>CAWUFW010001053.1:1800000-2357500 GCA_963921515.1 Calotriton arnoldi | reverse complement strand
GGAGACAGAGAGGGAGGGAGACAGAGACAGACAGGGAGACAGACAGAGGGAGACAGGGGGAGACAGAGGGAGACAGAGAGGGAGGGAGACAGAGACAGACAGGGAGACAGACAGAGGGAGACAGACAGAGGGAGGGAGACAGAGGGAGGGAGACAGAGGGAGGGAGACAGAGGGAGGGAGACAGAGGGAGGGAGACAGAGGGAGGGAGACAGAGGGAGGGAGACAGAGAGAGGGAGGGAGACAGAGAGAGAGGGAGGGAGGGAGACAGAGAGAGAGAGAGATAGAGAGAGAGGGAGAGAGAGATAGAGAGAGGGAGGGAGGGAGACAGAGATAGAGAGAGGGAGGGAGACAGAGAGAGAGAGAGGGAGACAGAGAGAGAGAGAGAGGGAGGGAGGGAGACAGAGAGAGAGAGAGAGAGATGTGTATGCCGGGTCCGGTGGCTCAGTGGACGAAGGCGTCCGCTGCAGGGGCCTGTGTTCCACCTCATGGTCACAGTTTTGTTTTGCTCTAGCCCCGCCCCCTCCTCCAATGACCCCGTCAGGGCGGCAGCCCTCTTCCGCGGCCCCTTCCTCCTGACATGCAGTTAGGGTTGCAGCAGCATATACATTGGGACAGCCCTCTGTCTTCTCTCTTCACCATGGTCCCCACCTGGCATACCGGGGTCACTTCCGTGACAAATTGAAGCCAGCATGAAGCTCCCCTTTTATAATCCATTTCCAGACACACTTGTGATTTAGTGCCTCTGTATTTGATGTTTGTGTTCTGGGGTTGCTCATTTTGAAGCGCCTATTCCTTTGTTGTGCTCTTTCTCCTGTCACAGCAGGACAGTCTCCAATCCTGATAGCCCCAAACATAGGCCAAGGACTTCACACATGGATGACAGCCTCAGTGATATATGCTTCAAAAGGTTACAAAAGAACCCCTACTCATATGTACAGTTATCAGCCTCATCTCCTGCCTCAGATGGGAAACAGCGTTTACAACGCATGCTCTAGATCGCATGCCGTTAACACGCGGTTGTTACAACGACCGCGTTGTTACAACGCGAACCATTACATCGCAAGTCGTTACAACAACTTGCTATAGGGGGCAGAAGGTGTTTGATTTACAATCCAACACCTTCCCTGCTGTTGCACAAACTGGAGAAGGAATAGTAAATTATACTATTCCTAAGTCCAGCGCGCCCCCTACAGCAAGACGTTGTAACAACCGCGTTGTAATGGCATGCGATCTAAAGCATGCGTTGTAAAGGCATATATTCCCTCAGATGTTCCCAGGCCCTTTTGACAAGTGACCTCCTTTCAGAATGAAAGAGCTTCTACTGACGTTCACCAAACAGCCTGGCTCTTCCTTCTTCCTTCCTCCAATGAGTGTGCCACCCAGATCTCAAAAAGTACCAATTCACAAATTGCTCTGGGGAAACCTCCCCTCTCCCTGCTTCTCCAGCAAGCACTGTGTCTCCCAAAATACAGCCCAGTGTCTTCCTTGTATTGTGCTCTTCACAGCGCATTCATGTCCCTACCCACACGTATTCAGAAGTGTGCAGTCTCCAATGTACTGTACCTCTTGCCGGGCACACACATCTTAGAGCACTCATGCAACATCAGATGCTATCTCCTATTTGCTGTAGCCTACAGCAGTCACACGCACATTCTTGCACGCCACAAACCCTCACACTATTTTTCCTACAGTGTACCATCCCTCAGGTACACATACATCCTCATGCTGCACAGAACCCTATGCAGGCCAATGGTCGAGTTAAGAACACAGCATCAGAATTTTACCAGAGTGGGTCATCTTGTGACACAGATAAAATGGACTTGTCCAATCTACAGATCACTAAAAACACAGTATGCTAACTCCATCGCGCTCATGCTACTTAACATCAAGTGAAGGCAATAGCTTTGGGTATCGCTTTTGGCGCCTCTCCTGGTCTAAGTAGACCACAGTCAATGACATAGGCCTAGGTTATAGAGCGCATGCATGATCCGTATTCACTCATGACCAACAATCTTTACCAAGGATCCAAATATCACGGAAGCTGGGGCACACATCTGTCACCATGCAAGAGACCATTCTGTCTGAACAAAACCAATGGTTCATTGTACAGGGGAAGTTGGCGAGGTCACAGCTGTAGGGCAAAGGCCCTGCACTCCAAACTCCAGAAATATGGCACTTATGACGAAACTTAAGCTGGCAGGCCGTTTCATAAAGACCATGCTATTATGTGTCTTTGGGGTCCCCCATTTTACCTTTAGGCTGTTGCATGCATTCACACAGTACAAATAGTTCTAATGTAATTTTATAAAACACACACACAGATATATATATATAATCATAAGGAGTCCTGAGCAATCGTGAAAAGGCCCACATTTATTTATTTTTTGGCCCCGAGAGTGTATTCCCTCTGGGGCACTCCATGAAGGCCAGGGGGTCACTGCACCCCTACCCTGCCCCCTATTAACTTATTTTGTTTTACATTTTCAGGACTAGGTTGCCGAGTCTCTGTGTCCTGTAATGAGGGCTACAACATTTTCTTTCATGTTGCGGCCAGCCAATCAGATCACTCTCTCCCATAGGACTGAGTCCTGTGGGAGCAAGAAGCCAATAGGGAGAAAAAGTACTTTCGACCAATCAGATTGCTCCAAATTTTGAATTTATGATCCCACTGGACTCCCACGGGAGTCTCGCTAGGCCAACTGTCAATATATTTATACATTTTGAATCTTAATTTCTCAAAAACTTCTGAACAGATTTACACCAAATCACAAAAAGCACACTTTCTGGGCAAAGATCTAGCTTTCTGCTAAAGTTGGTGTCATTCTTTTCAGACATCTGTGTCTAATTTTCCAATGAAAAATGCATGGCTGAATGATTGTTTTGGGACACCCCGTTTTCTCAGCCACCACTTGACGGATCACCACAAAGCTTTCCATGAAGGAGCTGAGATGGATTAACTTTCTTTTGCAAAATTTTGTGAAGATTCATCAGTTGCAGCCAAAGTTATTAGTAAATCGAAAAACATTCATCCAATGGTAACTGTGACTCATGTATAACTACACAGTGGCGACCCCGCCGCCGTCATATATATATCCATACAGTTGGGAATAGTCATCTTTATCACAGTTTTATCACACACGATAATGTATGTGGAATATAATATAGTTCTTTTTAATATTGTTCAGCATTAACAGAAAGGCCAGTAGAAGAGGGTTAGCCCTCCTTATGCCTTTCCATCCTCTTTTGTGTCATACATAAGAATACATACAGCACTTCTCTGAGGAGCATTTGACAATCTCCTGCTTAAAATATTTTTTGAGTGATAAAAGACATTTAATGAGCAAAATGCAGGACACACCTTTTGCCACTGTAGCTAATACTAATTTCCTTCACTTTCTTACAATTTTTTATTTGAAGGGGGCTCGTCCTCTTACTTAGGTCGATATTTGTTTAATAGGTACCTGGTGAAATTATATCCAACAGATATTAGCACTAAGGAAATTTACCTAATCTCCCGAAGGAGGCAGTATCAGAACATAATCTCATTGTCTTCAGGATTATTTATTAATTTACAAATTCATTGGTTATTGCAAATCATGTATGGTTTTTGGGATGTAAGCAGCGCCTCACGATTTTCTCCGCATAAATGATAAGTTAATATTAGTAAATGAGCATGTAAAAGAGACCACACATTCTGGTCCAAGAAAAAGTTTTCGCAATAATGCCTGGTGATCAGGGACATCTTATCCGCGACACATTGGATGCTGGGAGTTGAAGTCCTCATTCACCTTCATTGAACCAATTGGACTGAAGTTTCACATTACAATTGTTTGAAGAAAGAAAAAATGTCCTGGAATGTGATGTCGCTGGTGCCGTGGAGTCATTTGGAAAAATAAGTCAGCTTTTCACTAACTATCTTCTAGGTGGACACAGCCAAGTGTTTGCTTCTTGGCAAATATAGCTGATTTGGGATGTTATGGTGGGGCAACTATTAGAATTCCTTGCCAGAAAATTAGAAAAGGAACACAAAAACAACAAAAATAATAAAAGATATTTTATTTTCCAAATTGTAACCTGATTTCAAAAAGAAAAAAGATAATGCTCTTTGGTATAATGAAAACAGTTTGCAATTCAGTATTGTGAGATAATAAGTGGCTGGCCTTATACTGACAGAGAGGAAACCTGACTCAAAATACAGCAAACTAAAAAGAAAGAAATTATAAAAACAATAATGAAACAATTGAAGAATGAGGATATCTCACCATTGGAGACAGTCACCTTGTCAATAAAACGATTTAAAAATGATGTTCATAATCCAACAACTTCTCTTTTTGTTTAACTCCTTCCAATGGGAGACTCTAAAATAAGGCTGAATTACACATTACTTATGTTTGGCTTCATGCAATAGAGTGACATTCAAGCCAAATTATGTTGTCAAATTAAAAGATACAATTGCTTCACTATTGAAGTACAAAAAAAAAAAAAAAAATATATATATATATATATATATATATATAGCTAAAAGTACAGCAACACTTGAAAGTCTACGTTTATTAAATACAACTCAAATACTCAAATCTACATATATTGCCATCCTTATACATATATAACTTCCATGTTCTTAGGTATCTTTATATTTATTACTTTGCTTGTAATGTAGCATCTCCAATGCACTTCCCTATTTCTCACCCTATAACCTCTCTCAATATATCCTCTACCACACGGGTACTCATAGTACGGCCCGCGGGCCGCCAGCGGCCCGGCAAGACTTCCTTGGCGGCCCGCGGACCTTGCAGACATCGTACCTGTGTTTTTTTAAAAATTTTACAGTGTGTCAGCAAACACAGACTCTGCTCTATGGGGGCCGGGCGATTCCGATAGTCCGAGTGGAGCTGCAGGGGCGCTAAGAGGTGAAATACAACAAAGCCTCGTTATCATGCAAATGGTCTTTTAAAGACCTGTTAAGTACTCGGGTGCGGCTGTGTGCGCCCCCGGGAAGCTGTCTCAGCCCGGGCTGCCACACACGCGGGGTGAGGTGACAGAGAATGATAGAGGACAGCAGGGTGTGAGAGCCGGGTGAGGTGACGGAGGGCAGCAGGGAGTGAGAGCCGGGTGAGGTGATGGAGGGTAGCAGGGAGTGAGAGCCGGGTAAGATGGCAGAGGGTTACAGAGGGCAGCAGGGAGTGAGAGCCGGGTGAGATGGCAGAGGGTGACAGAGGGCAGCAGGGAGTGAGAGCCGGGTGAGGTGGCAGAGGGCAGCAGGGAGTGAGAGCCGGGTGAGGTGACAGAGGGTTGCAGGGAGTGAGAGCCGGGTAAGGTGACAGAGGGCAGCAGGGAGTGAGAGCCGGGTGAGGTGACGGAGGGCAGCAGGGAGTGAGAGCCGGGTGAGATGGCAGAGGGTGACGGAGGGCAGCAGGGAGTGAGAGCCGGATGAGGTGACAGAGGGTTGCAGGGAGTGAGAGCCGGGTAAGGTGACAGAGGGTGACAGAGGGCAGTAGGGAGTGAGAGCCGGGTGAGGTGACAGAGGGCAGTAGGGAGTGAGAGCCGGGTGAGGTGACGGAGGGCAGCAGGGAGTGAGAGCCGGGTAAGGTGACGGAGGGTGACAGAGGGCAGGGAGTGAGAGCCGGGTGAGATGGCAGAGGGTTACAGAGGGCAGCAGGGAGTGAGAGCCGGGTGAGGTGTGCGTTAAGAGCCTGTGATGTGATGCTTCCCGCCAGCCTGTAGTCAGAGAGTTGAGCCAAGGCCAGGGAGCTCAGGCCTGGGAGGGAGACAGAGAGAGAGGGAGAGGGAGACAGAGAGAGAGGGAGAGGGAGACAGAGAGAGAGGGAGAGGGAGACAGAGAGAGAGGGAGAGGGAGACAGAGAGCGAGGGGGAGACACAGACAGAGAGAGGGAGACAGAGAGAGGGAGACAGAGAGAGGGAGACAGAGAGAGGGAGACAGAGAGAGGGAGACAGAGAGAGGGAGACAGAGAGAGGGAGACAGAGAGAGGGAGACAGAGAGAGGGAGACAGAGAGAGGGAGACACAGAGGGAGGGAGACAGAGAGAGGGAGACAGAGAGAGGGAGAGACAGAGGGAGGGAGACAGAGAGGGAGGGAGACAGAGAGGGAGGGAGGGAGAGACAGAGGGAGAGACAGAGGGAGAGACAGAGAGGGACGGAGACAGAGGGACGGAGACAGAGGGACGGAGACAGAGGGACGGAGACAGAGACAGAGAGAGACAGAGACAGAGAGAGACAGAGAGAGACGGAGACAGAGGGAGAGGGAGACAGAGAGAGAGGGAGACAGAGAGAGAGGGAGACAGAGAGAGAGGGAGACAGAGAGAGAGGGAGACAGAGAGAGAGGGAGACAGAGAGAGAGGGAGACAGAGAGAGAGGGAGACAGAGAGAGAGGGAGACAGAGAGAGAGGGAGACAGAGAGAGAGGGAGACAGAGAGAGAGGGAGACAGAGAGAGAGGGAGACAGAGAGAGAGGGAGACAGAGGGCGACAGAGGGAGGAGGGCGACAGATGGAGGGCGACAGAGGGAGGGCGACAGAGGGAGGGCGACAGAGGGAGGGCGACAGAGGGAGGGCGACAGAGGGAGGGCGACAGATGGAGGGCGACAGATGGAGGGCGACAGATGGAGGGCGACAGATGGAGGGCGACAGATGGAGGGCGACAGATGGAGGGCGACAGATGGAGGGCGACAGATGGAGGGCGACAGATGGAGGGCGACAGATGGAGGGCGACAGATGGAGGGCGACAGATGGAGGGCGACAGATGGAGGGCGACAGATGGAGGGCGACAGATGGAGGGCGACAGATGGAGGGCGACAGATGGAGGGCGACAGATGGAGGGCGACAGATGGAGGGCGACAGATGGAGGGCGACAGATGGAGGGCGACAGATGGAGGGCGACAGATGGAGGGCGACAGATGGAGGGCGACAGATGGAGGGCGACAGATGGAGGGCGACAGATGGAGGGCGACAGATGGAGGGCGACAGATGGAGGGCGACAGATGGAGGGCGACAGATGGAGGGCGACAGATGGAGGGCGACAGATGGAGGGCGACAGATGGAGGGCGACAGATGGAGGGCGACAGATGGAGGGCGACAGATGGAGGGCGACAGATGGAGGGCGACAGATGGAGGGCGACAGATGGAGGGCGACAGATGGAGGGCGACAGATGGAGGGCGACAGATGGAGGGCGACAGATGGAGGGCGACAGATGGAGGGCGACAGATGGAGGGCGACAGATGGAGGGCGACAGATGGAGGGCGACAGATGGAGGGCGACAGATGGAGGGCGACAGAGGGAGGGCGACAGAGGGAGGGCGACAGAGGGAGGGCGACAGAGGGAGGGAGACAGAGGGAGGGAGACAGAGGGAGGGAGACAGAGGGAGGGAGACAGAGGGAGGGAGACAGAGGGAGGGAGACAGAGGGAGGGAGACAGAGGGAGGGAGACAGAGGGAGGGAGACAGAGGGAGCGAGACAGGGAGACAGAGAGAGAGGGAGGAGGGCGACAGATAGAGGGCGACAGATGGAGGGCGACAGATGGAGGGCGACAGATGGAGGGCGACAGATGGAGGGCGACAGATGGAGGGCGACAGATGGAGGGCGACAGATGGAGGGCGACAGATGGAGGGCGACAGATGGAGGGCGACAGATGGAGGGCGACAGATGGAGGGCGACAGATGGAGGGCGACAGAGGGAGGGCGACAGAGGGAGGGCGACAGATGGAGGGCGACAGAGGGAGGGAGACAGAGGGAGGGAGACAGAGAGAGAGGGAGGGAGACAGGGAGAGAGACAGGGAGGGAGACAGGGAGAGAGACAGGGAGGGAGACAGGGAGACAGAGAGAGAGGGAGGGAGACAGAGAGAGAGGGAGGGAGACAGAGAGAGGGAGGGAGGGAGACAGAGAGGGAGACAGACAGAGGGAGACAGACAGAGGGAGACAGACAGAGGGAGACAGACAGAGGGAGAGAGACAGAGAGAGGGAGACAGAGAGAGGGAGACAGAGAGAGGGAGACAGAGAGAGGGAGACAGAGAGAGGGAGACAGAGAGAGGGAGACAGAGAGAGGGAGACAGAGAGGGAGGGAGACAGAGGGAGGGAGAGAGAGAGGGATACAGAGGGAGAGACAGAGGGAGAGAGAGGGAGGGATGGAGACAGAGAGAGAGGGAGACAGAGGGAGACAGAGGGAGACAGAGGGAGACAGAGGGAGACAGACAGACAGAGAGAGAGAGGGAGGGAGGCAGACAGAGGGAGGAGGGCGACAGGCAGAGGGAGACAGAGGGAGGGAGACAGGGAGGGAGACAGGGAGGGAGACAGGGAGGGAGACAGGGGGAGAGAGACAGAGAGGGAGGGAGACAGAAGGAGACAGAGACAGACAGAGGGAGACAGACAGAGGGAGACAGACAGAGGGAGACAGACAGAGGGAGACAGAGGGAGACAGACGGAGGGAGACAGAGGGAGACAGACGGAGGGCGACAGACGGAGGGAGACAGAGGGAGCGAGACAGGGAGACAGAGAGAGAGGGAGGGAGACAGGGAGAGAGACAGGGAGGGAGACAGGGAGTCAGAGAGAGAGGGAGGGAGACAGGGAGAGAGGGAGGGAGACAGAGAGAGAGGGAGGGAGACAGAGAGAGAGAGAGGGAGGGAGGGAGACAGAGGGAGACAGAGAGGGAGGGAGACAGACAGAGGGAGACAGACAGAGGGAGACAGACAGAGGGGGAGACAGACAGAGGGGGAGACAGACAGAGGGGGAGACAGACAGAGGGGGAGACAGAGAGAGGGAGACAGAGAGAGGGAGACAGAGAGAGGGAGACAGAGAGGGAGGGAGACAGAGGGAGGGAGAGAGAGAGGGATACAGAGGGAGAGACAGAGGGAGAGAGAGGGAGGGATGGAGACAGAGAGAGAGGGAGACAGAGGGAGACAGAGAGGGAGACAGAGGGAGACAGAGGGAGAGACAGAGGGAGGGAGACAGACAGAGAGAGAGAGGGAGGGAGGCAGACAGAGGGAGGAGGGCGACAGGCAGAGGGAGACAGGGAGGGAGACAGGGAGGGAGACAGAGGGAGAGAGGGAGACAGAGACAGAGAGAGGGAGGGAGACAGAAGGAGACAGAGACAGACAGAGGGAGACAGACAGAGGGAGACAGAGGGAGGGAGACGGAGGGAGACAGACGGAGGGAGACAGAGGGAGGGAGACAGAGGGAGGGAGACAGAGGGAGGGAGACAGAGGGAGGGAGACAGAGGGAGGGAGACAGAGGGAGGGAGACAGAGGGAGGGAGACAGAGGGAGGGAGACAGAGGGAGGGAGACAGAGGGAGGGAGACAGAGGGAAGGAGGGAGAGGGAGGGAGGGAGACAGAGGGAGGGAGACAGAGGGAGGGAGACAGAGGGAGACAGAGAGAGGGAGGGAGACAGAGAGAGGGAGGGAGACAGAGAGAGGGAGGGAGACAGAGAGAGGGAGGGAGACAGAGAGAGGGAGGGAGACAGAGAGAGGGAGACAGAGAGGGAGAGAGAGGGAGGGAGGGAGAGAGGGGGAGGGAGACAGAGAGAGAGAGGGAGAGAGAGATAGAGAGAGGGAGGGAGGGAGACAGAGATAGAGAGAGGGAGACAGAGAGAGAGAGAGGGAGACAGAGAGAGAGAGAGGGAGAGAGAGAGGGAGACAGAGAGAGAGAGAGGGAGGGAGACAGAGAGAGGGAGGGAGGGAGACAGAGAGAGGGAGGGAGGGAGACAGAGAGAGGGAGGGAGGGAGAGATGTGTATGCCGGGTCCGGTGGCTCAGTGGACAAAGGCGTCCGCTGCAGGGGCCTGTGTTCCACCTCATGGTCACAGTTTTGTTTTGCTCTAGCCCCGCCCCCTCCCCCAATGACCCCGCCCCCACAGGTGCGGCCCTCGGCCACAAACCACACTGTAAATTTGGCCCCCAAGAGAAAGTTTGTGAGTACCCATGATTTAGAGCATGCCTTATGCCACACTGATTTTCCTCAACAAAACTGAGCAGCAAACATCCTGTCTTGGCTTGGCCAAGGCAAAAGATTTAAACACACCAAACATTGCCACATTTGCACGATTGGTGAATTGGCAACAGTTCACAAATAACACGGAGGAAACCGTAGACAACATGCTTCACAATGGCATATACAATTCTTCACGTACCAATCAAGAGGGATGGTCAGGATGGCAGTTAGATACTAACGGATGTCAGGCACGTTTTCTTGGCAACACCAAAGGGTTTAGGATCAATAGACCTGAACCATGTTACGTGCAGACAACACTCGGTGGTGGTAACAACATACAGTGTTGGGAAGTTGTGCCTAGACTGGCTAAGACACTCAACATTGTCTCATGTGAAACAACACTTGTCCCTTCTTTCTGATGACATGGGATTACAAGGCTTTTTACTAGGTTCCTCGAAAACCACATCAAAAGCAATTTCCGTATGCTTTATACAATGAAGTGTAGAAGGTTTCACAGCAGAAAGCTGCTGAGAGACTGTATGAAATTGACAGAGTAAATTTAGAAAGGGCTCTGGCAGTAGTTGACAATGGTATGACTACTTTGTCCACTAGGATATACTCTCTGGGTAACATTGTGCCGTCTGCAACAGACATCATACAGAGTGACATGACTTCTTTACAACATGGGCAGTCGACGCTTAGATCTATCATGTTGCAAAGTTGGACTCCACAGGCACTTCATGCTGGTCATGTTCCAAGAAAACACCTTAATGCCACTAGCTTGTTTTTACCTTACAAAACAACAAACCATCATGGCCAAGAAGGACGCGACATACACTGTTATACATAGAGAAGTTAGAAAAACTACCATTCACTGTTGCAGAAATACCTTCTGCGGATTGTATAATCCACAGGTTTATTTCTGTGCCAATGTCGACTTTTCACTTCCAATACTGCTTACTACACCAAGTGGGCAGATATGAAGCGCTAGGAGAGGGGTATGTGCAAGAGTCCCAGATCTTACTTTTAATATACCGCTGTAGGAATGGTGAGACTGAGGTTGTTTCTCAGCGGAACTGACTGCAAGAGTACCATGGGACATTCCTTAGTTTGCAGGGACGTTTCGCTTCATGGGCCATGTAATGCATCTAAAGCAAACTTGTTGTGTTATATGAAGGGTTCTCCAGCTGCTGTGGTCCATCCGACTTTCAGATTACTCTCTAATGGGTGTTATTTGATGTTGAATGATCAGGGCTGCTGTGGGATAAAACCAGGAATTGCCTATCTGGTGACAGTTTCTGCGGTCGTGACCTGCTGTCCGCAAGTACTGTTTCCACCTGCTCGAACAGTTAGGGACGTGAAGCTTTAGCCTTCGATAACGCTTTTGAATGTGCACTTTGATGCTTTCAGCAGACTGAAAGCCTTATTGTTCTTGAAGGACATGGCCTTAACATCTGTAAAGGAGAAGTTTGATTTTCAACTTGGAAGGTCCTCTTCTGAGATACAGCCGCTACTGTGGACTAATTTCCAACACCATTTCAGGGAGCTTGTGCACCGCATTTTTAGCATGTCTAGTACTGATGGGGGTAGTGCCCTTTTTAAAAACAATTGGCTCCAGATTGGTTAGCACCTTTCAGACGGTCTTCGTAGTTATTCCATCATCCATACACTCCGTACTTGGAAGCATTTTTGAAGGCTTACCGCTTGTTCTGTTCCTAGTTGTCGGAACTGTGCTTTTATTTTTCTGCTCTGCAATGGATTTTCCATTATGAGACCAAATGGTGTTGGCACTACCACACATGCTCCTGTGTCGTGAGACAATGATACAGTCCTTTGGCGCACCCTTGCTTCAGGAACTCAATGACCACTGGACCTTGCCCTTTCGGCCTGTCTGGCTACACTGTGTACAGCCGGTATTCAGCTGTCTGCTGTGCACTCTAAAGTGTGCCTTTGACACATGCCTAGGAACGCAAGTGGTTCAATCTCAAGACATAAAACTGCTGGTGGGTCCCTTAAAGGCCCACTTGTACTGTTGTCCTCTGCACTTGCTGCTGCTTCTAAACGCATACTATGAGCCTTCCTGGGATGCTTCAGCTCCTGGTGATCTTGATCCTGGCTCTTCTTCTGTGGATGGGGTACTGGCCATTCCTCCCATGGCCGAAGCTGAGGGGGATGTTCTGGGACATGTTTGCTCTATGGATCTGATGCATTGGGTGCCTCTAGGAACATTGCATGCGGTTGCTGGAAACAGCAATGTTTCGTCTCCTGCTCGGAACACAAACAATCTGGCAGTTTCGAATGGTGGGACTTTTTAACTCTGCCATGTTTTTATCATTCTTAATTGCTTTTAAATTGCACCTTTTTTATTCACCTTTTATATTGATTTTGAAATAATCTGGCTTTCACTATGCTTTTATTAAAAAAACAATGTTTTTTCCTCAGATTTTAGGTTTTAAATGGATATTTTACCTTAATTTTAGCAGTTTATGGGAAGCTTTTTAGTCACCTTACGTCCAAGGAGTAGGGGTCATGTGGTCACTATTGGATTGAGTGAGAACACCACCATTTTGCTTGTTCACGTTTAAACTTGACAACTTTTCCTGAACACTGACTTTTGACACACATTTCATTGCGTGCCTGTGCAGGATAATATTCTCTCGAATGGCTTTTGCTTCCATTTCCACTTTGTAGGCATATTATCAAACACCTTGAACATTCTGTACAAGGGCTAAGTTCACTGTCCTGAATACACAATCACTACAGAAACATGCTACCGAGATTCTTACGTTCCTACAAGATGAGGCACCAGACATCCTAGCCTTGACTGAAACCTGGCTAGACGATGATTCTGGCCCCACCTTACGGGCTGCACTACCCGACAGCTACGACGCCTTCTGGCATAACAGGCCAGAGGGAAAAAGGGGAGGTGGGGTGGCGGTCTTGTTCAAAAGATACCTGACCATTGAAAAGGTGTCTGGAGATACCCTAGAAGGGGCAGATACCCTCACTTTCAAGGTCTGTAACCATTCATCTAGCATAATTATCACCATTGTATATCGCCCACCCAAATGCCCCCCACACTTCATAGACCTTATGACCGAATGTGTCGCTAATCTCCGTTCACGTTTTCAACAACTCCTGGTGGTAGGAGATTTTAACTACCACTGGGACCTACAACCCAGAGAGGCACAGGCCCGTCAGTTGGAGGAGACGTTCATTAATCTTGGCCTTACTCAGTTAGTAACAACCTCCACGCATGAGCTTGGACATACCCTCGACCTGGTATGGTCCACCACCTCGCTTACGACACTAAAGGATATCACCCCATGTGCGTGGTCTGACCACTATTGTATTAACCTGATCCTTCCCCTTACTAAGCACAATGCCCGACCCCCTTCGGACTGGAAACATGTCCGTAGCTGGTCAAAAATCGAGGCCCCAATATTGGTAAGCGCCCTCCGAGATTGCCCTCGTATAAAGCCAGAAACAGCGGATATTGATGGCTGGCCCGAAGCTATTTCCAGCCGGCTTCTTTCTGCCATCAATAAAATAGCCCCTGAAAGGAAAATAAAAACTGGTAATAAAGGCAAAGGCGCTCCATGGTTTACGGAAGAGCTCAGAGCACTGAAACGTATGCTTCGCCACCACGAACGACAGTGGCGCAAACACTATGAGCCTCTGGCCCTTGCAGAGTATAGAGCCAAAATTGCTTCCTATAAAAAGGCGCTCCTCCGTAGGAAGGCAGATTATTATGAAAACAGGATCCTAGTAGCAACCAATAAACAGAAAGAAACGTTTAAAATCCTGAAAGAACTCAGCCAAAAACAATCACTGACGTCTCCATCTAATCAAGAACAATGCAATGAATGTTTAATATATTTCTCCAACAAAATACGGGATATCCTGATTGAGATTGATAATTCCCCATTTAAGCAACCTCCCGCTGTAGAAAAGGTCCTACAGGGAAAGCAAGCAGAAATGCTCTCTTCATTCCAAAACCTTGACACTGAAACTCTCCGACGCATTGCTACAAAAATTAAATCTGGCTCACCCGCCGACGCCTGCCCCCTAGGATCTTTAATTTAGCTTTCCCTGAAATCGAGGAAGAAATCCTCGCTCTGCTGAACCTCTCCCTGGAGACTGGGAAGGTTCTGAGTTATTTCAAGGAAGCCAGGATTATCCCCCTGCTTAAAAAGACTGGCGCGGATCCATCCAATAAGAAAAACTTCAGACCCATTTCCCAACTTCCATTTCTTGCTAAAATTTTAGAGCAACATGTCCTGCAAAACCTAGTCAAGTTCACGAAGGATTACAACCTTCTGGAGGACAGGCAGGCTGGTTTCCGAGCTCACCATAGCACAGAACTGGTGATGTTATCAGTGCTTGATGACCTCAGGAGGACCACCGATAATAAAAAGCCTTGTGTCCTAGTCCTCCTTGACCTGTCGGCAGCGTTCGACACGGTCAACCACGCTCTACTCCTAGAAAGATTAAGAACAATTGGGATCGGGGGTGCTGTTTTACAATGGATCACCTCATTCCTGACGAACCGCTCTCAAAGAATTCAGATGGGTGACTGGGTCTCAGAGAGGGGGCTCGTTCCCTGTGGAGTCCCACAAGGGTCGGCCCTATCACCCCTCCTATTTAACATATATCTCAGACCATTAATTAATGCCATCTCGGCTATGGAGTGTCAAGTCTTCAATTATGCGGATGATACTCAAATTATTCTGCAAATTGAAAAGACCCCCCCAAGCATACTCCCGGGCGAAAGATGTTTTACGTTTCACGGTCAATTGGATGACTGCCAATTCCCTAAAGATCAAGCCAGACAAAACTGAGGTTCTGGCCATGACCGATGCGGACAACCCATGGAATTCCCTTTACTGGCCCCAGGAACTGGGTGATGCTCCGGCCCCAGTGGTAAAAAGTCTGGGAATCAAAGTGGACGCTAAGCTTTCACTGGCAAACCAGGTTTCCACTGTGTTCGGAACCTGTGTGGGCCTACTCAGGCTACTTAGGAGACTTTCCCCTATCCTCTCCTTCTCGACCATGAGAACAGTCGTGACTGCCATGATCCTGTCCCGCCTCGACTACGGCAACTCGCTTTACATTGGACTGCCAGATTCTTTTGTAGGCAAACTGCAGATAGTCATGAATGATGCGGCAAGGTTAATTTTTAAAGTACCCAGGCATACGCGTGCATCCCCCCTCTTGCAAAGTCTTCACTGGCTGCCCATAAAACAGAGGGCCAAATTCAAGGGCCTCTGTATTGTTCACAAGGCTTTTTATGGACAGGCACCCACCTATATTAAACAACGCCTTGAGAAATACGCCCCATGTCGCTCGCTAAGGTCATCCACGGTGGGCCTCTTAATTTGCCCACGCTTCAACTATGTCACCAAGGGGGGCCGAGCCTTCTCCATTCTTCTACACACCCTTTGGAACAAGTTGCCTAGCCAGCAGAAAGCCGTGCAGAAAGCCGCCTTCTTCCTTTCAGAAAAATCTGAAAACCATTCTCTTCACTGAAGCCTGGGCTTAACTGTTTTCGACTTGCCCTGGACTGACGCCACTCTTCGTGCAGCGCTTAGAGACCTTCTGGTATTAAGCGCTTTATAAATTCAAATTAACAATTAACTGTGCAAAATGTTGTTGTTTGTTATTGTCCGCTTGGCGACAGCCCTATCACAATAGAATCAACAATAGTGGCCTGACTGACTTTGGCATGGCAACATGAGTGATGCTTATTATATAAACCGCATCACTCCCTTGTTTAGTTAGAGGAGCATTTCACTGGCACTGAGAGGTCGACGCATGCTGGAATTCCATCCCAGCTGATTCCTGTTTACCTCTTGCGAGGCATGATGCCCACCTCTCCACTAAGACTGGCACCCTTATGACACTTACCCACAGGTAAAGGGGAGTTAGATCAACCTACAGGGATTCTGGAAGATTCACCCACCCTAGGTACACTAGGATAGGTAGTGCTAGGTAGGAGTATAATATGATACAGTATTTATATGCAACCATATATTTTCTGTTACAGCACAATGGTTGAACTGTTTATCTTCACCACTCTCGTAATCCTGATCACGTTATTCTGTTTACTTCTATTGATTATTGCAGCGCATGTATTTTATACAAGAATCACAATGCTTCAATAAATATTGAAACGCCTTGCTTTGTATTTCTTATGCATCTCTTTGGGTATGCATGAGTAACCAAACAAAAGGGTTCTAGATCTGTTACCACAATTTCCTTGGGGAGTCAGGGTTGTCATGTTCTGAGGTTGCGCAATCCATTTGCTACCTAGTCAGGTTTTGGGTACAGATGGTGCACTATGAACCCGCAATACTAAGGCCAACATATCCTGATGGTGTGTGTGGAATCAGTCTTGCACAATCTGGACATTTATGTTGTTCAGCAAACGCACAATTTTTACTGGTAAAGTAGAAGCTGTATGACACTGGAAATCCCCAACATCAGAAGTACAGGAGTAGGTCTTGTGAGTGGAGTTCCCACTTGTGGACCTGTTGCTTCATCCTGCTGAGGTCTGCAAAATCGTTATACACTCCAGGTAGGTACTCCTCCAGTAGGTATATCCAATGGTGAAGTGCCTAATGCCAAATGCTTTCTGCCAATTTAATGAGTGTGTGCTGCCTTGCTTTTGGAGATAATACATGGCGGTCATGTTGTCTGGCTTTATCAAGACAATTTTGTGCTGAACCTGGTGAAAGAAGGCCTTGAGAGCTAGCTGGATGGCCAGGTGCCTGAGGTAATTGATGCGGAGGCCCCTTTGTTAGGGAGACCGCATTCCTTGAACAATGCTGCTTAAGATGCGCACCCCATCGTGAGAGCGAGGCATCTATGGTGATGGTCACTTGTGGAACTGGGTCTGTGAAAGGCAACTTGTTGCTGTTTCACCACTGCAGAGAGTGATGTGCGCTGGCCTGTATCAACACAAGATCCTCCCAGTGACCCTCCGCTAGTGACCATTGTGTTGATAGGCATTGCTCTAACGGATGCATGTGAAGTCTGGAGTGGGGAACTAGGTCTATGCATGAGGCCATCATACCAAGAAGGAACACAACTGTCCTGACCGTCAAGAGACAATTTGGCTGAAAGAGTCAGCAGCTGCTAAAATGCTTGCATTTTTGCCTGGCTGGGGTAAGCCTTGGTGGTAACTGTGTTGAGCTGAGAATGGGTTGAACCTGAAAGGGAATGTTGACAATATTTATTGCAAAGCTGAGACTGTAGAGGAATGTGATAGTGGTCAGAGTGTGATGGAGGGACTGCCACTTGCTTGCACTCTTGATCAGCCCAAGTACACGAATAGGTGAATGCCATTCCTTTTGAGATGCCATCAAACACAGCTAGACATTTTGTGAATATTCTGGGGGCACTGGTGACCCCGAATGGCAACACTTTGAATTGATAATGCTGACCACTTTCCATGAAGCACAGGTAGTTGCAGTGGGCGGGATAGATGGGTATATGAAAGTAGGCATCTTTCCAATAAAGAGCGGCCTTGCTGCAGCAGAGGGATGACATCCGGCAGAGTGACAATGTGGAAAGGTTCTGAGCGGATGTAGATTTGGAGGAGCTTGAGGTTGAGTACTGGCCTTAGAGACCATTCTTTCTTGGGTATGAGAAAGTACAGGGAGTACCCATTTTTACCTCCAAGCTGCAATCGTATTGGTTCTATTGCTCCTTTGAAGATAAGCGACTGAACCTCTTCTTGAAGAAGGTGCAGATGTTCTGCGGGCAGGGTGTGCTTCTAGGTTGGTATGTTTGGTGGGGTTGCAGTGAGCTCCAGGCAGTAACTGTGTTTTTAACAATAGAGAGAATCTATTGGTCTGAGGTGTTTGCCTCCCAACGTGGGAGAAACTCCTATAGTCTTCCCCCAACTGGTGTAGTCTGATTGGGGGGGAGGGGGGGGGGGAAGGGGAGGTGGCTCCTTCAGCCCTGCCTCCTTTGGCCCTTCCTCTGGTATTGTTACCTCTCTAACCAACACCCTCTCCCGATACATGCATGCTTGCTGCTATTGGAGGTGCTGCCGCCTTTGGTAGGAGGCAGGAATGACTGGGGAAGTGAGTTTGTTGTCTCTCCTATTTTGTGACCTGGGAAAGGACTCCGTGGGAGTAGGCGTTTGAAGGGCACCCACCTCCTTAGCTGTGTCTGTGTCCATGTCCTTTTTTAGCTTTTCAAGCATCTGATCAACCTGTAGTCCGAACAGATGTTCTCCATCGAACAGCAGGTTTAGTAAATTCTGTTGGACTTCTGGCTTAAAGTCAGAGACACGGAGCCAGGCATGGCACCTGACCTGGATGCTGGTGTTAACACCCCCAGGCCATGCCATGTCAAGAACGCAGTCAACAGTGGTATTTAAGAAGGTTTTGTCTTCGGCTAACAGCTCTTTTTTCAAGCTGTTTTTACTGGCTAGGAAGGTGTTGGAGGAGGTCTTTCATTTCATCCCAATGTGCCCTGTAATATTGGGAGAGACCAACAGAGTTTGCAATCCGCCAGTGTGGTAGATTGTACTGCCATCCATTTGCCCCTGCATCAATCTTCCTACTTTCCTTATCAGGAGGTGGTTCATCCCCTGTACCCTGGGCATTGCCATGCTTCTGAGCTGTATGGACCACGAGGGAGGCCAGTGGAAAATAGCAGTGGATGGAAGGAGGGGGGTCAATGGGTGAAAGTTTATACTTATTAGTAACCCTTGGTGTGAAGACCCTACTCTTGACCAGCACTTTGAAGGTTTTTAGTTGTGGGTTTGAGCAACCCCTGCAGCATGGGGAGGCACTGTAGGATGTGCTGTGTTGTTGAGAGTGTTTCCACCAGGAAGTTAGCATCCCCCTGGACAACATGCATGTCCACTTTATGGAACGCAGCCGCCCTCTGTATTACCTTGTGGTATGAGGTGGTGTCATCAGGTAAACAAGGTTTTGCCAGGTGCAGATCAGGGTCTGTGTCGCCTGGGGGATCGACATCATAGTCGTCCCACGAGTCATCCCTGGTTTCTGGATCACAAAGAGAGCATCCTCTCTGTGGATAATGTGGACAGCCCTCTTTGTTGGATGAATGCTGTGACCTCTCTGGTGAAGCTAGGGGAGATAGCACTTATGGTGGTGAGAAAGAGGAGGAGGAGAAGGTCGGGCATGAAGGGGGCTGGTGGGCCTGTTCTTATATTCTTTGAGCCTTTGGGAAGACATGGGTTCGAGGGAAATTTGCTCCTCAAAGAACAATTTCCTGGCTGTCGATGGTGCTCTCGGTGCCGAGTGGATTTTCGGCATTGTCGAGGTCTTCCACATCGAGGCTTTCGGTATCGATGAAGGTTTAGATGCTTCCTTTTGATGTAGAGCAAGAAGGCTTTCAAAGCCAAGCGGTTGGCTCTGAGCTCCAGAAGATATGGAGTTGGGACTTCACAAGAGATCAGAAACCTCTGACCACCACCCCTCCCAGATGGCCTCCCCAAACCAGAAGCAATGCATCTGTCACCACTGTGAGCTCTGGGTGAGGTAGAGGTGTCTGCCACTGACCCAATAGGAGTCCTGCAGCCACCACTACATATATTTTGCAGTCTTTGTCGAAATCTGGAACAGATCAGAATGATTCCACTGGTGCTGCTTCCACTGGGAATCGAGATCCCACTGCAAAGCCTGCATATGCCACCTGTAGTGCTTGACCAGCAGGATGCAGGAGACCAGCAAAATTCAGGAGGATATCAGTTCAAACAGCCGCAGACCTATCCTCACTGAGATCCAGGACAGAAGTTAAAACATCGCACTGCTCTAGGAGAAAGGAACGAAACTGCACCGTGTCCAAAATCGCTCCGATGAAAGGGCGAATCTGTGAAGGAGTCAGGAGTCTCTTTGGTACATGGACAGCGAATCCCAATGATGTTAAAAGGTTTGTCATAGTCTGGAGGTAAGTGACGACTACCTGTGGCAAGCCCACCTTCAACAGCCAGTTTCAAGGAAGACTGGGACCTCTGACATCCAATGATATTCTTCAAACACCGCTATTACTTTAGTGAACACCTGAGGGGTTCTGGTAAGGAACAGTGAACTGAAAATGCTTATGGCCTACCATGAACCGCATGCAAGGTCTATCTACCTGCAGACAGGTGTGTGAAAATAAGCTTCCTGCAGGTCCAGCATTACCATCCAGACTCCAGGGTCGAGGACAGACAAGACCTGGGCCAGGGTGTGCATCCTGAACTGGTCTCTTTTCAGAAAGGTTTTGAGAGGTCAAAGGTTTTCACCTGGAAGTTGCAGGAATAACAGTCACAACCATCTCTATGGCTCCTTTGGTCAAATGAGCATGCACGTCCTGCTGCAAGAGAGGCAAATGGCCCTATGCCAGCCATTTGGAGGATGGTGGAAGGTGCAGTGGAGGTTTGAGAAATGGTAAATCGTTACCACACTGAACAATTTGCAGGACCAACCTGTCCAAAGTTATCGCCAGGCACCCTGGCGGAAAATGTCAGATCCTGCCTCTGGACAGAGTGGCTGTGTGTCGTCAAGAGCGTCCTTAAGGGCTTTGAGTGGGAGGCTGCTGGGGTTGTGAAAACTGGGCGGCCCACTATCTATCTTGCCCTCTCTGATGCATGAAAGTGATGGGGAGATTGTTGCACCTGTTAGGGCTGTTGGTTGTATTGGGAGCCCCTACCAAAGCACAAGAGACAGCGAAAATGCTGGAGAGGCTGACGCAGAGAAGAAAGGCCCAAGGAGCGCGCTGTGGCCCTCCTATCTTGAAAGGGGTCCAGGGCAGAGAGTGATTTGGGTATCAGGCCACACTTGATTACATACAGGTTCAGAGGCACTAACTGCACCATGTAATAAGGACACGTGAATAATCCTGTAGTTTTACTGTGCTGTTTTTAGTATCATATGGCCTTTTTGATAACTGATATTGTGACATCGCTTACTTTGTGGACATTAATATACCTATGTGGAATTTAAATATACCTTGTTAGGTTCTCAGTCAACATCTATGACTGCACATATCTATTCCAAACTTAAAAAAAATATTTTTCATATAGTTTTTTTCTACAACCTTTTTTAATCTCAGTAGACTTGCTAAAAGAAAATGACTAAATAACATTCCTGTTTGACCACAGCAGTCCTGCCAAGTACCACGCATCAGGCGTTATACTAAAGCATTTTAGTGCGGTGGGCCACATCACCAAACTAAAATGCACCGTCACACATTTATAGCGCCTCCTTGACACCACCACCCGTGCCGGTGCAGAGGCAGAGACAAGCGGGACTGAAAACGCTGCCCTGGCCAAACACTCATGATGAGCAAGCAGCACGGACCGCGTGCTGGTCTGACAAGAGTGTGTAACTGCAGTACTCTCTAGCTGTGTGCAAAGTTTCTTGAATGGCAGGTCAGGAATGGGTCGCACCGACCTGGTGGCTCATTGCTGCGCTGGCTGCAGCAATGAGCATTCACAATTATCTCAGCTGCTTCGGGCTGGCCGGCACTACATTCACGTGACGTGGTGGAGTCACGTAATTGCAACAAAGTGTATCCATTTGGAAGGGGACTCTCTCTGAGTGCGCAGCAGGGCGAGCAGCAGTTATGTTTCTTTAGTTTGCCGCTGCCCGTCATGCCACAATGATTATATTGTTGCCTCATCGTACACTGGTCAGTGAGAAGGATCAACAGATACAGTCATGGCAGAGGCAGGATGATGAGATGATCATTAGTATCTGACTGCCTCTGGTGCGTGCTGCAGGACTCGTCGCAGCCGCGGCTGACAGGTCTGTTTAAATTGTGATGGTAATATTGGGAATGTTTAATTTTAAAGCCTGATGAAGTAATGGATGGAGTTGAAAAGTTGTTATCCTAACTCTCGCTGTGCTCACCTCGGAAGGTTGCCGCGGTGTAATATTGGTTAAATGGCAGCAGCTGAGGTTCACACTGGAGCCTCTTAGCCTGGTCAGTCGGGTCCCAGCAGAGGAGGCTGTCTGGACAGACCCGATGCGTGGATTGATTGATTTTGATTCATGCGAGGCGCCTAACAGCAAGAAGCTGTGCATTTAGGTATCGAGCCTGCGCGCTCCATGTGCCTGCTGTTACAAATACTTTTAACTGAATTGGGTAGCAACAACCCTATTTTATTTTTGTGCCTAGACCGGGCAGTTCAGCGGAGCCCTGCCTCTGTTTTTTCTCCAACCTTCTGTACCATGTACATAGTGTGTGTTTGCTGCCCAACGCTTAGGGAGCTCTTCAGAATCAATTTTAAAAAAAAAAGCTTTTAGTCTGTGTATTGTTGTTGAAATTGAAATTGTGTTTTTTTAACGTTGCACTTTGCCGTGAATAGCGCTACCGGTGCTACTAGCCTCGTTGTAGCCTCCTAGTGCCACTCCCCCAGGGCAGCCAATCAGAGCGGGTGAGGGGTGGAGCTGACACCAACACCGGATATTTATGCCGGCAAGATCGCGGGAGCGCTCACATAGTGTGTGTTTGCTGCCCAACGCTTAGGGAGCTCTTCAGAATCAATTTTTAAATAAAGCTTTTAGTCTGTGTATTGTTGTTGAAATTGAAATTGTGTTTTTTTTAACGTTGCACTTTGCCGTGAATAGCGCTACCGGCGCTACTAGCCTCGTTGTAGCCTCCTAGTGCCACTCCCCCAGGGCAGCCAATCAGAGCGGGTGAGGGGTGGAGCCGACGCCAACACCGGATATTTATGCCGGCAAGATCGCGGGAGCGCTCACATAGTGTGTGTTTGCTGCCCAACGCTTAGGGAGCTCTTCAGAATCTATTTTTTTTAAAAAGCTTTTAGTCTGTGTATTGTTGTTGAAATTGAAATTGTGTTTTTTTTAACGTTGCACTTTGCCGTGAATAGCGCTACCGGCGCTACTAGCCTCGTTGTAGCCTCCTAGTGCCACTCCCCCAGGGCAGCCAATCAGAGCGGGTGAGGGGTGGAGCTGACGCCAACACCGGATATTTATGCCGGCAAGATCGCGGGAGCGCTCACATAGTGTGTGTTTGCTGCCCAACGCTTAGGGAGCTCTTCAGAATCAATTTAAAAAAAAAAAGCTTTTAGTCTGTGTATTGTTGTTGAAATTGAAATTGTGTTTTTTTAACGTTGCACTTTGTTGTGAATAGCGCTACCGGCGCTACTAGCCTCGTTGTAGCCTCCTAGTGCCACTCCCCAGGGCAGCCAATCAGAGCGGGTGAGGGGTGGAGCTGACGCCAACACCGGATATTTATGCCGGCAAGATCGCGGGAGCGCTCACATAGTGTGTGTTTGCTGCCCAACGCTTAGGGAGCTCTTCAGAATCAATTTAAAAACAAAGCTTTTAGTCTGTGTATTGTTGTTGAAATTGTGTTTTTTTTTTTAACGTTGCACTTTGCCGTGAATAGCGCTACCGGCGCTACTAGCCTCGTTGTAGCCTCCTAGTGCCACTCCCCCAGGGCAGCCAATCAGAGCGGGTGAGGGGTGGAGCTGACGCCAACACCGGATATTTATGCCGGCAAGATCGAGGGAGCGCAGCAGACGTGCGCAGCTAAAGGTAAGCCCGTCTGCGCCCGTCCGCGCACGATCCACGCACAGCGCCAGCCATGCGTGATATCGGGAGACTCTGCTATTCAAGCCGGACACTGCGGGAGATAGGCGAGAATGGAGGTATTGGGGTAGGATTGCCCTTACTCGAGAACCCGGTCAGTTTTAGGTCTGATTGTTGTAGGAAGGAGGCTCTGGTCTGTGGGTTACTTAATGTTAGATCTCTCCCTAAACATGTTATAGAGATCCAACTGCTCATCGAAACGCATCACCTTGACATGTTACTCATGACAGAGACTTGGACCTATCCTGACTCCGTTCTCGAACCAGGATTGGCGTGTCCTCCAGGCTATAAGTTTTTTCACAAGCCCAGAGCTATAGGTAGAGGCGGTGGGGTTGGTCTTATGTTTAGGGAAGGATGGGATTTTGTTCCTATGGATATTGATGTTGTTGAGGGCTTTGAGCTTCTGGGGTTCTCTCTAAAAGACCCCAGGGGGCACTTATTAGATGGTTTAGTGTGCTATAGGCCCCCTGGTGCAGACAATCTGTCTCAACTGCAGGTGTTGATTGATGTCTTTAATAACATGGCTGTTACCCACTCGAGACTGCTCATTGCAGGGGATTTCAATCTCTGGCTAAGTGGGACCTTAGATACAGGATTTAATACCCTTCTTCAATCTTGTGAGAGTCTTGGCCTGCTTCAGGGAGTAACCGGACCTACACACATAGGAGGGCATATGCTTGATCTAGTTTTCAGTAAGGAATGGGTCACTAACCATATGGAGGTGCTTCCTGTAGATTGGACTGACCACCATTTGGTTAAATTTCTGACGGCCATCCCCAGTCGAGGAGCTCCCGCTTTGAGGGATGTTAGGAGCTTCCTGGGAAGGGATTGGAAGAGGATATTGGAAAAGGCGACACAGCCACCAACGTTCCCTATTAATGGGGATTTTGATGTGCTTAGGTCAGTGGAGGAAAACTATATGGACCTCCGTAATCTCATTACTACAATTGTTAATGAAATTGCCCCTTTGAAAAATTGTAAAAATAGGGGCAGACCTTCTGCTAGGAAGTTCAATGGAAAATGGAAAGCCCGGAAATCAAAGTGTAAACAGGCAGAAAGGAAGTGGAGAAAATACTATGTGAATGAGGATAAGATCGTTTGGAAAGTAGCTATTTCTCTCTATAAAAAAGAAATTCTTGCTGCGAAGCAGGAATATTTCGCAGAGCTCATTTTGAATTCACTGAACAAGTCTAAATGCATTTTTAAAATTGTTGATGACCTTGCTAATCCTCAGTGCCTACAGAATGAGGTTCAGCCTACTCAAGATCTCTGTGACAGTTTGGCTACTTTTTTGATGAAAAAATTAGAACCATCATTTCTGGTCTTAAAACCAACCTTTCTGGGGGACAGAGGCTGTGACTCATGGGGCAGCTACTTCGATTGTTGATGCGGGAGGGGTGCCTGGTGCAGGAACACAGATTGGTGAAGGGACCGATAAACGGAGTTTTTGGACCATTTTGAACCCCTTTCGGATGAGGAATTTAACAGGCTTGCTCTGGGTGTTTCCTCGGGCTCTCCACTGGACCCCCTTCCGCACAAAATCTGGAAGGAATTTGCATCAGAACTTTTCCCCAGGCTTCGACAGATCTGTAATCAATCATTATTTAGTGGAGTTGTACCATCTGGCTGGAAACAGGCTGTAGTTACGCCACTCTTGAAGAAGGCCACTCTTGATCCAACCTGCCCGGGTAACTATCGGCCCATCTCTCTCCTCCCCTACCCAGTGAAGATCCTTGAACGTTTGGTTAGCAAATCTCTGTCAGCTTTTCTAGAACGTAACAACTGTCTGGCAGATGTACAATTCGGCTTCCGTCCAGAACACGGAACCGAGTCTGCCTTGGTAACCGTGTTGGACGATCTGCGTCTGTTGGCAGACAGGGGACAATCAGCAATACTTATATTGCTTGACCTGTCTGCCGCTTTTGACACGGTCAACCATGACATTTTGCTAACACGTTTAGAGGAGGGGGGGTAGTGGGCACTGCCCTGGACTGGTTTCGATCCTATCTATCTGGCAGGTGTCAGGCAGTGGCTCTTCCCCCTTTCCAGTCAGCCTTCACTAATATCTGTTATGGGGTCCCACAAGGATCTGCCATCAGCCCAATTTTATTTAACATCTATTTGAGCCCACTGATTAATATCATTCGGGCTCATAATGTGAAATTGGTAAATTATGCTGATGACACTCAGATCATTCTATCTCTTGATGGAGCCCTACCCAATGCCCTGGAGGATTTTCATGCATGTATGCATGATACTGCGCAGTGGTTACGTAATAACTCTTTACAATTTAATTCGGATAAGACCGAAATTGTACACTGCGCAGTTGGGAAGGTCCATCTGCCTCTTCCTCACAACTTCTGGCCCCTTGATTCATCTACTGCCTTGGTGCCATCTAAGACGGTGCGAAACTTGGGAGTTATGTTTAATGCCAACCTGTCACCAGAGACGCAAGTGAGCAAGATGGTGGGGTGCTGTTTTGGCCTCATTAGGGCTCTGAGAAAGATTCTCCCGTTGCTCCCAATTTCGGTTAGAGCCTTGGTTGTTCAAGGCGCTATTCTAAGTAGACTTGACTACTGCAATGCTCTGCTGTTGGAGTCCCCCAAGTATCTAATACAGAGACTGCAGCGTGTTCAGAATACGGCTGCAAAATTGGCCTTGTCTAAGCCACGAGGCTTTTCCGCCTCAATGTGCCTAGCGGAGCTACATTGGCTCCCTGTGCAGCAAAGAATTTATTTTAAATCCCTTTGTATAGGGTTTAGGGCTTTGCATGGACTCGGTCCTGGGCCCCTACAGAAGAAATTGGTTTGGTATACTCCTACCCGGACCCTTCGCTCCTCTTTTGCCTACTTGGCAAAGGTACCCAGGTTCAACAGGGTCAGACTGGGAGGAAGATCTTTTAGTTTTGCTGCTGCAAAACTCTGGAACGCACTCCCACTAGAAATTAGACAATGCAGTACGCTGTCCCTGTTCAGGAAAAGGATCAAACGTGGTTGTTCCCCAGAAACTGATCCTGTCGCTTTTGAGTAATGTTTTTGGTTCTGTCCCTCTCGCTTCACGTTGGTCTGTATTCATGTATCTTTAGCGCCAGGGTACCCGTAGGGTGTTTGTTGCGCTCTATAAATGCTATATACAATACAATACATACAGGTAGCTTCAGAACCGGTGCATGGTAAACATAACTAATACAGGACCCGGCAGTGCCCTAACGGGTGGATCTGGACTCCTGGCAGTGTCTTATATTTGATTTAGAGCGTCACTCACTGAGACGCCTGTTACAGCTCCACTCTGCTCACTGCCGTCCTCAGGCTGCACTGGCCAGCCCCAATCCACTCAGCTCTGAGGTCCCTGTATGATTATCCAGATCTCAGAGATTATTAATTGGTAGTTACTATTGTCTCATGTGACTGGAATATACCATACGAGTCAGTCGCATCCTGCGATTCGCTTAATTCTGGTCAGGTGAGGCCCATCTTTAGAACCCACAGTACATTATATTTAATTACAGCGTCATTGCTCTGCCTGAGCCTGTAGCTCGCTGCTCTCAGGGTGCACTGAGGCCACAACGGGCTGGGCAGCACTCTGCTCCGCTAACGGACAGTGAGCGGAGTCGATAAATTATTGATTTTAATTATTTATAAGCACTAAAGGTCTAAAATATTATTACAGCCTGACTGAGTCTGTAACACACTGACTGAGTTAATGAATTATAATTGATTAGCAGCTGAGATCCGCACTGGGGCCTCTCAGCCTGGTTGGTCAAGTCCCACTTGCAACAGAGCTTGGACAGACTCAGTGTCAGTTGTCAGTGCCCATCCTTTTCTGGTGGTTTACATCAGTTTCAAAAGATCTTCTTAGAGTTTCTCGATGCTCAAATTGGTGTGATTTCTGATATTTATATGTTTCCCTGGTCTTCATTGCTTGATTCTGCACACGAGAAAGTGTCACTCATAGTTGTTGAAATGTCACTCATAATTACACTAAAATTATGAAGATGTCACACATAGCAATCTGAAACCTTGGCAGCTATGCTACAGTAATGTGCACTGTGGGTTTCCATTAGATTCTATTGGTATAGCACTGGAGTTCAATCCCCAGAAGCCCCACATGTCATGTGACTGTGCAGGCCAACGCCCTCGGGCTCCACGCGGTCATGTGGTACATGCGCCCACGTGACCTCAACATACGCCGTGATTCTCCCTTATAGTTCGGCGTGCCTCTATGGCCCGCATCGCCAGGAGGAGACTAGTCGCTGCAATAGGTGAATCTGCAAGGTGTAACCTTAAACGCAGTGAGTAGAAATATAAGATTTTTTATCATGGGCATTTCCACAATGTTTGTGTGAATATCTGACGATTTTATATTTTCCAGAACTTCTCTCACTTTCAGTGTGTGACTTCAAGGCCACCCTCATTTACCTCCTCCATGAGGTTCTCCCTAGTTTAGTACAGGGTATGTACACGAGTCAGTGTGTCACAGGATTTGCATGCATGTGTGTGAACACTATTCACGTACTTCCAACACCGTGTTGCAGTGCATTAAGGAACACTCACCTGTTTTCCTCACTGTTTTATGATTGACAGTGGAGTGCATTAGACCTCATACACGTGTGCGCCATGACCTTTTCATGATCAACTGAATTCAGCAATTCGCAAGGAGTAACATCTCCTGGTTGCATGTTCTGTCTTTTATATATATATTTTGTCATTTAATTTTCTGTTTAGTTTAACCCCTTCGGTGCTCATGACGGCCTGGAGCCGTCATGATGCACAGTGGGCGTGTGCTCATGACGGCTCCAGGCCGTCAGGGCACGCACCCACCCACGGGGGAAGCGCTGGCGCTCCCCCCGTGGACGCCGATCTAGGTGTTTTCACCGGGGAAGGCAGGGGAAGCCATTCCCCTGCCTCCCCCTACCCCCCTCCACGTCATCAATGACGTCAGCGCGCGAGGCGCGCTGACGTCATTGGAGGTTTCCCTTTCTTCCCGACGCGCTGGAAGCCATTTGCTTCCAGCACGTTGGGGAACACAGAGGTAAGTTTTTCCTCTGGGGAGGGGGGGATTTTAGCAAAAGAGGCATCGGGGGAAAGGAAAGGGTTTTCCTTTCCCCTGATGCTTCTTTTGTGCATTCCTGCTGCACGATCGCCCACTAGAGCCAGGGATTTTTTTTTTTTTTATTATAAATCGGCAATTGATTTACTGTTTGGGGGAGCGGCCCCTTAGGCAAGGGTCGCTCCCCTTATTGGGGCATACTTTATTGGCTTTGTCTGCCCCCCTGTGGGGGCAGATTCATGTATATTTTTTTACAAAAATTGGCACACTGGACCGCAAGTCCATTTTTTGTGGGGAGTGGCCCCTTGGGCAAGGGTCACTCCCTTTGGGGGTATGTTTATGGCTGTCTGCCCCCATGGGGGGCAGATCTTGCCTTTTTTTTGTTATCTAGGGCCCACTAGGCCACCAGGGTTTTTTTTTTGGGAGAGTGACCCCTTGGGCAAGGGTCGCTCTCCCTTGGGGGCTGTCTCTCCCCATATTTGGCCCACTAGACCACCAGGGATTTGTTTGTGGGGAGTGGCCCCTTGGGCAAGGGTCACTCCCCTTATGGGGGCAATGTTTTTTGGCCTTGTCTACCCCTCTGGGGGGCAGATTTCGCCATTTTTTTTTAATGTGGCCCACTGGACCACCAGGGAATACTTTGTGGGGAGTGGCCCCTTGGGCAAGGGTCACTCCCCTTCGGGGGCTATGTTTTTGGCTGTCTGCCCCCATGGGGGGGAGGGGGGGCAGATCTCGCCTTTTTTTTTTATCTAGGGCCCACTAGGCCACCAGGGAATTGTTTTTGGGAGAGTGACCCCTTGGGCAAGGGTCGCTCTCCTTTGGGGGCTGGGTCGTTCTCCTTTGGGGGCTGGGTCGCTCTCCTTTGGGGGCTGTGTCTCCCTATGTTTGGCCCACTAGACCACCAGGGATTTGTTTGTGGGGAGTGGCCCCTTGGGCAAGGGTAGCTCCCCTTATGGGGGCAATGTTTTTTGGCTTTGTCTGCCCCCCCCCCCCCTGGGGGGGCAGATTTCGCTATTTTTTTCTTTTAAAGTGGCCCACTGGACCACCAGGGAATACTTTGTGGGGAGTGGCCCCTTGGGCAAGGGTCACTCCCCTTCGGGGGCTATGTTTCTGGCTGTCTGCCCCCATTTGGGGGGGGGGCAGATCTCGCTTTTTTTAATCTAGGGCCCACTAGGCCACCAGGGTTTTTTTGGGGGGGGGAAGAGTGACCCCTTGGGCAAGGGTCGCTCTCCTCTGGGGGCTGGGACTTGTCATGTTTGGGCAAAACATAGTGAGGCAACATCAAAATTGCCTATCACAAAATGTTTTGGGCCCATGGGCCTCCCACACGAGTGAGGCACCATTTTTATCGGGAGACCCTGGGGAACGCTGGGAGGTAGGACATTTGTGTCAGCCCGGTGATGCCACGACTTTCCCACACGAAAATGTGTGAAAAAAGTGATTTTTTCAGCTAAAATTGAGGTTTGCAGGGGATTCTGGGTAAGGAAATGTTGGGGGATCCACGCAAGCCATACCTCCCTGGAAACCCCCGGGTGTCTACTTTTCAGAAATGTGTGGGTTTGGTAGGTTTCCCTAGATGGCCGCCGAGCACGGGGCCAAAAACCCAGGTGACCCCCCTTGCAAAACCAGGTTGTTTTTGTGATAGGCAATTTTGATGTCGCCTCACTACGTTTTGGGCCCTTGCCTGTCGCGGGTACTTGGGCCTCCCACACGAGTGAGGCACCATTTTTATCGGGAGACCCTGGAGAACGCTCGGTGGTAGGAAATTTGTGTCAGCCCGGTGATGCCACAACTTTCCCACACAAAAATGTGTGAAAAAAGTGATTTTTTTCCAGCTAAATTTGAGGTTTGCAGGGGATTCTGGGTAAGGAAACGTTGGGGGATCCACGCAAGCCATACCTCCCTGGAATCCCCAGGGTGTCTAGTTTTCAGAAATGTATAGGTTTGCTAGGTTTCCCTAGGTGCCGGCAGAGCTAGGGTTCAAAAACTACTGCTAGGCACTTTGCCAAAAAAGGGTCATTTTTCACTGTGAAATTGTGGTGTGTCCACGTTGCGTTTTGCGCCGTTTCCTGTCGCGGGCACTAGGCCTACCCACACAAGTGAGGTACCATTTTTCTCGGAAGACTTTGGGGAACCCGCGGTGGGTGGAAATTTGTGGATCCACGCAGATTCCAGAACTTTCCACCACAGAAATGTGAGGAAAATGTGTTTTTTTGGACATTTTTTTAGGTTTGCAAGGGATTTTGGGTAAGAGAACCTGGTGAGAGCCAGTCAAGTCACACCATCCTGTGTTCCCCTGGGTGTCTAGTTTTCAAAAATGTATAGGTTTGCTAGGTTTCCCTAGGTGCCGGCAGAGCTAGGATTCAAAAACTACAGCTAGGCACTTTAAAAAAAAAAAGGGTACATTTTCATTGTGAAAATGTGGTGTGTTCACGTTGCGTTTTGAGCCGTTTCCTGTCGTGGGCACTATGCCTACCCACACAAGTGAGGTACCATTTTTAGCGGGAGACTTAGGGTAATTCAGATTTGTAAAGCAACTGTTATTACCTATTGACTTTCAATTTATTTCTGCCTTCCAAATGAAATACAATGTGCAAAAAAAGAAGTCATTTTGAAAAATGACTGATAATTCTCATGCTAGTTTGAGTGTTCCCAATTTCGGAAATGGGCAAATATCTACTGTTTCTAAACTCTATATTTTGTTCCCATTTCAGAAATACATAGGTGTCTTTCATACCAATTTTATCATGTATACATTTTGCCAGATTAATTGCTATATACCCGCTACATAATAAAAAACCATTGCATGCATCCACCTTCCCCTGGACATGACTGCTAGCCCTGCCTTGAAACTTATCTCCCTCAATGTTAAAGGGCTTAACTCACCAAACAAACGGCAACAGATATGGCGCTACCTGCTGCAGCAACAACCTGACATTATCCTCCTTCAGGAGACACATCTGCTGAAAGCTGATGTTTCCCGAATGGCCCATCCCCGCTACCCCCTCCAATTTTGGGCATCTGCCCCATCTAAAACGGCTGGCGTAGCTATACTTTGTGGCTCTGGTGTAAGGCAGGGGGACTCGAAAGTTATCCGTAGCCATGATGGCCGCTTTCTTAAGGTGGAGGTCCGGATGGGGCACCGATCCCTCACCCTTTGCAATATATATGCGCCCAACCAGGCGCAAGATCTCTATCTCCGCGCCTTCCTGCGGGAACACGTGCCGCAACCGAACCCTTCTCTTATCATTGGAGGCGACTTCAACCTGGTGTGGGACGCTGACCTTGATCGCAGTGGTGGGTCTTTCCATGGGGCGGGGGCCATGTCTTCTACCTTGAAGAAACAGTTGACGGACCTCACTCTGTTGGACTCTTGGCGATATCATTCTCCGGATGCGCGGGGCTACTCATACTACTCGCATGTACATCGCTCGTACTCGCGGATTGACCACGTTTTTATCTCACATGCCCTGATAGGCGAGACGGTGTCTGCCTCAATGTCTGACATCTCGATCTCCGACCACGCCCACGTCGAGCTCCTCCTCCGTCACTGTTCTGCACGCGCTCCTCGCCCACCACGCTGGCGCCCCCCCCAAGTACTTCGTGATCAGGCAGATGTGGCCGAAATTAGAGCGGCCATAGACGATTACTTTGCGCTCAACGATCTTCCGGAGACTCCCTTTCCGCCTTTAAGGCTACTATTCGCGGACGCGTCACGTCCATAGCGATTGCACGGGCACGGGAGGCGCGTCTCTTTGAGGACAATCTTACTAGGGAACTCACGGCTCTTGAAAAACTCGATCAGGACCGCCCATCCCTAGCCCACAAAAGGCGTCTGGCCCTTCTTCGCGGCCAACTGCGAGCCCATAGAACCAACAAAGCCGAACGGACCCTGCTGGCGTTAAAGCAGCGCTACTATGAGGGGGGGACAAGGTGGGCACGGTCCTAGCTAGGCGCCTGCGGGCGCGCACAGCTAAGGCCCACATAGCCCATATTCGCACCAACGATGGTACAAGTGCAGTCACGGAAGCATCCAAATGCGAGGCTTTCCAAGCGTATTATTCTACTCTCTATGCTTCAGCACAGTCCTCTCCTCCCCAGATGCAGGCTCTGCTGGATGCTTGCCTTTGGACCCCGCTCAGCCAATATCATGCTAGTCAAATGGATGAGCCGATGACGCGAGAGGAACTCGCAGGGGCCCTAAAGGACCTCCCCCTCGGAAAGACTCCGGGGCCGGATGGCCTTCCTCTCTCCTTTTATCGCATGTTTATGCCGCAGCTCAGGGCACACCTTCTTCGCCTTTTTAACTCTTTCACCGCCAATGAAGGGCCGTCCCAGTCCATGGGGCTGGCCGAGATTGCCTTGATCCCCAAGTCAGGTAAGGACCCTGTCCTTTGCTCGTCCTACCGACCTATAGCTCTTCTTAATACGGACCTTAAGCTCTACACCAAAATACTGGCTAAACGGCTCGAGCCCCACTTGGCTGGCCTTATTGAACCGGATCAGGTTGGTTTTATACGCCACCGCCAAGGCGCAGACAACGTGCGCCGCATCGCGCACTTGGTGGGCAAAGCTCACCACTGGAATATCCCTGCGTGTCTCCTCTCGCTCGATGCGGAGAAGGCGTTCGACAGGGTGGACTGGACCTTCCTCAGGGCAGTGCTGCAGAAAATCGGGCTCGGCCCTGTGATGATAGCCCGAATCATGGCCCCATACATCTCCCCGATGGCCCAGGTGCGGGTCAATGGCCAACTTTCTGCCCCCTTTTCCATTCACAGAGGCACTCGGCAGGGGTGTCCCCTTTCACCCTTACTCTTTGCTCTCGTGGTGGAGCCCCTCGCCATCCTGATCCGCCAAGCCCCTGAGATTCATGGCATTCCTCTTGGAGGCCGATCCCACAAGGTAGCTCTCTTTGCAGACGATCTCCTTCTCACGATATCACAGCCGCACATCTCACTCCCGACCCTTTTGACTCTCCTCCAGTCCTTTGAGTCGGCCTCTGGTCTTAAAATTAATCACGAGAAATCTTGGGCTCTTAACATCACGATCCCTCGGGATGAAATCCCTTACTGCAGTCGCTCGTCCCTTATCAGTGGGCCTCTCACTCTATCCGCTACCTTGGGCTTTGGTTAACGCCGAATCTTACCTCTTGGTCCCAGGTCAATTGGCAGGAATGTCGTAAGGCGGTTCTGGAGGACCTACGGGTCTGGAAACCTCTCACTCTCTCTTGGCTGGGCCGCCTGCATGCAATAAAGATGTCGGTACTCCCTAAGATCTTGTACCTCTTTCAGTCCCTTCCGACCCCCATCCCACACCATCAGATCAGAAGTCTCCAACGCGATCTCACCAAGTTCATCTGGGGAGGTCGACGGCCGCGTTTCTCTAATAAAGTCCTTATGTCACCTCGAGATCGGGGTGGTCTGGCCTGCCCCAACTTGCTGGAGTATTACTGGGCCTCTCATCTTCGCTTTATATCGGAGTGGATGGCGCGGGAGAGTGAAAAGATATGGTTCCATATGGATAGGGCAGTGACTGGACGGTCTATATGGGACCTCCCTTGGCTACCCCGAGAATCTAGATCGCGCAGTGCGTATGTGGCCCTCCCTACTAGGACGGTGCTTGACATTTGGGATAGAGTGGCCGTTTCCAAGGGCCTCACTAGCTTTCCCTCCCCCCATACTCCTATTGCTGGGAATCTACATTTTCCACCAGCTGTGCGCCCTCAGGTATTTATAGATTGGCTCGAGGGTGGGTGCCGGACAATTAGAGATCTCTTTTCGGGGGACAAGTTCAAAACTTTTGCGCAGTGCAAGGCAGATTTCCAGCTCTCAGAGGGGGCCAGATTACAATATCTCCAACTTCGACATTGGATACACACACCCTCCGTGGCACAGGCGGCCACCCGGGCGCTCACGCCTTTTGAGTGGCTAGTGCGTGCTTTCGACAACTCCAAAGGACTCATCTCCCGCACTTATCATGTCCTACAGCACCTCCCACTCTCCCCTCCCCACAACTACCAACGTCGTTGGCAGGAGGACACCTCTCTGGACATTGCCCCTGCGCAGTGGGATCGCCTGTGGCGGGATATCCCGAAAGTGTACCACTGTATTTCCCAGCGGGAAACCGCATACAAGATCATGACCCAATGGTACTATACACCTCTCAGACTTCACAAAATGTTCCCTGCGACCTCTCCTCTTTGCTGGCGGTGTTCAAGCACCCCGGGCGACTTCCTTCATATTTGGTGGTCCTGCTCACTCCTGACCTCCTACTGGAAAGAGATCCTCAGCCATATTAAGGTGGTGATTGGTTTCCCCTGCCTGCGACTCCAGCCACAGCTATCTTGGGTCTCAAGCCTGCCAACCTGCGCGCGCTCACACGCAATGACTGGCACATCTCACTTCACATGCTAGGCGCAGCCAAACAGCTTATTGCCCTATATTGGAAAAAGGCGGAAGCTCCTCGATCAGTGTCTGGTTCACGCGTCTATGGCACACTACCACCATGGAATTGCTTACTGCACGCTTGCAATTTCGTGACTCTCACTACACTAAACTGTGGCAGCCGCTTGTTGCTCACCTCTGTAGACTGGAACACGCCCATCTACAACCTCCGAAACTCCGAGCCCTGCGCCTATATGATGACGCAATCTGTCCCCCTGACCCAGAATAGATTCCTTGCACCTCTCACCTGCTTCGGCCCGGGGTTTTGAGTAACCATTTCACCGGGCAACCACACTGATACGCCCCTATTGCGCTTTCCTGCCACCTCCCCTGCCTGCAGTCATGTCCATTGGTCCGCTACCTATGCCCACTTGCTTCCTTCTCTCCTCGCCCACCACCTTTTTTCTCTCTCTCTCTTTCTCCTCACTCTCACTTGCTCATTTCCTCCCCCTGCTTCTTTCCTTGGGGACTCTCGACCCCCCCTCTTTTTTCCTTCCTTTATTCTTCTGTATATCTCTTATACTTGAAGTTGACTTGTTTTCCGTTGACCCCATTCTCTAAAGTAGCTTTCATGTGACGCCTAACGTATAAGATTGTATAAGGACGCGGCCGGCCCTATTTGGGTTGTAGGCGACTTGCTGTGTATCACCCCGCTGAAGCAAAATTCTATAATGATCCTCTTATGCTTCCTGAACGATTGCTCAATGACGCGGCCGGCCCCTCATGGGGTTGTAGGCGGCTTGCCGTGTAGATGTTATGCCTCCTATTGCTTTCTTAATAAAAAAAGAGTTGAACCAAAAAACCATTGCAAGTCGCTGCTCAATTTTTGGCTCTGGGTTCGTCGGGTTCTTGGTGAACCTACAAGTCCTATATATCTCCACAACCAGTAAGGTCCCGCGGATGTAACGGTATATTGCTTTCAAAGAGCTGTCATAATTAGAAGAAGTTACAGGTGAAAACGTTGACACAAAAGGCTGTTTTTTTCAACTAATTTTCAATTTTTCCTATATTTAACTCTTAATTTCTATAAAGAAACCTTGAAGGATCTACACAAATGACCCCTTGCTGAATTCAGAATTTTGTCTACTTTTCAAAAATGTATAGCTTTCCAGGATCCATTATTGCTTTCATACCCATTTCTACCATTAACTGGAAGGAGGTTGAAAGCACAAAAAATAGCAAAAATAGGCTATGTCCCAGAAAAATGCCAAAACTGTGTAAAAAATGTTGGTTTTCTGACAAAAGTCAGTCATTCCCTAAAAGCTGGGAAAATGCTGATTTCAGCCCCACAAACCCTTTTTTGATACCATTTGCAGGGAAAAACCCAGACACTTTAATTTGCAGCACTTTTTTCCCATTTTTCCCAAAAAAACAAAAATGTAGCTGTATTTTGGCTAATTTCTGGGTCCCCTCCAGGGGAATCCACAAACCCTGGGTACCTTTAGAATCCCCATGATGTTGGAAGAAAAGGACGCAAATTTGGCGTGGATACCTTATGTGGTCAAAAAGTTACAGGGGCCTAAGCGCGAACTACCCCAAATAGCCCAAAAAAGGCTTAGCACAGGGGGGGAAAAGGCCTAGCAGCGAAGGGGTTATTTTTAGTTTATTTATGTTTACATGTCTTTGTAGTACCTCTTTAAATACACGCTGACTAAGAGTAGCTCCACTTAGCAGGAGAAAAAGACTTATACCAAAGGGTATGGTGTGGGTGTGTGCCTGCTTGAATTGTAAGATGTGTGATCTAAGAATGTAGGAAATAGGTATCCCTGATCCTGAAGAAAGCCGCGGACCCTGTTGGGGCTATTTAGATGAAATTTGATGACCTAATAGATGAAGGAGTAATGCGAACTCTCAGGCATCACTCCATCTTTTAATCATCCCGTCACCCTTACAATCCAATAAATATATTCCCTCAGTGAGGTTTCCTGGAATTTTCAATCTTCAACGTTGTGTGGATCCCACCCCAACCTTCATCCATATAGGCTCCCAATGATCTCATAGGTGAAGCCAACTCGTCAGTAGAGAATGCGGTGGCATGGTAGGATGGCCGATAACGAAGCATGACACCTGGAGAGGAGGGGGGGTTAAAGCCATACTATTCACAGAACTGATTTTCCAGTGGTTTGATTAAGGTCCTTCTTTGACTAATGAAAGACATTGCCAAGTTCCATAGGGTTTCTCAGAATCGGAGAATCTTCCTATTGTCAACCTTTTTTTGTCTCATTCGCTCTTCTGTGATTTGTGTCAGAACTCAACTAGCCAGACTGCAACACCTCCATCAGAACATTGGTTTTAACCTCCCAAGTGGGAAGGTAAAGATCAAGGACCTCCGCCACCCTTTGAGTGACCATAGCGAAGGAGGAACTTTCTTTCATGGCAGGTTCATAAGGGGAAAATAGACCAATGTCTAAGAAGGTATCCAGACAACTAGCACCCTGGAGATCCTCACACCAGTCTTCCTCCAATTACGGTTGGGCAATCTCATCTCCAGCATCATAGCCTCCATTGTCTGAGTCTGTGCCAAACAGTTCATGAAGAACCTGAAACCTACCTACCGGATGGTGGAGGCACTTGGTCTGAATCAGACAGGTATCAAAGGTGCGGCTCAGATAGAGGAGCATGTTGCCTCGGCTGAGATCATGGTGGTGCTGTCTCGGTGTGTGACAACACTATGGGGTTGGCTGACGTCATCCGGAGCCGATGGCATCGGTGGATCATGTTCGGGCCTAGTTGTGGCACCAGGGAGGGTCTCGGTATGGAAGTCAGTCTGAAGCCCTGGGAGGATTCAGAGGGCCCAATTGGCGCAGCGGGAGGACCCACAGACAAAAGCCCACATGGGAGGCCTCTCGGCTCCTTGGGACCAGCAGGCGCACCAGAGGGAGCCAGTAATGTGGCAAAAAGGTGCAGCATGGCATCACAGAATTCCTTGATTTGCAATGGTGTCGTCAACGGCCCCGGAAATTCTGGCTGCTGTGAAATTAGGGGCAGAACAAGCTCCAAAGTCAAATGACTTTGGGCATGCAACCTGGAGGCACCTCAGGGGACCGACATCAGCGGATGGGGCAGAGCCCGGCTTTGACTTCTTATACTGCTTTTTGGATTTGTCTGAGGACTTAAAGCACGACCGGTCACAAGAGCAACATCAGCAGCAGGATCGAGACCTACCGTTAGCCCTCAACCGACCCTAGCGCAGGGTTTGGCAGTGCCTGCCACAAACAGCTTAGCTTCTCAATGTCAAATGGCCTTGGGGTGCATCAAGGCGCAATCATGGCAGGCCTTAAAGTCGTGATCCGACCCTAGGTACCACAGGTAAACCACACATGGGTCAGTCACAGACATTTGTTTGGGGCATTTCCTACAGGGTTCAAACCATGTTTACTTGGCAGGTGACATAATTCCCTTCCCTTGAATAATTTAGAGTCTCAATAAAACAAGGGCGAGCTCCGGATCCGTGTCTGTTGGTGTGGAAAGAAAAGAACGGAGGTCAGCATGCATGTGTGGCGCCTATATAGGTCTGTGCATGTCACATACGGCATGGAACGACGTCAGTGTGGAGTCGTCGGCACCACCTGCTGGTGTGCAGGTTTACTGCTGAAAATTTTCCCAATTCAGTATGACGTCTGGGGAAGTATTCAACAGGTGAGGAATCGGAGGTCAGAGAACCTTTTCAGAAGGAACTTCAGTAGATACTTACTGTACCTTTTTATAGACTCAAGTATGTGTCACCTATGAGAAGCAAAGAGGGGTTAGTGGGCCACAAGCAAGATGGCTCCTCTTTAAGGTGCTCTGAGACACGAGTGTGCTGGACTGCCAATATCCTGCATAAATCAAGGCTGACATCAAAATAAAGGGACAATTGGGACTGCTGCAGGGCTTGATGGTAACCCGAGCTGGACCCCAAAAAAAGGTGGAGAACAGGTCAAGATCGGAATGCCTGATTAAGATGACACCTGCGAGCTGTGGGAAGGACTGTGACAGCTGGTGCATCTCTGCACTGGCGGTGTGCCTGTCCCACCTCTAGGAGAACTGGGAGCTGTGCAGTAGTGTGTCGCTGTGAGCAGGGCAGCACACGGGGGACGAGTTGCAGCCAGCAGACCATAAGCCTTGGCTCCGGGGCAGCTGTAACCCTGCAGCAGAAGGCGGCATGGGGCCTCACTGTAGTGCCCACTGCATGCTAGAGGTGAATGCTAGGAGTACCCTTTCAAATCCAGGATGCCCAGTGTGAGTGACTCATCTGCTAGCCACATACATAGGGGGAGTAGTTCCTCGTGAGTGGAAAAGTCCACAGGCAGGTGGAATAATGAAGCCGACCACTGGGATCTCAGGGGATCCACAAGGTCAGATCTTAATGCCCTCACACACCTGGTAGGGTGCCATGCTTCATCATTGGGCGCTCCTCGTCAAGCCAGCGCTGCAATGCCGGATGAGCCTGGGGGCTCTTTATCGGAGATCTTTAGATCTGTCGCCGTTTGATGAAGGCATGAAAGGGGGGCGTGTGAGAAAAATAGGGTGGTGATAGGAATGTGTGTTAAAATAGTCTAAGGTAACCACAGGGCAAGTTTTAGTGGGTACAGGTACCTTGACTGAGTAAAAACAGAGGAGCTATCCTTTAGTAACAATGTACCAAGATAGCTACCAATTAAAGTGCAGACGTGTGGTCGACATGTTTCATGCCTTAAGTTGCCAGGAGGGTCATATGGCATTTCATCAGGACCAAAAATGAAGTAATCCTACCCTATAAGAATCTATAAGATACCCTCTAAATAAAGGGTGACCGTTTTGTAAATTACAATACTGCACCTGACTAGATGCAGTGAGCGGATTCCACCTGGGAGAGAAGGGGAATAAACAAAAAGGTGAAAACAAAACAATATGTCAGCAGGTATCATACCTTATGGAGAAACCTACCTCCATTCTTCACAAGAAAAGAGGGGGGGAGAGCAAAAGTAACAACAAGTTAGGGAGGCAGTCAAAGTGTAATAAAGTACATCGCAAGTCTCAAATAGTGAAAAGGATTGTCAGAAAGGCACTTACTCGAAAAGCGCGGGATATTATTTATTTTATTTATACAGCGCGCAAATACCCTGGGGTGTCTTGGCGCTGTGGAGTAAAAGGAGAGCAGCTAAATTGGATGACTACTGATTGATTAGCCACGTTTTTACTTGTTTCCTAAATGTCAGGAGGGTGGGACTGGTTTTGATATGAAGGGGGAGGGTATTCCACAGTCTAGCAGTGGCAACTGTGAATCGTCTATCTCCCCAAGATGTTTTCTTTGTGCGAGGAATAGTCAATAGGTGGGCTGATGAGGAGCGCAAGGGTCTGTTTGGGTTGTATGGGCAGAGTACTTTTTTTTGGGAACTCAGGTCCCGTGTTGTTAATTGCTTTATATGCGATGCACAGTGCCTTGAATTTTGTTCGACTTCTGATAGGCAGCCAGTGAAGCTGACGTATGACTTGAGAGATCGATTTGAACTTGGGGGTGCCGGACAGAATTCTGGTAGCTGAGTTCTGGACTAGTTGTAGTTTGTTCAGGACTTTCTCCTGGGCATTTAGGAGAAGTCCGTTGCAATAGTCAATCTTTGACATCACCAAAGTGCACATGAGAGTCTTGCCAGCGCTGGGGGGGAGGAATGGTAGAAGTTTCCTTATCATTTTAAGGGTGTAGAAGGATGAAGAGACGACCGCGTTTGCATGGTGGATGAAAGACAGTTTGTCGTCAAACACTACACCTAGATTCCTGACCTACTCTCCTCCATCTTCCTGAAGGTAAATGCTATGCCGAGCAACCCTCAATAAGGCCCCCGATTACGATGTCGGACTGACCTGAGTCCGTCAGACATCGTTTGGGAACTGGGACGGAACGGCTTCCTGACGTCAGTACCAACCCAGCAGGTAGGATGCGACCGAACACTGTTCGGTCGCATCCTATTCCTTACAATGGGAGCATGCATTCCGACTGGAATGCATGCTCTCATTATAAAGAGCTGAGGTGCAGTTCATCCCTGCACCCCGTGGCAGGGATCAACAGGGGGCCATCCGGAGGCCTTGCACCCATAGGTGCCCTGCTGGGGCCCACCCCCAAAGTCGGATTCCCACAGCCTTTCTGTGTCGGAAAGGCAGGAACAGAAAGGCTGTGGGAATCTGCCATAATAATCCCTCAGTGGGGGGGGGGGGGGGGTGAGAGCTGCCGAGGGATTACTGGAAGTTTTCCGAATGGCAGACGGGCTCTCTGAGCCCGTCGGAGGCCATTCAGAAATCCAGTTCGGATTCCATTCCAACCGACCCATCAAAATGGGTCGGTGGGAAAGGAATCCAAACAGCCCATTACGATGCCGTAGGAACGGCTAAGACCGAGGGTTGGAGCCGTTTCCTATGGCATCGCAATCTGGCCTTAAGTAGGAAAATGATGCGGAGGTCACGTGATAAGGTAGGTATGGAAAGTCATCAGTGCCAAAGTCATGTCGCGCCGAAACCACGAAACGCGGAGAACTGTGGGGTTCGGGGCGGTCCATTCAACTTTTAAAATGCAGTGCCTGGGGAAACCGAGATGAGGGCATGATGAGGACGGTGGAAGGCCATCACAGCCAGGTGCAGTGCGAGCCGTCACCGCTCCTCCCATTGCCTACATCATGTCCAAGCCTGTACTGTGTGAAGGCTAGGCAAGAAGCCCCAAAACGGCGGCCATGTTGGAAAGAAACGGGATGCCGGGTCAAATGCTAGTCAGTGGTGTTGACATATAGGATTCAAACCTGATGGGTGATATTAGTCTATCCAGGATTGAAGAAAAGAAGGGCAGTCTACAAAGGGAGGCCCCAACTCGGAGAAAAATGCCCGTATAAAAGGGGGGCAGTGACGGCTCCTTCATGTATGAAGTAATGTACATCGTCATCATGTGAGGCTGAGTGGTCTTTATTAGGAACGTGGCGTATCCCTCCCAGAATGTTAGTATATATATATATATATATATATATACTATGATGGGCAAACTAGGGGAAAGGTGGTGACTTACACCCATGTGGAGACTACACTCAGCTAGCTAAAGTACCACTGGGAAAAAGAAGTCACTCAATTAAAGAGGCCAGAATATGTCAAATCCTCAATGGTCAGTCAGTAGTGAATGTAGTCACCTGACTGGAGAGGACAAAAACAATGGATTAGTGCTGAAGTCTCAAGGGGGGAGGAAATTGGTACCTCCATATGAAACTATGTGAGGAACGTAGGATAAATTGTCTACTATCTTGATTAACTGAACCTTGAAAATGGTGCAAATCATCTAGAGGGGGGGGAGCAGTTAATGGTCAAGTTTGTTCCACGGGATTTCATCGTTGAGACCGATCACATTTGTGGATAGGCGGAAAATCCACTGCTGCTCTGTCTCGAATAGTTTCTTCTTGCTCCAAAAGTTGTTTGCTTCCAGAATAGTCCACCTCATATCATCTGGAGTGTGATGTTTCTCGACAAAGTGTGCGTTCATTTTGGTGGCGTGCCTTTTGCAACCAATAGCACTAATACACAGTGGGCCCCGGATGGGGGCCAAACCATATACTAAGAAAGTGGTATAAGAACCACGACTCGAGTCAGGACAATGTCGAGAGGCTGTAGGATCACTGGGGCCCCAAAGAACCACCCAAGGTAAGTAGACAGGGACCCCACGGAGGACGCGTGCAGTGTGAGAACACGACCGCGGGCTCCGTACAACTCGACGTGTAAGTCGCGGTTAGATTTTTAAGGTTTAAGGAACCTTCCCAGTAGACCCTGAAGAAACCCCGTGGAAGACAGAAGGTTGGAGAGCCACCCCACCCATGGATACCCCAGTACCCACGTTACCTACACCAGGGAAGCCGGGTGCATAGGTGTGAAGTGGTGTTGGAAACCGACGTCAAACCCAATAGAGGACTTCAGGAAAGTGCCGCTGCTGGAAGAGGAGAAAGTGTCCGTGGGAATCCAAACGTGGATTCTTGGTGAAGAGTACCTGAAAGCAGAGGGGACAGAGTCTGGGTCACTTGGGAGTGACCAGGGGCTCGGTAGACGAATGCCCATCGATGAAAGATGCTTCAGGATAGATGTCAGTGATCTTGACTCTGCAGCTGTGGGGACCAGGCGACGCTGAGGACGACCAGGAGCCGGATACGAGCTGTCCCGCGAAGGATGTCGAGTGCTGAGGGGTCGGTGTCCGGCGGGAGCACCAACGAGCCATGGCAAAAGCAACCCACGCAGGAGGTCAAGAAGTTGCAGGAAGAGGACCAGCAAGGTCCAGGAGACTCACCACAGCCAGGAGAGTCATGCAAGCCCAGAGCAATCAGTGGAGACCAAAGAAGACGTAGTTGACCCTCCACAGGACCCACAGGTCGATGACACTGGAGTTGCAGGAGGACCTCGTGCAGCTTTACAAAACAACAGGCTACGGAGCACACGGTGCGAGGTGGTTGAAGGTGGAGAAGTTGCCAGAGGTTTGGGCTACTTGGAGCCCAATGCACTTGCTGCAGATTTGCCAACAAGCATTTGCACTTGCAAAAGTACACGGTGCACAGGGGTTCGGGTATTGCAGCCCCCACGAGGGATTCTGACCTCAAACTTGGTGAGAGGACAGCTCAGGCTCTGAGGGACGTAGAAACCCACCTCCTGTGTTGTTGAACCCTTCGGAGTCCGTAGGAGCTCGGGATCAGCAGACCGGTCAGCAGTGTTGCGGTGCCTGCGAATGCAGGGGAGTGACTCCTTCACTCCAAGGGAGATTACTTCTGTAGTCTTTGATGCTTCACAGGCCTTGGAAGGTTTCTGTATGATGCACAGGCACAGACGATGCAGCAGACTGAAAGGGAGACGAAGTCGGGCCCAAACGAAGTCCAGCGAAGTCCAGAGTGCCCAGACGGTAGAAGTGCAGTGGTATCAGTTCTGAATCTTGTACACAACGAATCTAGGGACCTACACCCAGGTAAGCCCTTAAGTAGCCTAGGGAAAGGGTTGGGAAGATTCAGGGGACCCTCCCAGGGGAGGGTCTGGACAGGGGGGAGGTTACTACCATGTGCTTTGTCCAGTTTCGCGCCAGAGCAGGAGCCAACGGCTCCCAGGACTGGTCTGAACTTGACTATGCACAGGGACTCCAAATGTGCCCCTCATGCAGACTTTCAGGCGCTGGCAAGCGCACGCACCCAGACCCAATACAATAAATCCTGTCTGGGAGGTGGTCACACCTCCCTGTGACAGGATGCCTATTGTTCCACCTTCCTCTGCTCGAGCTTGGCTCATCAGCAGGAGGGCTGAAATGTGTCTCTGGTCGGCAGCAACCATTTTGTGCTGTACGGGTCAAGAAGGTTGGTACCGGGAAGACAGAGCCTAGCGGTGTCGTGTAGCTCCTATAGTACCCCTGCGGGACCTGCGCGTTTGGATAACATATACTGCGGGCTTGGTGGCAGACTGACTCCGTGCACCCCCACCGTATACGTTAGCCTAGTTTGGCATTAGCTAGCTCGCAGTGCCACTAGTGTCTCCTCTTATCGGGGAGAGATTAGTTTCTGGCAACCTTAGATCATGACAACCCTGATTCCCTCAGAATCGTGGAAACAATGTACTACCTTTCGCTCAGTCACTCGTGCTCACTTATTCGGTTTGTCTCAGAGAGTTACACAGAATAGACAGTCGGGCGTTTCAATAAGTATTTATTGAACAGTTGTTATTCTAGTGTAAAATATATGTGCTGCGGTAAACAGCAGACAATAGCACAGATATATTATCAGCAGTACGATAAAAGCAAAGGGATAGAACAGTTCTACCATATTGCAATAGTCATGAATAAGTACATGATGATAAAAGCATTATGCAAGTGCGCGTACTCCTAAGATGCCTACCTAGATGTACCTGTGTGTACCTAGCAAATGTGTAGGTCTGAAAGCTAAGAGCCAAGAATCCTTCTAGGATTTAGTCGAACCCCCATACCTGAATAGAGAGAGTGTGGGACCCCGTCCTGGTCTCGAGTTGGACACCCCTTCAGGGCCGTGTCAGACCACTGTCAGCTGGAGCGACTGCATGCAGGAGCCTCAGCGTCTCTGGTCAGTGTGTCAGCATGGAAGTCTCGATTCCCTCTGTCTTACCGGGGCAAGATGTGGTGTATTTATACCCTAAAGAGTCTCGGTCCTCAGTATGGTTTGTATTGGACATGAGGAAGACGTCAGGGGTGAACTTTGTACATACATATTATGCACGTGGTGTATTCCTAGAAAGCCATGCATAATTAATGAGTACAGTGTGGGCCTGTGTTTGGGAAAAACCCTGCTGTATTCAAAACCACAGGATAGATAACGTTCAGCCCTCAGAGCTCGTTGTGTACTAGCTGGGACCAATGTTGGTGAAAGATCATGCCTATATAAGGACCCATGACTATAATAGGACATGTACAGTTATGACCATAATTGGTCATATGCGGCTATGACCATATTAGGGCAAGTACGAATATGACCATATTAGGGTAATTAAGAATACGTCCATTTTAGGACATGTACGAACGGGTCTACATTAGGGCCTCTATGCGGGATATAACACCCACTCCTCTTCCGAATTAAATTCAGCTATTTCTAGTTGCCACTCGAAAAAGTCAATATTGTTTCTTTATAAAGATTGCATTACGATAAGCAGGAAAAGGCCACGCTTTTTTCAAGCAAAAGTGTCAATGTAAGAAATGTTCCAAATTTAGATTGTTTGTTTTGAAACGAGCAAAGAAGCCGAATTCTTTCCCAGGACGCGATGAGCCAATTCGAGATTAAACGTCCTGGCTGGGAAGTTCAGTATTATCGGTGTCAGCTGCTGCAGACGACAAATCCAACGCCTCACAGAGAACGTCAATCGCACATAGATGGAATGTAGTACTGCCAACAGTCGGTGCTGCGGCAGCTTGTGCGTCAGTTGTTACCTGGGTGCCTGTGGAGGAGTCACCTAACCCAGCAGGAGCAAACGGCACCTGTGGATTCTCCAGGAATGCGTTCATCAGAATTGGAAGCCGCTGAGGACAACGCAGAGCGTGGGCCTTTATGGGGTCCAGCATTGCATCTATGTCCGGAGGCGCATCCGATGGAAACATTAGACAGAGATCCAACGTGCATTCTTCTCCGCAGAACAGGCATCGAAGAACAGGTAAGATGGAGTCTACCCAGACTGGTCTAAATGATAGAAACCAGGAGGCATTGAGTTCTCGCAGGCAAGAAATGCCCAGAAGTTGTACCATGCGTTCACGGTATTTCCGCTCCAGGAGCGTGTTCACCATTCCCTCGGGAAGTGGGCCGTCCATTGCGTAGCAGCAATATTACAATCAGGATTCCTGAGATTAGGAACAGGATGAGCGGGAATCCTCCAAATACGCTTCCCAATATGGAGTGTATAAAATTTGGGATTACTCCGAGGACTGTCTGAAAGGTGCTTAACAGTCCGGACCCTATGGTCTTAAATAGGTGTACAATTCCGCTCATATCAGACATATTGAAGATACGTCCCACCATTTCTGCGAAATGAATAGGGCAGTTTGTACGTATGAGTGCCTGTATCTCGGTCGAGGTCCTTGCAACTTGAAGTTCATAGGTTTCTCGAGCGGAGGTTAAGGGCACGGGTTGCTGTAAAAGCATGGCTTTCAATCTGCTCAGAGTATCAAACTGTATGAAAGAAACATTCAGCGAAGGCCATAGCGGCGCCTCCCTGACTGTGTTCAGTGGCGGAAACAATACTTGCATAAAGCAAGTAACCCTGGAGTTAACAGTGACTAGATATGCGACGCCCGGAAGCATCCCACAGCAACCTTGATCATTTAGCAATAAGTAACTCCCATTGGAAAGCAGCTGGAAAACCGGCGTGATCATGGCCGCTGGGGTCCCCGACATGTGACAAGATAAGTTCGCCACTGAACCACTGCAGGGTCCCTGTAGAGAAATATCCTGACACATGAGAGAACCACTTAAAGCGTTCTTGCAGTTTGTACCACTCAGATACACTTCTCGATCCCCATTCCGGCATCGGTATCTATATGGTAACTCCCAAGTTTCCTTGATGTATCCCTTACCCATTTTCACATATTTGCCTGCCTGCCGTTGCTCAAGGCAATATTGAAACTGAAACGTAGTGACCGGCAGAGTGATTTGGCCATGAATTAGCCATTCTGTTGATGGTGATTCGACTACAGTGAAAGGCAGCCTTTCCAGTTTCTCAATACGCAACATTGTATATTTGGCTCCCCTTTGTGCCATTTCTGTCTGTTTATCAGTTAGATTGTATTCTGAAAACAGAGACGTGGTGTTTATAAAACGCCATGGCACATAGCCTGCACGCAAAGATTGCAGCGTCCAGCTTAACATCATAATAGAACGTAGCTGAGATTGCCCGTGTTGTAACAAGGCCAGATCTTGTTCTAATATGTCGATTGCCGAGGACACAATGTTGCCTAAGGAGTAAATCCTGGAGGTCAAAGTAGTTAACCCATTATCCACTACAGCTAATGCCTTTTCTAAGTTAATACGGTCTATCTCCCGTATTCTTTCTGCGGCCTCTTGTTGGGATATTTTCCAGTTTTCATTATAGTAGGCATAAAGGCCTGCATATATGAAACGTTTCTGACATCGTTTCCTGGGACCTAGTAGAAAATCTCTAAGATCCATGTCAGGTGTGAGTAAGGTCAAGTGGTGCTTTACTTCTGTTAGTGTTGAGGTCTCTAGCCAATCAAGGCACAACTTCCCAACACTATACGATGTCACTACCCCTGGGTGTTGTCTTTGTACATAGCGTGGATCTGGCCTATGGATACTAAACCCTTCGGTTGTATTCATAAATCTCTGTTGACATTTGTTTGTGTCAATGGGCCAAACCAGCCATTCTGTCCAATCAAGATCTGATCTGTTGTACTGGAAAATGTCATCTAATTTCACCCCATGTGTAGTTGAATTCTGCCCCCCACCCATCTGCGATGGTGTTGGAAACCCCGGTGTGTTCATTTCCTTGCCTTTGGCTAATCCAAGACAGGTTGTTTGTTGCACAGTTTCATTCAGAAATAAAATCTGCTGCAGAATGATTCATGCTCTAAAAAGTGCTTCTATTCCCTGGACGTGCCAGTCCCTAGAACTCCAGATTGATTTGGAATCTATTGTGTTTTTCCATAGATCGAAACCCTGTTTAGACAACTGGTTCAGAAAGGATGCAGAGTAACTATGTTTGGTGTTTGTTAACATAATTTTCTGAGCTGAAATTTTCGCCACATGATAATAAAATGACTTCGGGTCGGATGTGTTAAACCCTGAGAAGTATGTGAATTTCTGTGCAAATGCTTGCGAACTACCTTTTGGAGGTGTTGGGCAGTGTTCCCACTGGTGGTACTCAAATACATTTCTAGGTGTTATAGATTTGTGTAAAAAATGATGACCATATTGCTGGTAACAGTACAATGTATCATAGTCTGAAGTACCTTCTAACATTTCATTGTTTGGAAATGCTGCAGTTTTTTCTAGATCAGACATCATAGAATTTACAGTTTCAGGATCCCAATCATCAGAAAATGTACTGGAGGTAATGTTATCACTTAAAGAAATTTTAAATACATGTTTTAGTTTTAAAAGTTCAGTCGGACCGAATACATCATAATCAATCTTGTCCCATACTATACCGTCCGGTATAGGAACTGCTGTGATGTTCACTGAAGACAAGTCTCTTGGTTCACGATGTGAAGACTGATGTGGTTTTAAAATCAAATTGACTCTTTGGGCTGTAGAGCTTTGCTGGAGGTATCGTCCATTAATAAGCATACTAAAAATTATTATTAAACCTAGCCAGAAAATGAAGAATAAAATCCCAGTGATATACCATAGTTCTATCCAAGGTGACACCAGGTAAGTCTTTCTAAAAAAGTTCAAAAAGTAATTGAGTTTCTGTTGGAGTGATTTTTTGGCTGGCGTCGTTTCCGGTTCGCTTGGATCCAGTGAAAACGTATCAAAGTTAATGAAATAGCCAGAAGCAGTTAGATCAATTGTTGGAATTGCATCGGGATTTGTTAAAATCGGATTTTGCTCTTGACGAGGCATGTTGACGTAAATGTCTGTATTAGGTCTGATTGCAACTTGGTTGTTAAGTTGATTTTCGTTGTGAAGATGAATTTCTTGTTGAAGTGGAATGAGTTCCATAGCATTGTTGCTTAGTCCTTCATTCCGTACAGGTGGCTCCTCAAACGTGATGAGTCTTTCTGTTTGAACTTCTTGGATTGTAGCGAGAGGAGGGCGTCTGCTACTGTGGAGTCCACGTGGCCTACTGTTTAGTATCGGCCACATACTGTGGTTTGATTAAGTCAATTGAGACGAATCTTTTCTCCTTCTTTCCGGCAAGAGGCGGCAACAGTACAGTTCTTGTGCCGTGGATTGCAAGGACCGGTACAGGCTTTCTGTAGGATGGCCCAAATTCTTTTTTGTCAGCAATCTTCTCTGTGACCAGATCCCCGATCTTTGGGATCCAGATAGGTCTTGCCGTTACTGCCTTGACTTCCTCAGTGGCGGCCTGTTTCGGGAGCACGTTACTTTGTGGTGTCCTGGATTCATTTAGATCCTGTAAAACAGCCAAACGATCATGGATATCAAATGGTTTTTCATCCGCCACTGTGCCTTCACAATCAAGATCAGGTACCCACATTCTTGTCCCAAATAGGACCTCGTAAGGAGGGACACCCCCTAGAGAGCTTCTTGGCTGGTTATTGAGCGCGCGCTGTACCCCATAAAGGTGATCGACCCATCTACCGCCCTTGCCTAATACCCTAGCTGTTAAAGATTGCTTTAAGTCTCGGTTTTTCCTCTCCACAACAGAATTTCCCTCGGGATGGTACGGAGAGGAGTACCGCAATGCTACGCCCATTCCTTCCATGGCCTCTTTGTAAGCCCGAGAGCTAAATGCTGGACCACGGTCAGAATGTAACGTGCCAACTGCGTATGTGCCGATAAGACTTGCAAATCTTTTATAACAGTTCGAGCGTCAGCCGAGCGCTGAGGCCAAACCCATAGGAATCTAGAGCAGGAATCCACTGCAACCATGATATATTTCTTGGACCCATCAGATTGTAAGGGTCCGCAGTGGTCCAAATACACACATGCGAGAGGTTTGTCTGATTTTAGATAAAGGTGTCTGCGCTGTGCGTGTTACAGTGGAGCCTTTTATCTGCTGACAGATGTTGCATTTCAAGACATAGTCTTTAGTCTGCTTCGTTAACCCTGGCCACCAGTAGCGCTGTCTCAGTAAAGAAATAGTCGCTGTAACGCCTGTATGCGCAGAACCCAAACCCTCGTGTGCTGCTAAAATTAAGCCTAGCCTACGATCCATACTTGGTATTACTCTATCCCCCACTCCAGGAATCTGAGCATATGGAATATTTGTGCATCTAACTTGTAGGAGTACCTGAGTGGAAATTTCTTTGGTACTGCTGTGCTGCCTTTGCGCGAAGCATTGACAGCTACCATTATCTCGCCGTCTACCCTCGTCTTTGAACGAGTAACTGCAGCTACGGCGGCTGTGCGAACAGCCCCCTTTGCGGCTTCATCAGCCAATGAATTCCCTTCAACGTGAACGCCATCACGCTGATGACTCAGTGTATGCATCACGTGAGCCCTTGGTAGTTCGTTTCTCAACTCCACTACCTGTTCCCATAGCATTGTATGCTTAATTGTGCCACCTTTTGCATCTTTGAACCCGTTTTGTTCCCAATGATGTAGATATTCATTGTACGACTGTACACAGTAAAAGGAATCACACACAATAAGTGTGGGGAATTCGTGATCCGTATTTATAAGTGCCAGTATAAATGCTTTGAGTTTTGCCAACTGAGCCGTGCAGTCTCCTAGAGATTGCGTTTTAGTGCAACTCGGATGGAACTTTCCATTGTGCATGCGACTTTTAACAAATCGCACACGCTGCGCTGTAAGCTTGCTTACTCCCTATGGCTGGTTGAGCAGAACCGTCAGTGTAAATAATGTATTCATACTGATCTAGAGGCAAAATTTCATTTGGTAGAGGATATTCTTGTTCGTATTGCAGGAATGCCTGTTTTTTTAAACTTGGATCAAATCTGTACTCAACATCCGTTGCAGTATGAGAATTAGCCCATTGTATCCATCTTGGATGTAAGGCTTTAGCATTTGGAATGCTAGCTTTTGTAACAGCTTCTAAAGCTGGTACTGGGGTCACAACAATTATGCGTTTTCCTTGAGCCAGAGCTCTTTCTCTTGCTACAGCGGTCTGCACTGCTGTCAGGATTTTTTCTGTCGAAGTGAAGCGCATCTCTGCGTTTGTGTACAGGTGTGATTTGTATGCGATCGGTACTGTTTCGCCTTCATTAAAAGTTAAATAAGTGTACCCGCATTGACCCGCTATTACTCGGATCACCAAGTTGCGTACGTTTACGCGTGTCTGTAAATGTTTAGAAGCTATCATGTCTTGCTATAAGGAACGCAGGTTATTTGTGTGTTCCTGTGTCCATTGTCTGACTGAAAAATCAGGTTTTATTAAGTCGTAGAAAGGTTTTACTCTTTCTGCGTAATCCAAAATGTATGTTCGACCAAAATTTAGGAATCCCAGAATTGATTGTAAATTCTTCAATGATTTTGGAGGTTGGAGCAGCGCACACTTTTCTAAAAAGTTAGCTGCTAGGCTTTTTCCTTCACTTGACAGCTCGTATCCTAAAAACAGGACACTGAGGTGGGCAATTTTAGATTTTTTGAAATTAAATTTGTAGCCCTCAGAGGCGAATCCCATAATAATGGTGCTCACCCTGGTCAAGTGCCTCTTTAAGTCATCGTCCGTCAGATAAATATCATCCACATAGGACAATGCTTCTTCATCCAAGTTTTGGAGTAACTCTGTTACACTTGCTGAAAACAACCCCGGGCTATTCTTATACCCTTGGGGGAGTCAGCAAAATTGCCGTTGGGACCCTAACGCACTGAATGCGGTTAGATACCTGCTTTCAGGCGCTATATTTTGGCAGAAAAATCCATTTGAGATATCAAGTGTTGTTTTATATTTTTGTCGCACAATGTTATTCATTAATGCGGCACTGTGTGCATTTTGAACTGCAAATGTCTTTGTGCAAGTGTTTAAATGTCTGTAATCTAAAACTAGACGATATGTGTTGTCAGGTTTGGCTACGAGGAACAAAGGATTGTTCATAGGTGAAGTGCTATTTTCTATCACCCCCTGATATTCAAGTTGATCTAGAATCTCCCTGACTTGTTTCTTAGCTTCCTGCTTTATAGGGTATTGCCTTTGGGCATTTGGGGAAACTTTTAACGGGATCACGTGGTGGGTTGAATCCTCATCCCAACCAGCATGATTTTTGTACAATGCTGGAGCTAGGGCAACCGCCCACTCCTGCGCATATGCATGTTTTAAATGTATGGGAACGAGGTCGGAAAAGGCTGGAAAAATTACAGTTTCTCCCCTAGGGCACTCCATGACGAATGCTGGCGGCCAGTATTGTTCTGCTAATAGAATGTCATAACCAGATGACAGATTTTTCCAAAAGAGACCTTTAACTTTTCTGGGTTTGTCCCCCTCCAGCCGGAGTGTTATCTCATGTAACTTATGTGGGACACTTACCCGAGTATCAGGTGTTTTCACCGTGATATACTCACTCAACTCCGCTGTCACCAGAAATTCCTTCAGGTTCTGGCGAGCTATCGTTACTTCTGCCGTGCTGTCTAGCATCGTCGGAGCCCATTCCCCGTTCAGAAGCTGTGTCCTCAGAATTCTGGGCATGTCTGATCTTGAGACCTGCTACCACCACCTTTTTGAACTGAGGTTTTGATTTTTGTTTATCCTCTTTTTTAGGTGCGTAGTCCGCAGAGCGTTGCGTGTCTCTGGACTTTGTACACTCCTCTTGTCTGTGTTCTGACCGTCCTTCCCTCTCGGAGTTTCTTGATGAACCCTGAAAGGAACGAGAGGAACGAGTATCAGTATCCTGATACCTGTCAGGTTTTTTAATATTATCCCTATTCCTGAGGTTATACCTCCTTTCAGAGGGCTCCTGTTGAGGAGACCTACCTCTGGACTGAGATCTGCTGTCTTTGGACTTTTGTTGTTTTTTATTTTCCCACTTCTTTTTAGAAGAAGTAGGCGTCTGCTTTGTAGTGTCCTTTTCAGGACTGCCCACCAATTGTGGTTTTAATGCTTTCCCACCTAGACTGTCTCTGCCTAATTCTGCATATGCAGTTTCAATTATTTTGGGTAGTTCATGTTGTTGATCTACTGGACTGAACTCCCTTAGGCGTTGGCGGATCGCCACTGAAGCTGCTTCCCCCTTAATGTTGGCAAGTATTATGGCTGAGACCTGTTCAAAGTTGTTTAGCAACTTCATCCCTAAGTTAAGGGCAGGCTCTGCTCCGTACTCATTTTGTATCTGTTTTAATACTTCAGGTACTATTGCTATTGACGGGATACCATGTGTTCTGGTATATATGGCAGCAAAGACTGAACCCCAAGAGGTGCAGTCCTCTACTTGTGGTGTCAGACCCATGGGCAAGCAGATTGTTAGAATTCTGTGTTTATCACTGGTGGTAGTATTCGGGAACACTGCTTCAAGCTGAGTTATTTTCTGAGCTATCCAGAATGGGATTTGTTTGCGTTTTGCTGGCATTTTGCCCATGATCACGTGAAATGTTTGTGGAGTTATTTTATTAACTGTACCTTGGACTGGAGTATCTTGTACTGCAGCTGGTGCAGGCTGAACTGTTAAAGTCCTCATCACAAATTGTGTGAGGTTTCTGTAGATTTTAATTAAATCTCTGTGTTGTGCCAATATCAGGATGCGGTGTGTATGCCGCTAATATGGGCCATGTGGCTCCTGCTCCTCCGAGCGGGCCTAATCTTGCTCTTCCATGTATGTGGGGTAGGTCGCCTTTAAACCAGTAATTATGCTCCTGGTAAGTGAGCGGAACCTCTAACTCCTCAAAAGGAGTATAATCCGCTGGTGTATCACCTTCTAGGTAGTAGTGAAATACATCTGTGACTGGATTCGCTGCTGGGAATGTAACCCATGAATAGAACACCTGTGTTTTATTGGATTCGTGTGCCTCAATCACAAAAATTACATTACCACCCCTGGCTCTTAAGCCATGTTCTAGAAGTTTTATGGTGACTGCCCTTCTGAAATTTGGTGCAATTTGTATTGCATCTTCAGGGTCTTCTTCTCCTAAACCGAAGAGGTCTGTTGTAACTCTCCTTGTTTCGTTTGCTTCTTCCACCATTTTTAATTGGAAGAAGGGAGGTTTAAAGAATTTTTAAGATAAGGTGTAAATGCACAATTGTAGGAACTATATGTCCTTCAAGCTTGAATAACTAACAGCCAATAAATAGTATTCTCGTACTACTCAGCTGCGGCGGATTTTGTGCCCACCCACTCCAGACGTCTCTGGGGTTTTGTGAGTAGGTTCTCTGAGAATAGCACGACCGAACTACTCAGATTCTACTGTTAAATACGTACCCAACCAACGTTGGCAGCGCCATGTCGTGTAGCTCCTATAGTACCCCTGCAGGACCTGCGCGTTTGGATAACATATACTGCGGGCTTGGTGGCAGACTGACTCCGTGCACACCCACCATATATGTTAGCCTAGTTTTGCATTAGCTAGCTCGCAGTGCCACTAGTGTCTCCTCTTATCGGGGAGAGATTAGTTTCTGGCAACCTTAAATCATGACAAACCTGATTCCCTCAGAATCGTGGAAACAATGTACTACCTTTCGCTCAGTCACTCGTGCTCACTTATTCGGTTTGTCTCAGAGTTACACAGAATAGACAGTCGGGCGTTTCAATAAGTATTTATTGAACAGTTGTTATTCTAGTGTAAAATATATGTGCTGCGGTAACCAGCAGACAATAGCACAGATATATCAGCAGTACGATAAAAGCAAAGGGATAGAACTGTTCTACCATATTGCAATAATCATGAATACATACATGAATATAAAAGCATTATGCAAGTGCGTGTACTCCTACGATGCCTACCTAGATGTACCTGTGTGTACCTAGCATATGTGTAGGTCTGAAAGCTAAGAGCCAAGAATCCTTCTAGGATTTAGTCGAACCCCCATACCTGAATAGAGAGAGTGTGGGATCCCGTCCTGGTCTCGAGTTGGACACCCCTTCAGGGCTGTGTCAGACCACTGTCAGCTGGAGCGACTGCATGGAGGAGCCTCAGCGTCTCTGGTCAGTGTGTCAGCATGGAAGTCTCGGTTCCCTCTGTCTTACCGGGGCAAGATGTGGTGTATTTATACCCTAAAGAGTCTCGGTCCTCAATATGGTTTGTATTGGACATGAGGAAGACGTCAGGGGTGAACTTTGTACATACATATTATGCACGTGGTGTATTCCTAGAAAGCCATGCATAATTAATGAGTACAGTGTGGGCCTGTGTTTGGGAAAAACCCTGCTGTATTCAAAACCACTGGATAGATAACGTTCAGCCCTCAGAGCTCGTTGTATACTAGCTGGGACCAATGTAGGTGAAAGATCATGCCTATATAAGGACCCATGACTATAATAGGACATGTACAGTTATGACCATAATTGGGCATATGCGGCTATGACCATAATAGGGCAAGTACGAATATGACCATATTAGGGTAAATATGAATACGTCCATTTTAGGGCATGTACGAACGGGTCTACATTAGGGCCTCTATGCGGGATATAACAGCGGAGGGCTCTTCCAGTACTTGGAATCATACCTCCCACACCGTTTACGGTGTGGGGGTATGATTCCAACATGTTTGATACCAAACATGATAGGATTTGTTGCAGCCAGTTTCGAGATGGTCATCGCGTGCGTACGCGGTGCCCCTCTATATAGCATATGGCTGCTTCACAGACAACCCGGAAGAATGGACGTAGGCTTCAGGGGTGTCCTGCTCATGCAGGGGCACCCTCTCACTTAGAACAAAGCACCCTGCCCCCAGGATTGTAAAGGCCTGCTATAGGGGTGACTTATAGGTTTTAAGTGCAGTGACCCTTAGTTGCATGCACCAACTTACACAGGCTGCAATGGCTGGGCTGTAGTTCCATTTTGCATGGTCTCTCATGGGTGGCATAATGCGTGCTTCGGCCCATGGGAGAGCTCTGGGGTACCTATGCCCTAGGTACATGGGTACCATATACTAGGGACTGACAAGGCTACCCCAGTATCCAATCTGGGATTGTACCTAGGTACTAACACAACTGTTTAGGGGGAAAGCAGATAGACTGGGGCCCTGATTAGCAGGATCCCAGTCAGACTAGTCAAAAACAGCATCACAAAGCAAAAAGTCGGGGTACCCTAAGAAGCAGATCCTACTTTCCTACACAGTTGGTATGGGTTCTCTGGGCCCAAGAGTGACTGTTGTCCAGAGTGACTTCCTTGGATGGTTCTGTGACTCGACAGACGCCACATAGGCCACAGGGATAGTGACCTGTGACAGGTGGCCTGTTCCACAAGGTTCTTTGAACTGGCTTGGTTTTGTATTTTGGTCTAGTATGTACCAAAAGGTCACGAAGGTTCTCCGTGCGTTTGAATGCAAATCATGGCATCGGGATGTTTACAGCACCAGACTGTACAATCCGCCAATGTTTGCGTATTATTTTGTTAATCTGATTAGAGTTCGGGGTTAAAGTTGTAACACAGGTAATCGTGTCGGCCTCTTGTCTGGTGCTAGGTTCAAGAAGTGCCTCTCTGTTGTTGTTTTTAGCCCTTTTACGTGCCTTTTTGATCACAGGTATTGGGTAGTTCCGAGCTTCCAAATTCCGCCTATCGACAAATGTGATCGGTCTCAACGATGAAATCCCGTGGAAAGAACTTGACCATTAACTGCTCCACCCTCCCTCTACATGATTTGCACCATTTTCAGGGGTGAGTTTCAGGGTCCAGTTAATCAAGATAGTAGACCATTTATCCTACGTTCCTCACATAGTTTCATACGGAGGTACCAATTTTCCCCCATTGAGACTTCCGCACTAATCCATTGTTTTCGTCATCTCCAGTCAGGTGTCTACATTCTCTACTCATATATATATATATGGCTTATGCTATGTACCCAGTAAGCATCTGTTCTTGGCATGTAGAGCTGTAGATTTAAATGCTTTGTATACTTTTGCCATCAAGTGTTGGGTCCGGATGTTTGCAAGTTTTTTTTCTTCGAAGAAGTCTTTCCTAGTCACGAGGTAAGGTGACTCCTCCTTTTGGTGATAGTGCGCATGGGCAGCGACTCCATTGTTAGATTGTTTTCCCACAAGAGGGTGCTAATGGAGTAAGTGAGTGTAGTAAAGAGATGTCCATGCGTATGTAATGTAAATAATGAAAACTGCAACAACTACAGGTGCCGGGGGAGGTGGGAGGGCGCATGTGATTCTACAGCTCTACATGCCAAGAACAGATGCTTACTGGGTAAGTAGCATAATCCGTTCGAGGCATGTGTGCAATAGATACACATGCTTTGCATAGACTATATAGCAGTATTCTACCAAGCGGTGGCTAACCAGTAGATGTTGCAGTTGTTTGAAAAATTGTCTTTAGCACTGCTTGCCCTACATTGGCTTTTTGACGTGCTAACACATCCAAACAGTAGTGTTTGGTGAAAGTGTGTGGTGTGGACCATGTTGCTGCTTTACAAATGTCAGCTACAGGGATGTTACCTAAAAAAGCCATAGACGCTCCTATTTTACGAGTGGAATGTGCTCTAGGAGGTATAGATAAAGTTCTTTTAGCTTTAGCATAGCAGGTTTGAATGCATTTAACAATCCATCTCCCAATACTAGATTTAGAGATGGGATTGCCTTTGTGAGGTGTAGCAAATGCAACAAACAGTTGTTTTGTTTTACGAAAATCCTTTGTCCTTTCAATGTAATATAATAACGCTGTTCTGACATCAAGAGTATGAAGAGCTCTTTCTGCTATGGAATCAGGTTGAGGAAAGAACACCGGTAACTCTACTACTGATTGGTTTATATGAAAGGCAGAAACCACTTTGGGAAGCAATTTTGGGTTGGTACAAAGAACTACTCTGTCTTTATGAAGCTGAAAGAAGGGTTCTTCTAAGGTTAACGCTTGTAGCTCACCAACTCTCCTCAATGAAGTGATTGCAATGAGGAAGGCAACTTTCCATGAAAGAAACTGTAACGGACAGTTGTGTAATGGCTCCAAAGTTAGACGCATGAGCCGAGTAAGCACAATGTTCTGATTCCAAACTGGTGCAGGAGGTACCGTGGGTGGTATCACTCTTTTAAGGCCCTCCATAAAGGCTTTAATTACTGGAATTTTGGCCAAAGATAGATGTTGCCTGTTTTGCAAATATGCTGCTACTGCCGCAAGATGCAATCGAATGGAAGTGTAGGCTAGACCAGCACGCTGTAAATGCAGAAGGTACAAATGATTTTTGGATTAGAGGCATCTAGTGGATTAATATTGTTGTTATTACAATACATAACAAAATATCGCTAGATTGAGCTCCTTGGGATTTGGATGTCTGACTTCTCCATGGTTCTGCGTGAGAAGGCTGGAACTGAGATTCAGCTTTTGATGTGGAACTATTGATAGTTCTTAGATAGACCCTCCAGGATTTCGCGATTTGCAAAAAAATCACAAAATCGGCAATTTTGTAAAAATGCAGCGATTTTTACAAAACTGCCCGCGAAATTTGGAAAATGCAATCTTTTTTTTTTTTGTTGGTTTCACCTCTCAATTCCCAACTTTTGGGAAACGAGGACCTCTTGTGGCCATTTTATGATGTCCACAATATTGACTAAACTCATATTTATCAACGAAGTAAAACATAAGGGGGAAGGCAGACTTTTTGCATTGCACTAAACTCTACCTCCGTCTGCACAGATCACCTGACACACACTCTGTCTTTTTCATGGAGACACTCACCTATTCCACAGTTTTGCTTTGCCAACACCTGGCTGGCTTATCAGGCCAAAATAGCACCATATCGTGTACTGTAGAACCCTTCATGCACAGATCCCAGGCACACTGTCTACCTTTCGCCTAACATCTCCAAACATCTTCCTTGGATGTGGAAACCCCTCACAGACCTACTCAGGCTTTGTCTATTTGAATTCAAGTCAGCAGTTTACTCACGACAACTACATATGCTTAACACTGCGTTTGCAGTGCTTGCACATTTTACCAAGGTGTTCTTTTATTTTATTTGCCTCTTTTGACAGCTAGTGCTCACTTTAACCTTGACTTGAAGTATTTCACATAGCTTTCTCAGAACACTTTAGCATTGGTCTCAGCACTATTTATTTGAATGCCATTACTATCTTTATTATCTAGAATAAACTTTAACTTATGGCTTCTCTCCAATACGTAGCGGAACCACTTCTCTTCTTACAAAATTCAGGGTAGCCACTATTAAAATGACAAACATGGTTTAGAAACTTTGAAAACAATTTAATTGCCATTGATGCTAAGAAATATGATCCTGAATAAAAAAAAGAAAATGCACTTTTAGTTGTCTTGGGACCCTGACAAAAAAACCTTTGATCATCTTCTGGAAATAGAATCACCGTAGGAAGTTTTTGGCTTGTGGGATGAATATAATGAAGCAATTAAAAGACTGGACATACAATTTGGAGAAGAACCTAACATGGTGGTCGATTCAAATACTAGACACGTCAGAACAACATAGGCCTTCTACACAAGAGCATAAACCCGTCCCGCTATGCATCAGAATAGATTGACAATCCTTCCTGTTCCGGAGAGCCACGGGGGGCCCTACAGGTGTACAGAAACAGGTTCAGGCACGTGGGTTGATGGGGGGGGGGGGGGGAGGGACACAACAGACAGGCACCTACAGCTAGCCAGTCAAGTCCAACATGAATTCTGCATCAAGTTAGATGCTCAGGAAGATGCTAAGGCAGAAATACTCCAAAAGGACCACTACTAAACTACCCCAGCTACTCTGTGGAAACTTTGAAGAGCTTAATGATGTTAGAGGGAGAGGGTAAGTCTGAGGTGGCTAGCAGGGTGAGAGTTGTAGGTTGGGGAGCCACAGAACACCATGCTGACTGTTACTGTAAAAATTACTGGGTAAGATGCTACTGAGGGAAGTACTGGGTAAGGTGTTACTGACTGAGGTATTGGATAAAGTGTTTCTGTTGGAGGTATTGAGCAAGGTGCTAATAAACGAGGTATAAGTAAGATATGACTGAGGGGGTATTGGGTGAGGTGTTACAGAAAGAGGTACTGGATAAGATGTCACTGAGGGGGTTATTGTGTCGATGTTACTGAGATAGGTACTGGGTAAGATGTTTCTGAGGGAGGTACAGGGTAAGATGTTATTTAGGGGGGTATTGGGTAAGATGTTACAGAGGGGGTTTTTGGTAGATGTTGCTGAAATAGGTATTGGGAAACATGTTACTGAGATAGGTACTGGATAAGATATTACTGAGGGGGTATTGCGTAAGATGTTACTGAGGGAGGTACTGGGTAAGATGTTACTGAGGGAAGGATTGGGTAAGATGTTATCGAGGGAGGTAATGGGTGAGTCGGACTCCTGGGAAACACCCCATGCATGGCAGAATCCTTACATTTTTTACTCCCATCACAAAACTCCTCCTGCCTGCATCCAAATGGAATCTTGATGAGCTAATGATTACGTCTCCACCTTCAAGGGGGAACTGAAACCAGTTTTCGAAACATGAGAGGATCTGATCACCCCTATAATTCAAGGTTATGTATTTAATCTTATACAACTGGAGGTCTATGAAACTCTGGACACAATTCATCAAATAGTAGATGGTTTCACTCCTTACCTTTTTCTACCATATCTGATTACTCATGTCCGAACAGTGAGTAAGCAGGAGGTGACCTCCATATGCAGTCTGTCTCACTTATTTGGATCAGCCACTACTATCCGGAACCCTAGGGTGCCTGAGGAAGAGGTGTCCTGCCTCACGGATCCGGGAGGCAGCGGTGCCCCGACAGGGGTGCATTCATGGGCACTAGAACATCCCTGGGAGAAATACAGCACCCTCCCACGAGGTTAGGACATGGAGCTGTGCTTCCGTAGAGCTGCAGACACTTTAAACATGCCTATTGCAAAGTGGAATACTCTGCTAAAACAGTTTCCATTGATTTCAGGATGAAAATGAATGATTGAGTAAAATAAAGTGCCGCAAAAATGCCGCTAAATTTCCATATCTGTGCCACTAAATTTCCATATTTGTGCGGCTAAATTTGCTAATCCATGCCGCAATATCCTGGGGGGTCTGCTTAGAGTGTTGTGAACCACAGTTGACTGGCCCAAGTGGGAGCCACAGGAATCAATGTGAGGGATGTTTGCCTGAGCTTCCGAACCAGAAATGGAAGGAGAGGGAGAGGCAGAAAAGCGTAGGGAAATATCCATGACCAATTCATCCATTGGGCATTGCCTTTGGATAGAGGGTGTTGGAACCTGGAGGCAAGGTTTGGGCATTTGGAGTTGTCCACTGTAGCGAACAGATCTATTTGTGGGAATCCCCATTCTTGAAAGTATGGAAGGAGAACTTGGGGATGAAGTTCCTACTCGTGTATTTGTTGCCGCTGTCTGCTGAGGAGGTCGGCAATCTGATTGTTCACTCCTGGGTGGTGCTCAGCCAGAAAATGAACTTTGTGTTGAATTGCCCAACGCCAAATGGTCTGAGAGAGGCGTGACAGTTGCAGAGAATGTGTGTCCCCCTCCACCCCCCATTTTTGTACTTAGTAAATAGCTGTCATATTGTCGATGTGGACTAGGACAATTTTCCCTATGAGGTGAGACTGAAAAGCTTTCAGTGCTAGATACACAGCTAGAAGCTCTAGATAGTTGATTTGAAGAGTTCTGTACTTGTTGTCCCATAGACCTTGAATTGTTAGATAGTGAAGATGAGCACTCCAACTTGTGAGAGATGCGTCTGCTGTTAGCACGATCTGTGGAACAGGGTCAATGAAGGGCCGCCCTTTTGATAAGTTTTGTGTGTTCCACCACTGCAGAGAGTGATGGGTGCGGCTGTCTACCAACACTAGATCTGTTAATTGACCCTGTGACTGATTCCACTGACGTGCTAAACACTCTTGCAGAGGACGCATGTGTAACCTTGCATGAGGCACTATTGCAATGCATGATGCCATCATTCCTAACAGTTGCATGAAAGTCCTGACTGCTAAGTATTGATTGGTCTGAAACTGTAGTAGAAGAGTTTGAATATTTCGAAAGCTGGCTGCATTGGGAGAGGCTAGAGCTGTGTAGGTGTTTTGAGTCGCTCCTAGATAGGACTGTGTTTGTGAAGGCAGAAGATGAGACTTCTGTGCATTCTCTGTGAAAGCCAATTGGTGGAGTAGGTTTAATGTAGTCTGAGTGTATTGTAGACAATTTTGATGTGTGTTGGCTTTGATGAGCCAGTCGGCTAGGTATGGGAAGACATGAATTTGTTGTCTTCTGAGATGTGCTGCCACTACTGCTACACATTTTGTGAACACTCTGGGAGCAGTGGTTACTCCGAACGGGAGTACTTTGAATTGATAGTGTTTTCCTGCTATCACAAATCTGAGATATTTGCGATGTGCTGGTTGAACCGGAATGTGAAAGTATGCATCTTTTAAGTCCAGTGTGGAAATAAAATCGCCTTGTTGTAGTAGTGGATGCACTTGTTGAAGCGTGACGATGTGGAAGTATTATGATAGTATGTACAGATTTAACATCCTTCGATCAAAAATCGGTCTTAAGGAGCCGTCCTTTTTGGGGATGAGAAAATTCAGAGAATACACCCCTGAACCTTGGTACTGTAACGGGACTGGTTCTATGGCTCCTTTTGTTAAAAGAGCTTATACCTCTTCAATCAATCAATCAATCACATGACTTTATTCGGCATAAAAGAATACCATAAAAGTACAAAGAAAATACATCAAAGTTAAAAACTAGTTCAGCAATCTAAAAGTTTCCATGAAACATAATCAATACATCAATGATTAGGATACGCATCCCCTTGCACAATTCCCTCGTAATACCTTAAAAATGAATTACATCACTGGCGGGTTTATACTCCCCCCAAGCCCCTAGTTGCCCTTAGCCTGAATGCTGCCCTTAAAAAATTTACAGTACAAAAAAGAGTCAGAGCATCTGGGGACAACTTTAAAAATAACAAAGCTACCCTTGCCTGTTTAAATCTGGCTTTCTTTAAAATTCTCTTTAAAAATAGGATCCTAGGTTGTGAATAAAAGGGACATAGTAAAACAAGATGAAGGGTATCCTGTGGAGACCGTAGGTCGCAGCCACATGGTCCCTTCATCTCTATAGACGGTGTATATCCCGCCGGGTCAGCTAATACACGATGCAGGAAATTCAGCCTAAACCGTGTCATTAAGAATCTATCATGGGCATTATAAAAATAAGACAAATAAGGTTCAATGCCCATGGATGTTTTAGTTAAAAGATATTCTCTTACAGACTGCTTAATCAGCTCCCTGTCGTCCCTGAGTGTTGTGATATGCTTAAAAAAACGATCCTTAACCATAGCCTTGTCCTTCATGGATATTTTAGAAGGGTTGATAAAAAGATCTGCACATCCTATTCCCTCCAGGGTCTCCTTCACATATTTTAACCATGGGATTTTAAGCCCCCGATCACGAGTGAGGCAGTCTGCTATAATCTGCCTGCAGAAAGTCGCCTCCTCGCTTGCCCAAATTTTGACCCAGCAGACTAGGGGTCTGACTCCCAGCCTGTCCGTAATATAGCCAACACCAAGTTCCTCATGGACTGTTAGACTTGGCATCTTTTGGCGTGTTTCCCCTGACTTTTTGCTTTCTGACCTCCCGGTTTTGACTCTGTTTTTGCTGGTGTGATGATTCTGCGCACTTTCCTCACTGCGGTCCAGTGGGAAAGTGCAAGTGCTCCTGTATAAAATGTGTTAGGGATTGGTGTTTCCATGATTGGCCTATTTGGTTTATGTGTCAGTCCCTTGTAAAGTGCACTGCGAGTGCCAGGGCCTATAGACCAAATGCTGTTGGTGGGCTGCAGCACTGGATTGTGCCACCCACGCAAACAGCCCGTAAAGTGTAACTCGGGCCTGCCATCGCAGAGCCCGTGCGCAGCCTGGGGCTGCCATGTCGACTTGGCAAGTGCACACACTTGCAAGTCCCTAAACCTTCCCTTTGCTACATGTTAGTCACCCCTAAGGTAGGCCCAAGGTACCCCTGTGGGCAGGGTGCGTTGTACGCGAAAGGTAGGACATGCCCGGGTGTGTGCGGCATGTCCTGATAGTGAATTACAGCCTAGTTCGTTTTTCACTATTGCAAGGCTACCTGTTCCCCCTAGGCCAGAACGGGCGGTTTTGATTATTACAGTATATAATCCTAACTGACCCCGGGAACATGGTAGAAATTCGAGTTTAGTATGCCTGGACTCAGAATGATAAAATGCAGCTTTTAGTAAGGTTGGTTTTACCATTCTGGGTTTGAAAATACCACTTTTAGAAAGTGGGTATTTTCTTGCCTAACCATCCAAGCCTGCCTCTGCGAGGTTGTGTATTCCGTGTCTGGAATGTGAGTGACCGGGGCTGGGGGATGCCAGGAGACAGGGTGAGTCAGCGCAGGGCTGAATAGCCAGATCGACCTGTAGATGGGTGGGAGGGGTCGCACCTGGGCCCTGAATAGGACAGTGCCTTCCCTCCACAATGCTGGCTCCACCTCCTGTGGTGCGTCTGATGTCCCTGGCCTACTCACTGAAAGAAGGGACGGAGACTTGTCAACAAAGTGCTCCAGAACTGGTTTGGACTAGGCGAAGGCCTCTCTGCCTTCAGAGAACAAAGGAATTTGGGATATAAATATTGGGGCCCTGACCCCATGAATTTAGATCTCGCTGGAATCAAGGAACCTGCCAAGACGAAGAGCTGGAAGAGCTGCCAGGAGGAGTACTGCCCCTTTGCTGTGTTGTTGCTTTGTTGGGTTGGCCTGCAGTTGCTGCTTCTGTCTTGGGCAGTGAAAGGACTGGACTGAACTTTCTCCAAACTTGTGCTGAGTATCTCCAAGGGCCAGAAACCGAGCTGGCCTCCTGTTAAGAAGTCTCAGGGACTGCAAAGACTTCACAAGCCTCTGGGTACCGCTTCTGGAACGCTGTTTCAGTTGCCACAGAGGAAGGGAACTGCAACCGACTCCGTCAACCGAATCCATCCCTGGCCGGTGACCTGTTTGCACCGCAGACCGCATCGCCCCGCTTCGCATCGCAACCCTGGTCTCACCGTGGGCGACGTCCAACGCCGCCAACATCGAGCCGCTGCTTGCACCGTGACCTGTGGGCACCGCAGTTCGCATCGCTTCACTGGGCCAGCCGGACCAGACCGACACTGTCGCTGCAACTGGCTCAAGAGTCGAGGCCGCACCGCATTTGGGGCACCGCTCGCACGTCTGCGACGCACCGCTCCGACTCGCACCGCTGTCCGACGCCAGCTCCCGCACTCCGGCTTGGTCGCCTGCCTCGCAACCTGTCAGCACCGCATCGAGCATCGTCTCGCCCTGCATCGCACGCCTTGGACTCACCGACTCCGTCTGCACGACGCTCATCGAGCCGCTGCCTGCACCGCATCGAGGGACACCGCACCTTGCATCGCTCCGTCTTGCACCGCAACCGCGACGAACGCCGACCGGCTCGTACACTCCGTACCAGCCACAACGAGAAAGGTACTGTAACCGAGTCTGTTCACGACTCTGCTGGCCCGTATCGACGCGGTCGGCTGGAACTGTTAGACTCTGTGGTTTTCAGCATCACGGTAGGCTCGTACGAACTTTGCTTTTGTGCTATTCCTGCAAAGAAGAAGTTAACGTATCAAGGATTCATTCGTAAAGTATAGTATTGTGGATTTTTGTCGTAATTGGTCTTGTCTTGAGTATATAAAATATTGGTTATTTTTCTAAACTGGTGTGGTGTCCGTTTGTAGTGCTTACACTGTATTACTGTTGGTTATGTGCAAATGCTTTACACACTGCCTCTGAATTAAGCCTGACTGCTCGTGCCAAGCTACCACGAGGGTGAGCAGGGGTTACTTCACGAGTGTAACAACCCTTACCCTGACTAGGAAGAAGGGTCCCTACTTGGACAAAGGTGCAAGCCCTTGCCAACTAGAGATCCCATTTCTAACATTGGTTGTCAGCGGTGAGGATAGGACTTGTGTTTGCACTTGACTTACAGTGATTGGTGTGCACTACTACCATATCGCAGACCATTACGTACCACATACTGGTTCTTTTTCTTTTGGCCTATTTTTGATCTTGCCAGTTTTCAACTCACGACTTTTGTCATGCCTGAATCAATTGCATCATCCGTTGCATCTCTGGAAGTTATCTTTGAGGAGGACAGGTTGGAATCCTACGCCGTAAAGGAGTTACGAGCGATTTGTAAAAACCTGAAAGTCCAAATTAAAGGCCTCACAAGGAAGGAGGAGCTACAGAAGGCGCTGAGGGCCTGGGTAGCAGCCAGACATGCCAATGGGCAGCCTGGTGATCTCAGTGAGGAGGCGGAGGAGCCTATTTCCAGGGTGGATGTGCTTTTGGGTAGGGGGAACCCGCCAGGTCGGGCAGCAGCAGTCTGTCCCCAGAGGAGCTGGAGGACAGGCGGGAGGCCAGGCAGTTCGAGCTGCAGAAGCTCAGGCTGGAGAGTGAGCGGGAGGAGAAGAGATTGGCCATAGAGGAGAGGAAGATGCTCTTAGAGCATGAGAGAGAACTAAAGGAGCTAGAACTTAGGAGTAAGTCAGGCTCAGATGGTGGCAGCAATTCGTCCAGAAAGGCAGACAGGATTGTGCACATTCCCAAGAACGTAGGCAAGGAGTTCAAGAAGGGGGATGACATACAAAGGTGGTTCCAGGGTTATGAGGCAGCCATACACATGAATGGGGTCCCTGAGGAGAATTGGGGAGCAGGATTGTGGCCACTTTTCCCGGAAGAAGCAAGGGATGCTCTGATAGCTTTGGGTAAGGGGTATCACCTCACCTATGCTGACATGAAGGATGCCCTTCTCACGAAGTATGGTCTTACTCCTGAAAAGTACAGGGATCAGTTCAGGTCCAGTAAGAAGTCTGATGTCAACACTTGGTTGGAATGTGTGGATGTGTTCTGCAGGTCTCTGGATGGTTGGGTGAAGGGCAGTAGTGTAACAGATTTTCAGGGGCTCTACAACTTGATTGCATGGGAGCACTTGTCTAGTCTATGTTTTGCAGATCTGCGCCAGCACCTAGTTGATAGTAAGCTAACTGACCCCAGGAAGCTTGCTATGGAAGCGGACCGCTGGGTGAGTACCAGGGTCCACAAGAAAGCGTTTGGGGGAGACTCAGCCAAAGGTGGGCAGGGTCCCCAGCAGAAAGGTGGGGGGACAAGGGTAAAGCACAGGAGTTCTCTAAAGGGCCCCAAACTAGTACCCAGGGTAAAGGTTCCCAGCCCCCGGTGATAAGAAGAAAGGGGTCTCTACAGGGAAGCCTGTTGAGACCGGCCCCCGCAAGTGTTATGCATGTGACCAGGTAGGTCACTTTAAGGGGGACCCCAAGTGCCCGAAGGGGACACAGCCACCCACCGGTGGACAGTCCAAAGTGTTGGCTAGTGTAGCGCTTGGGGAGGAGGGGTGCCCACAGGAGGGTGGGGATCCCGCAGAAATGACCCTTGTCTCACTCGGGGACAGTGAGATGGTCCCAGGAAACCAGGTGCCCCCTAACACAAAGAAATATAGCACCTGGGTGACCATTAACGGGAACAGGGTAGAGGCTCTCAGAGATACTGGAGCCAGTGTGACCTCAGTCCGGTGTCACCTGGTGTCTGAGAAGCAAGTAGTCCCAGGAGCATTCCACCAAGTAGTTGCTGTCGACAACTCTGAGCGCCAGTGTATGGTGGCGCAGGTTGCCTTTGAATGGGGGGGTCTCAGGTCCCTTGAGGGTGGTTGTGAGCCCTACCATGCCTGTAGATTGTCTGCTAGGAAACGACCTGGAGCAGTCCTCATGGAAGGAGGTTGAGCTCAGGTCTCACTTGGAGATGCTTGGGTTGCCAGAGTGGGCATGCGTGTCTACTCGGTCAATGGCAGCCAGAAAGGGTGATCAAGAGGACTTGGAGCCTGAAACAGTGGCCCAAGTCCCTGCCAAGAGAAAGGGCAGGGGGCGCGGGAAACCGGCCCCCGAAGTTCCCACGGACCGGGAGGAGGCGGACCTCGAGGGGGACGCCCCGGTGCCTACAGGGGAGCAGGTAGCCGAACTGGGAGACATCTCTGAGCTGACCCATTGGCAGCAAGAAGGGGGTCCCACCAGGGAGGAGTTCTGCAGGGAGCAGAACGAGTGCCCTACTCTGGAGGGTCTGCGGCGGCAGGCTGCAGACCAGGCAGCTGGTAATCAGTCCGGGTCACATCTGATCTACTGGGAGAGTGGTCTCCTATACAGTGAGCCTAAGGTTGCTGAGCCTGGGTCAGCCCGTGTGCTGGTGGTACCCCAGCGCTTCAGGACCTTCCTACTGGGTCTGGCTCATGACGTGCCTTTGGCAGGACATTTGGGGCAGGACAAGACCTTTGACAGGCTTGTCACCCACTTCTTTTGGCCCCAAATGCGGAGGCAGTCAGATGCACACTGTAGGTCTTGCCAAACTTGCCAGGCAAGTGGTAAGAGTGGGAGGAAGGTCAAAGCTCCTCTCCAACCTTTTCCGGTTGTTGGAACACCCTTTGAAAGGGTAGGGATGGATATTGTGGGGCCACTGGATCCCAAGACAGCCATGGGCAACAGGTACATCCTGGTCTTGGTGGACCATGCCACCCGGTACCCGGAGGCAATCCCTCTCAGGACAACGACGGCGCCCGTGGTGGGACGGGCGTTAATGGGGATCTTTTCCCGTGTGGGATTCCCCAGAGAGGTGGTTTCTGATAGGGGGACCAATTTCATATCGAAGTATATGACATCCCTGTGGAAGGAGTGTGGGGTAACCTACAAGTTCACCACTCCTTACCACCCACAAGGAAACGGTCTGGTGGAGAGATTCAACCAGACCTTGAAAGGCATGATCAAGGGTCTAACAGAACCCATGAGGCGTAAGTGGGACGTCCTCTTGCCATGCCTACTCTTTGCATACAGGGAGGTGCCTCAGAAGTCTCTTGGGTACAGCCCCTTTGAGCTCCTGTATGGCCACCCTGTCAGAGGACCTCTGAGTTTGGTGAAGGAAGGCTGGGAGGCGGCTCCCAGGAAAACTCCCCAGGATGTATTTAGCTACATGCTGGCCTTTAGAAACCAAACTGCCCGCTTCAGGAAACTCGCTCAGGCGAACCTAGAAGCAAGCCAGGAAGAAATGAAGAGATGGTATGACCAGAACGCCACTCTGGTCGAATTTCAACCTGGGCAGAAAGTGTGGGTAATGGCCCCAGTGGCACCTTGTGCCTTGCAGGACAAGTGGACTGGGCCATATGAGGTAAAGGAGCGCAAAAGTGACGTCACCTACCTGGTGGATTTGCAGGCTCTAAGGAACCCGTTGAGGGTCCTTCACGTGAACCGCCTCAAGCCCCACTTCGAGAGGTCCGAAGTGAGTATGCTCTTGGCGACAGATGATGGGGTGGAAGAGGAGAGCGAGCCTCTCCCTGACCTCCTGTCTACCAAGGAGCATGATGGGTCAGTAGAGGGTGTGATCCTCTCCCCTACTCTGACTCAGGAGCAGCAGGGGGACTGTCGCCAGTTGTTGGGACAGTTCGCCCCACTGTTCTCTCTGACCCCCGGTGTTACTCACTGGTGTACCCATGACGTGGACACCGGTGACAGCCATCCTGTGAAGCACAAGATTTACAGGTTGACTGACCGGGTCAGAGCCAGCATCAAGGAGGAGGTCTCTAAGATGTTGGCGTTAGGGGTGATTGAGCCCTCCCACAGTCCTTGGGCCAGCCCAGTGGTCTTGGTCCCAAAGGCTGCGGCGCCCGGTGCCACTCCAGAACTCCGGTTTTGTGTGGACTACCGTGGGCTCAATGCCGTCACCAGGACTGACGCGCACCCCATCCCCAGAGCTGATGAGCTCATTGATCGGTTGGGAGCTGCCCGGTTCCTCAGCACGTTTGATTTGACGTCTGGGTACTGGCAGATTGCCTTAACCGATGGGGCCAAGGAGAGATCCGCATTCTCAACCCCAGAAGGTCATTACCAATTCCGGGTGATGCCCTTTGGGTTGAAGAATGCCCCTGCCACCTTTCAGAGGTTGGTCAATCAGGTGTTGGCTGGGCTGGAGGATTTCAGTGCCGCCTACCTGGATGACATTGCTGTGTTCAGTTCCCGCTGGGAAGAACATTTACAGCACCTTGAGAAAGTGTTGAGGGCTCTGCAAGGTGCAGGCCTCACGATCAAGGCCAGTAAGTGCCAGATCGGGCAGGGTTCTGTGGTGTACTTGGGACACCAGGTAGGAAGCGGCCAGGTGGCGCCCCTACAACCCAAGATTGACACCATTCTGGCTTGGGAGCCCCCCAAGACCCAGACAGAGGTGAGAGCCTTCTTAGGTCTCACCGGTTACTATAGGAGATTTGTTAAGGGCTATGGCACCATCGTTGCCCCCTTAACAGAGCTGACCTCTAAGAGGCAGCCCAGGAAAGTGATCTGGACTGAGTCCTGCCAGAAAGCTTTTGATGCCCTGAAGGCAGCCATGTGCACGGCGCCCGTGCTCAAGGCACCTGACTTCTCCAAGGAATTCGTCGTGCAGACTGACGCTTCAGAGCATGGTGTGGGAGCGGTGCTCTCACAACTGAACGAAGAGGGCCTGGATCAGCCTGTAGTCTTCCTTAGCAGGAGACTACTTCCCAGGGAACAGAGGTGGAGTGCCATAGAAAGGGAAGCTTTTGCTGTGGTCTGGGCGCTGAAGAAGTTGAGACCATACCTGTTTGGGACTCACTTCCGGGTTCAGACAGACCACAGGCCCCTCAGATGGTTGATGCAAATGAGGGGCGAGAATCCAAAACTGCTGAGGTGGTCCATCTCCCTACAGGGAATGGACTTTACGGTGGAACACCGTCCTGGTACAGAACACGCCAACGCATATGGTCTGTCCAGGTTCTTCCGCCTTAGTGAAGAGAACTCCAATGGGGTTGGGTAGTTCTCCCTACTTTCAGCTGGAGGGGACATGTGTTAGACTTGGCATCTTTTGGCGTGTTTCCCCTGACTTTTTGCTTTCTGACCTCCCGGTTTTGACTCTGTTTTTGCTGGTGTGATGATTCTGCGCACTTTCCTCACTGCGGTCCAGTGGGAAAGTGCAAGTGCTCCTGTATAAAATGTGTTAGGGATTGGTGTTTCCATGATTGGCCTATTTGGTTTATGTGTCAGTCCCTTGTAAAGTGCACTGCGAGTGCCAGGGCCTATAGACCAAATGCTGTTGGTGGGCTGCAGCACTGGATTGTGCCACCCACGCAAACAGCCCGTAAAGTGTAACTCGGGCCTGCCATCGCAGAGCCCGTGCGCAGCCTGGGGCTGCCATGTCGACTTGGCAAGTGCACACACTTGCAAGTCCCTAAACCTTCCCTTTGCTACATGTTAGTCACCCCTAAGGTAGGCCCAAGGTACCCCTGTGGGCAGGGTGCGTTATACGCGAAAGGTAGGACATGCCCGGGTGTGTGCGGCATGTCCTGATAGTGAATTACAGCCTAGTTCGTTTTTCACTATTGCAAGGCTACCTGTTCCCCCTAGGCCAGAACGGGCGGTTTTGATTATTACAGTATATAATCCTAACTGACCCCGGGAACATGGTAGAAATTCGAGTTTAGTATGCCTGGACTCAGAATGATAAAATGCAGCTTTTAGTAAGGTTGGTTTTACCATTCTGGGTTTGAAAATACCACTTTTAGAAAGTGGGTATTTTCTTGCCTAACCATCCAAGCCTGCCTCTGCGAGGTTGTGTATTCCGTGTCTGGAATGTGAGTGACCGGGGCTGGGGGATGCCAGGAGACAGGGTGAGTCAGCGCAGGGCTGAATAGCCAGATCGACCTGTAGATGGGTGGGAGGGGTCGCACCTGGGCCCTGAATAGGACAGTGCCTTCCCTCCACAATGCTGGCTCCACCTCCTGTGGTGCGTCTGATGTCCCTGGCCTACTCACTGAAAGAAGGGACGGAGACTTGTCAACAAAGTGCTCCAGAACTGGTTTGGACTAGGCGAAGGCCTCTCTGCCTTCAGAGAACAAAGGAATTTGGGATATAAATATTGGGGCCCTGACCCCATGAATTTAGATCTCGCTGGAATCAAGGAACCTGCCAAGACGAAGAGCTGGAAGAGCTGCCAGGAGGAGTACTGCCCCTTTGCTGTGTTGTTGCTTTGTTGGGTTGGCCTGCAGTTGCTGCTTCTGTCTTGGGCAGTGAAAGGACTGGACTGAACTTTCTCCAAACTTGTGCTGAGTATCTCCAAGGGCCAGAAACCGAGCTGGCCTCCTGTTAAGAAGTCTCAGGGACTGCAAAGACTTCACAAGCCTCTGGGTACCGCTTCTGGAACGCTGTTTCAGTTGCCACAGAGGAAGGGAACTGCAACCGACTCCGTCAACCGAATCCATCCCTGGCCGGTGACCTGTTTGCACCGCAGACCGCATCGCCCCGCTTCGCATCGCAACCCTGGTCTCACTGTGGGCGACGTCCAACGCCACCAACATCGAGCCGCTGCTTGCACCGTGACCTGTGGGCACCGCAGTTCGCATCGCATCGCTTCACTGGGCCAGCCGGACCAGACCGACACTGTCGCTGCAACTGGCTCAAGAGTCGAGGCCGCACCGCATTTGGGGCACCGCTCGCACGTCTGCGACGCACCGCTCCGACTCGCACCGCTGTCCGACGCCAGCTCCCGCACTCCGGCTTGGTCGCCTGCCTCGCAACCTGTCAGCACCGCATCGAGCATCGTCTCGCCCTGCATCGCACGCCTTGGACTCACCGACTCCGTCTGCACGACGCTCATCGAGCCGCTGCCTGCACCGCATCGAGGGACACCGCACCTTGCATCGCTCCGTCTTGCACCGCAACCGCGACGAACGCCGACCGGCTCGTACACTCCGTACCAGCCACAACGAGAAAGGTACTGTAACCGAGTCTGTTCACGACTCTGCTGGCCCGTATCGACGCGGTCGGCTGGAACTGTTAGACTCTGTGGTTTTCAGCATCACGGTAGGCTCGGACGGAGCTACCGACTCGTACGAACTTTGCTTTTGTGCTATTCCTGCAAAGAAGAAGTTAACGTATCAAGTATTCATTCGTAAAGTATAGTATTGTGGATTTTTGTCGTAATTGGTCTTGTCTTGAGTATATAAAATATTGGTTATTTTTCTAAACTGGTGTGGTGTCCGTTTGTAGTGCTTACACTGTATTACTGTTGGTTATGTGCAAATGCTTTACACACTGCCTCTGAATTAAGCCTGACTGCTCGTGCCAAGCTACCACGAGGGTGAGCAGGGGTTACTTCACGAGTGTAACAACCCTTACCCTGACTAGGAAGAAGGGTCCCTACTTGGACAAAGGTGCAAGCCCTTGCCAACTAGAGATCCCATTTCTAACATGGACAATGTGGGATGATGTGCTCTAGGGCACTTTAAGCACACGCCGAAAGTACTTATTTTCCTCAACTTGTATGTACTTTACATTAATAGATCCCCATACCTCACTTCCATACATAACCTTGGCACAACACATGGAGCTATATAATCTCAAAATTTGCTCAGGTGACCACCGACCTAACCTATGTGCAAAATTCATGATCGACCCGGAGCAACTGATTAGATTACGACATTTCTCTTCCATAAACTTTTTAAAATTTAGACGGTCATCAAATAAAATCCCCAGGTACGAGAAAGAATGCACCTTTCCCAGGCGATGTAATCCAATGGTATAATTGTACATTTTACATGGTTTTTTGCCCACTTCCATGACATATGATTTTGACAGGTTGGGGGACAAATCTAAGTTCTCCATAAAAGAAACAAAGCCGTCTATCAGAATCTGCAGCCCTTTGGGTGTGCGGGCAAGCAGGACCGCATTGTCCGCGTAAAGCAGGACGGGGATTCCTCGAGAGCCAATCCTACGTGAATCCGCTTCTAAAGTGCTAAGTGCCTGATCGAGTCTATTTATGTACAATGTAAACAAAAATGGGGCCACAATACAGCCCTGTCTGACCCCACTAGAGCATGTGAAAGGTTCTGTAATGCTTCCCTCCTGACTATACCTAACCGTGGCAGTGGTATTGGAGTGCAAGGTTTTTAAAATGTCAATATGTGCCGGATCCACACCACGGTCACCCATGATTGCCCATAATTTTCCTCGGTTGACTCGGTCAAAAGCCGCCGTCAAGTCCATAAATGCCAGGTACACAGTCCCTGGGCTGGCAATAGTGTACTTGGCTGAAAGTAAATTTAAATTAAGACATTGATCGGTGGTAGACTTCCCTGGTCTAAAGCCATATTGGGTGTCAGTTATAATATGCTGATCCTCAGCCCAGTCCATTAGCCGGCTGAGGATGGCCCGCCCTAAAACTTTTGCTGACACATCAATTAGGGAAATTGGACGATAACAAAGTGGGTTATCCCGGTTACCTTTTTTAAAAATGGGAACAATCGTAGCTGTAGTCCATGATGGCGGCATTACTGTGTCTACTGCTGTGTTAATAACCCTCGTCAGGATGGGTGCCCAGAGATCCACCTTGCTCAAAAAGAGATCGGGTGGAATCCCGTCTGGCCCCGGAGCCTTATTACGGGTCAAACCGTCAATCCCTACCCTGATCTCGTCCAAAGAGAAATTTATCGGGGCAATGTTTTGCTCCCCCCTATTATCCTCGTCCTGGTCCTTATCTGTACAATGGTTGTAGAGCCCATAAAAGTGCTCACGCCATTGCCCCGGCAAGATATTGTTTGCTAGCCCGGATTTATTTACCTCTTGGAAACTAGGGATGTTTATAACTTTCCAAAAGGCAGTTGTATCCTTTAACGCACAAGTTACTAACTTGTGTAACGATATATCTGTAAGAGACAGTAGTTAGTGACAGATTCCTTACCTTAGAATATCCCCAGGCGTCAGGCTGGATCCGGAAAGTTTTGCGTAGCAGTACCCTTGCGCGTCGGTAGGCGGCGTCGTGCGGCTCCGCGTCCGTCGTCGGCGTCATGATCGCCGGGATGACGTCGCGGGCAGTACTTAGACGCCGCCCCTGCGCGCTGACGTCAGTTCTGTACACGACTTTCCGCGCCAGGAACGCAGAGCCATGCAAGAAGCTGACATAGGTGTCTGAAAAATACTAGGGCCCTGAAAGGGATGTCCTTAACCCTAGAAATTAGTTCGCAGAACGGGGAGGATGGGTGGGGCGGTAAGGAATCTGTCACTAACTACTGCCTCTTCCAGATATATCGTTACACAAGTTAGTAACTTGTGCATCTGAAAGAGACACGTTAGTGACAGATTCCTTACCTTAGAATAGATACCCCAGCAATACCAACCCCGGTGGTGGGTCTGCGAACAAAGATCAGACAAGGAAGTCCCGGAGGACAGAACGGCCAAAGAAGCCGTCCCTCCGGACCTGACTGTCAAGGCAGTAATGCTTTGTAAACGTGTGCAGCGAGGCCCACGTAGCTGCCTGACAGATATCCTGCAGCGGAACACCGAGGCCTAAAGCCGTGGTAGCAGCCGTTGCCCTGGTGGAATGGGCACGCAGCCCAACAGGAGGCTCCTTCTTAGCCAAAGAATAGAAGGCTTTGATACACAAGGTTACCCAGCGGGAGATGGTTCTCTTGTGCACCGCCCGACCTTTTTTGGCGCCCACGTAGCCAACAAAGAGCTGGTCATCCACCCGGAAGTGTTGTGTGCGGTTGATATAAAAGGAAAGCGCACGTTTTGGGTCCAGACGGTGGAGCCTCTCTTCCTCTCTGGAAGGAGGCGGAAAGAAGGTGGGCAAAGTGATGGTCTGCCCAATGTGGAAGGCAGTAACCACCTTTGGCAAGAAGAACAGACGCGTCCTAAGAATAACCTTGTCTGGATGGACAGACAGAAAGGGAGGTTTGCATGATAGAGCCTGGAGCTCACTCACCCGCCGAGCGGAGGTGATGGCCACCAGAAAGGCTGTCTTCAGAGTCAGAAGACGAAGAGGACAGTTATGTAGAGGCTCAAAGGGAGCGCACATGAGAAAGGTAAGAACCAAGTTCAAGTCCCACTGAGGCATCACAAACGGAACAGGAGGGAAGAGGTGTGTAATGCCTTTTAGGAACCTGTTAACAACAGGGGACTTGAAAAGGGAGGGCTGATCAGGAAGCCTGAGGAAGGCCGAAATGGCACAAAGATAGCCCTTGATGGTACCCAGGGCAGAACCCTGTTGGGCCAGAGAGAGAAGGAACAGAAGAACCTCAGAAAGAGGGGCAGAGAGGGGATTCACAGCCTTTGCTGTGCACCATGCCACAAACTTGTTCCACCTGCAGGCGTATACCACCTTAGTGGAGGGACGCCTGGCTGCCAGAATCACATCACAAACTTCGGGAGGCAAGTCGAAAGGAATCAACTGCCGCCGCTCAATCTCCACGCAAGCAGGTGGAGACTGGACAGGTTCGGGTGGAGGACCGTCGCCTGCTGCTGCGACAGAAGATCCTCCCGAAGAGGCAGACGGATCGGGGGATCGACGCTCATACTGAGTAGCTCGGGATACCAAACTCTTCGAGCCCAGTCCGGAGCCACAAGGATGACTTGGGCCCGGTCGCGCCGAATCTTCTTCAACACTCTGGGTAGCAGTGGTATAGGCGGAAAGGCGTACAACAGACCGCAACTCCACTCGCGACGAAAAGCGTCTCCGAGCGAGTGCCGCCTTGGAAATTCCAACGCGCAGAACTGCTGACATTGCGCGTTATCTTCGGTGGCGAACAGATCTAACCAAGGCTCTCCCCACTGTTGAAAGAGACCTTGCGCCACCTCCGAGTGAAGACGCCATTCGTGATCCATCATGCACCTGCGGCTGAGTTCGTCCGCCCTGGCGTTCAGGGAACCTGCCAGGTGTTGAACCATCAGGAATATGCCCTGATGTTCCAGCCATGTCCAAAGGCGCAGAGCCTCCTGACATAGGGTCCACGACCCCACCCCGCCCTGTTTGTTGCAATACCACATGGCGGTGGTGTTGTCTGTGAACACCTGCACTACCGTCCCTTTGACAGAGGGAAGGAATGCCTTGAGTGCAAGTCGGATCGCCCGGAGCTCCAGAAGGTTGATATGGAGCCGGGACTCCGCCGGAGACCAGAGGCCTATGATCTCCGCCTCTCCCATGTGACCGCCCCATCCCAGAAGGGACGCGTCCGTCACAACTGTGTGCTCTGGCTGGGGAAGGGAGAGGGATCTGCCCATGACCCATTGCCGGTTCGAGAGCCACCACTGCAACTGTTTTGCAGTCCCCTCCGAGATCTGGACGTGATCGGACAGGTTGCCCTGGTGCTGCGCCCACTGGAACTTCAGGTCCCACTGCAGAGCCCGCATATGCCATCTGGCATGATCGACCAGCAGGATGCAGGAGGCCATGAGGCCCAGCAGCCTCAGGGTCACCCGTACCGAAACCCAGGATAAAGGCTGAAAGATCGGAATCATAGCCTGAATATCCCGGACTCGCCGTTCGGGAGGATAGGCCCGAAACTGCGTCGTGTCCAGAACTGCTCCGATGAAAAGGAGCTGTGGAGAAGGAATCAGATGCGACTTCGGCACATTGATGGAGAACCCCAGCGAGTGCAGGAGTTCGGCCGTAGTCTGGAGGTGGGAGACGACTGCCTGGGACGAGCCCGCCTTCAGCAGCCAGTCGTCGAGGTAGGGGAAGACTGGAACCCCTGCCCGGCGCAGATGAGCTGCGACCACCGCCATCACTTTCGTGAACACCCGAGGGGCACTTGTAAGGCCAAAGGGGAGCACGGTGAAATGAAAATGCTCGAGGCCTACCATGAACCGCAGGTAACGCCGGTGGGCCGGCAGGACGGGGATGTGAAAATAAGCGTCCTGCAAGTCCAACGCTACCAACCAGTCTTCAGGGTCGAGGGCAGTCAAGACCTGAGCTAGGGTGAGCATCTTGAACTTCTCCTTCCGGAGGAAGCGATTGACGTTCCGGAGGTCCAAGATAGGATGCATGTCCTCCTTGTCCTTTTTGGGCACCAGAAAGTAGTGGGAGTAGCAACCACGTCCTACTTCTGGGGTCGGAACATGCTCAATGGCCCTCTTGGCCAAGAGGGCCGTGACTTCCTTCTGCAGAAGCACCAAGTGATCCCCTGACATGCGGTGGAATTGAGGTGGCATGGCTGGGGGGGTGGTCTCGAAGGGAGAGGAGTAGCCCCTTCGGACAATGTCCAAGACCCACCTGTCCGAGGTGATGGCACGCCAGTGGTGAAGGTGATGGCGGACCCTGCCCCCTACTGGCGTGCTGTGCACCTGAAAGGAAGGACTAGGAGGGCTTGGAGGCCGCGGACGGGGCGGAGTTGGTGGCCTGACCCGCACGCTGGTTGCCCGAACCGCCACGGCGGTAGCCACGTCCTCGGCCACGCGAAGACGCTTGCTGCGCGGGCCGGTGGCTGGGCAGTGGACGTGACTGGCGCCCCTTCCGTGGCCACGAAAGGGGCGAAAAGCAGAGGTTAGCGGAGGGCGCACAACAGAAAGGCCCAGGGACTTGGCAGTAGCCAGTGAGTCCTTAAAACGCTCCAGCGCATGGTCTGCTTTGGAACCAAAAAGACCGACTCCATCAAAGGGCATGTCCATGAGTGTATTCTGGACATCACCCGAGAAACCAGTTGTTCTCAGCCAGGCGTGGCGACGCAGCGCCACCGTCGTTGCAAGCGATCTGCCCAGCGAGTCGGCGGTATCAAGGCCACAACGTATGGTGTATTTAGCCGCATCCCTACCTTCCGCAATGGTGCGGGTAAGCAGTGTCTGGACCTCCTCAGAACACTGGGGCAAAACAGTCGCCACCGAATCCCACAGGGAGTGGGTATATCGGCCCAAAAGGCAAGCGGTGTTGACGGACCGCAAGCCAGCACTGGAGGAAGAAAAAGCCTTCTTCCCAAACTGGTCCAGGCGTTTGGATTCCCTATCCGGAGGGGCGGTAGGGAAGGCGGTTTGGGAGGCAGAGGCTTGGACAACCAAGCTCTCGGGGGTGGGATGTTGAGAGAGAAACAAGGGGTCGCCCGGAGCAGGGCGATGGCGTCGGGCCACATTCCTATCCACAGGAGCCCCTGTGGTGGGCTTGGACCAGGTGCCCAAAAGAACGTCAGACAGTGCATCATTAAATGGCAGCACAGTCTCCGTGGAGGAAGCTGCTGGCTGAAGCACTTCCGTCAGGAGATTAGTCCTGACAGCCAACAGTAGGCAATTGGAGGTGCAAGGCTCCAGCTGCTCTACGCAACACCGTTGCAAAATTTGCTCCCTCCTCCGTAGCCACGGGAGGAGACAGCATGCCAGTGTCAGGGGAAGTGTCTAGACCACTGGCATCCCCAAGTTCCTCTGCCCAGTCCTCATCATACTCACACTGCTGTGTGAGAGGGTCTTCCGACCCCTCCCAGCTCTCCTGGTCCTCCTCTGGTGTAAAATATGGAGGAGGAGGGACATCTGGGACCCAAGGTCTCATCGGCGCCGGAGCCGGCGTCGAGCGACGTCGGTCCGGCTCCATGTCCGGAACCGGAGAGAACCGGCGAACGACGCCGCCCGGAGCCCCGGGCGGCGTCGGGAACGGCACCGGGGACATCGGCGGAGGCGTGGTTAGGTCAACCGGCGTCGATCGGGGTTGCGGTACCACCGGAGCCGGGATCGAGGCCGGGGCCGGGATCAAGGCTGGCGGGACAGGCGACGCCGGGACCGGAGTCGTCGGCGACGCCGAAGCAACCCCATCAGGGCCCACGGGGCCCGAAGGCGCATCGGAGGGACCTTGAGGCCCGAAGAGTCGGGCCATGGCCGACAGGAATTTCTGTATCTCGGCCGGAGTCGCCCCCGAACCCGGGAAGGACGGGTAATGCGGGGGCGGCGCCACAGGCACATCCGGAGCCGCGGGGACGGTGCCGACAGGGGCCTCAGCCGAGTCGCGAGACCGGCGAGGCGAAGTCTTAGAGCGATGGTGCTTCTTAGACTTCTTGTGCTTCGACTTACCCGAGGAGTGCGAAGACTTGGACTCCGACGACCGGCGGGGGCTCTGCGACCGCCCCTCGACCTCTCACGGGACCGGGGCTTGGTGCGGCGCGGAGCCGACTGCCGGACCTCGAGTATCTTTCGAGACCGCTCTTGCAAAGCCTTCGGGTGTAAGGCCCGGCAGTCAGGGCACGATTTCGTGTCGTGGTCTCGGTCGAGACAGGTGAGACACTCCAAGTGCGGGTCTGTGATCGACATCATTCGACCACAGGCGTCGTATGGCTTGAAGCCGGGCATCCCTACCGACACCTAGGAGTCGAGAAGACTCGAAAAGAAACAGTGAAAAAATCACCAAAAATTTAGTCAAAAATAGACCAGGGCACTGCTCTTCCCGGATCTGCGCTTACTGGCGCGGAAAAAGAAGAACTGACGTCAGCGCGCAGGGGCGGCGTCTAAGTACTGCCCGCGACGTCATCCCGGCGATCACGACGCCGACGACGGACGCGGAGCCGCACGACCCCGCCTACCGACGCGCAAGGGTACTGCTACGCAAAACTTTCCGGATCCAGCCTGACGCCTGGGGATATTCTAAGGTAAGGAATCTGTCACTAACGTGTCTCTTTCAGATTCCATTGCCTCCCTCAGGTCCTCCCAGGCTTGGGTTTGTAATTTTGTTTTACGGCTAACTTATAATTTTTCCTGCAGAGGGTCACCATACCCTTATCTCTCGGGGAAGATTTTAGAGCAACTTTCAGCTCTCTCAAGGCACGAGAGCAACGTTGGTTAAACCACCTTGGGTCGTCCGGTCTAGCTCTATTTGATGTAGTCCTGAGCAGACCATCAATTAATTGGGCAACACCCTCGAATGCCCTGATTAATTCGGCCCCCTCCACAGCCGGGTCTAAACAACTCAAGATGACCTGTTCGCCGTCATTAAGTAGTGCACTATAAAAAGCTTCACTGTTGGCCTGTGACCATCTCAACCTCCTGCCCTGATCTATAGCACATACCACCCCCCCACCCTAGATGGTTCCTGACGAAGATTCAACTCAGAGAGGGACAATACTAAAGGGTTGTGATCACTGAAAATACTCAGACTGATTCTAAAGCCCGTCGCCCAGTTGTTTAATGCAGCGGAAACAAAAATAAAATCAATAAATGAAGCGCATCCCCTGCCTTTAAATGTGGGGTGGATTGATTTGTCCTTTTCAACATCAATCAAATCCATAGTGTGTGTGAGGGCATGTGTATTTAATAGCTTGCATAATTCCCGTCCCTCCCTGGTATGTTCCATATGCGGGCCCTCTTCCAGCGGGCATGTTGTCCAATCCCCCCAATTAACTCTCAAGTTTGGACACAGGTGGCAATTAAAGTCGCCTGCTAAAACCAGGTAGGGCGCCAGCTCCCCTCGCTCCTGTATGTGAGTGAGCCTTGTATCTAATTCACGCAAATTTATATTGCACTGGCCAGATGGCGACGCATTATACAAAATTATAAAGATTAGCTTATAACTTTTATTATAAAGCCTAATCCCCTGCATAATATCTGAGTCCCAATCCATGCCAGTCCATCTGCCCTGTAGCCTGAGGTCGACATATATAACCAATCCTCCCCTTGCTCTCCCTGATGGTGCCTTACATGCCGGTACAAAGTGGGTAACGTAGCCCTCTAAGTGGAAGGTACTATTCTCTACTTCCCAGGTTTCCTGTAAACAAATAATTTGAAATTTCCTTATGTAGGATAGCCAATCTTCATTCTTAAATTTAGTAGATAAGCCTGCTATGTTCCAGGAAATTATTTTAAAATCTCTCTCATTTTGCCTATCTGGACTAGCCAATATCAGGTTGGTTTGGGGCCCATGATCTTCCATATTTTTGTTGCTGGGTTCTAGCATTGAAGCTGCTTGTTGATCTGAGCTAATTACACTTGCTACTTCCCCACATAGGCTGCCCTCTTCTGTCCCCCCACAAATCTATAACGGCAGCATTACTTACATGGACATAAACACCCTTGGTTGCCCCATGCGAGCCCAGTCAATCGATGTCATTTAAGTCTCTCACATTAAGGGGGGGCGTAAGGATTATAAGACTATAAAGCCTCCCCCGTGCACTCCCCCAAAGTGCCCCCTATATCCGTACTGGCTTGTCGGGTTCATCATATGCCTATAGAAGAAACCCAGTGGGAGCATTTTAACACTTAGGCCCCCCCTCTTCTAAATAGAGCCCCTTACTCTGTGTGAGCAGCTTACGCACAAGCTCCGGGTGCCTTATACCTCTTGTTTGAGGAGCTGCAGGTGCTCTGGCCAGAGTTTGTGAGTGTGAGGTGGAATATTGGGAGGATTGCTGGTGAGCTCCGGGCAGTAACCATGTTGGATAAAGTCTAGTACCCATTTGTCCGATGTTATGGATTGCCAAATGGGAAATAATTGTTGAAGTCTTCCCCTGACAGGTGTTAAATAATCGGGGGGAAGTGTGGGCAAGTCACTGTTTATTGGGGGGGGGGGAGTTACGCGTTGGCATGCTTTTACCCCTACCTCTAAAATTGTTTCCTCTGTATCCTCCTCTATAGAAGCCTCTAGAGGAAGAGAGTTGTGTGTTGGACTTATATGAGGAAGCGTTCGGGTCTGAGGATGTATTTTTGGACCCTCCCCTATAAAATGAGTGGCAGAAGGAGTCTCTGCTTGATGGAGACTGAAGCGCTCCCATCGATATTGCCACGTCAGTGTCTTTTTTCATCTTTTCTAAAGCCTAATCGACTTGAGGTCCGAAAAGATGTTGCTTGTCAAAGGGGGTATTTAAAATAGACTGCTGGACTTCTGGTTTAAAGCCTGAAATCCTAAGCCAGGCATGTCGACGTAAGAGAATGCTGGTGTTAACATCTCTCGCTGCAGTGTCAGCAGCATCTAGAGCGCATCTAATAGAAGAATTTGATATAAGTTTTCCTTCTTGGACTAGCTCTAGTGCCTTTTTCTTGTGCTCTTCTGGGAGGTATTGAAGGAAGCCTTCCATTTCATCCCAGTGTGCCCTGTCATACCTAGCTAGTAGGCCCTGCGTGTTGGCAATGCACCAATGGTTAGCGGCTTGAGCAGCCACTCTTTTACCAGGTGCATCAATTAATTAAGACTCTTTATCTGTGGGAGGTGCATCTGCAGAGGTCTGTGAGTTTGCTCTCTTACAAGCGTTGGAAACTACCAGTGAGAGTAAAGGGAGCTGTCCTTTAATAAAAACAGGATCAGAGGGTGATGGTTTGTATTTCTTATCAACCCTGGATGTTAGAATACTGGCACGAACAGGGTCTTTAAAAATGTCATCTGCCTTTTAACATAGGGAGAGTCTGACTAGTTCTATGTGAAGACCCTAGTGTTTCGAATAAAAAGTCTTCATCGAAAGCCTCTTTGTGCAGTGTAACTCCATGATAAGCTGCTGCCCTGGAAATCAGCTCTAGATAAGAGACATTATCATCTGGAGGTGATGGTTTTGCAGGGTATAGATCTGGATCATTATTTATGGGTGGATCAATATTATAGTCATCCCATTGATCTGTAGGCAAAGGAACATTGTCATCATCATTTCCTAAATTCGGCTGTGTATGAGGAGATCCCTGTGGTGTTATTTGTAGTGAATCTGAACCTGGCAGTTGTGGTAATGGTGACGATGGTGGATGTGGAGAGGATGGCAAAGTAGGATGGATAGGACTTGTCGCAATGTCCTTCTTCTTCTTAAGAGGAATCTTATATCCAGTGTCTTCTCAACTGACTTTCCTTTAGGAAGGAGTTTTAGCTAAAATGTGTCCAGTATCTGGATTACTGTATAGGTTTATCTGTTTCGGGTCTAATCTGTCCTTTATAATATTTAAGATCAGTTCCGGGGGATCTGGAAGATCTTCTTTTGATTTCGGTGCCGAACCTGACTTGTCTTTGGAAGCGGAAAGGTTTCGGCTCCGAACCGGACTTGTGTTTCAAAGCGGAAGATTTATGCTCCGAACCAGACTTGTCTTTCGGAACGGGATGTTTCGGATCCGAAGACGATCTGTCTCGACCCCGAGCCGGAAGGCTTGACTGTTAGTTTTGGTGCCGGGCTGGAGGGCGGGCGTTGGAAACACGGTCTCGGTGCCGACCAAGGCCGGAAGGCAGAAGTGGGGCCAAAGCCTTATGTTTAATAGAATATAGTTTATGGGGTCGGGGGTTTTAGTACTCACAACCACCTGTCATGCTGGATTATCTTCACACTCCATTCGATCTCTAGGTCGGAATTCGATTCTGCGACCGAGAAGGCCTCCTCTTCTTCAGCAGCTGCCACTTCATGGTCGGATTCTTCTCCGAAGATATCCGGAGTATGTTGAGGGATTTGGCGCTGCATTTCTCGCTGTCGAGCCCGACGATCTTGAAGAGTCTTTTTCGATCGCAACGACCGACAGGCCTCGCAATCTTCTTCCTTGTGCTCCGGCGAGAGGCACAAGTTGCAGACTTGGCCTAGATCGGTGCAAGGGTACTTGGAGTGGCACCAAAGACAGAATTGAAACAGAGTCCATTCCATCTGCAGAAGGCTGGACCGACGGGGCTAGGCCCGACAGCCGCCCACTATGTTTTCGACCAAAGATTAGAGACTTTCCCGATCAAATAGATACACGGAGAGAGGGAAACGTGTACAATAACAATACAGTCGAGGGTACAGTGGATTGCGCACTGAGGGGAACCCAAAGGACGGTTTCGAAACGGAGCGCAGCAATACACGTCAGAACCCGACACCAGAAAGAAAACAAACTAACAATGGAGTCGATGCCAATGCGCACTATCACCGAAAGGAGGAGTCACCTTACCTCGTGACTAGGAAAGACTTCTTCGAAGAAAAACAACTTGCAAACATCCGGACCCAACACTAGATGGCAGGAGTATGCAAAGCATGTGTACCTACAGCACACATGCCTCAAACATATATTTCTGCCTTACTAACATTCTGGAAGGGATACGTCACGTTCCTAATAAAGACCACTCAGCCTCACATGATGACGATGTACATTACTTCACACATGAAAGAGCCGTCACTGCCCCCCTTTTATATGGGCATTTTTCTACAAGTTGGGGGCTCCCTTTGTAGACTGCCCTTCTTTTCTTCAATCCTGGATAGACTATTATCACCCAACAGGTTTGAATCCTATACATCAACACCACTGGCTAACATTTGATCCGGCATCTCGTTTCTTTCCAACATGGCTGCCGTTTTGGGGCTGCTTGCCTAGCCTTCACACATTACTGGCTTACACGTGACGTAGGCAATGGGAGGAGCGGGGACTGCTCGCATGGCCTCTGGCTGAGACGGCCGTCCACTGTCCTCATCATGCCGTCAACTCGGTTTCCCTGGGCACTGCATTTTAAAAGTTGAATGGACCGCCCGAACCGCAAAGTTCTACGCGGTTCGTGGTTTTGGCCCGACATGACTTTGGCACTGATGACTTTCTGAACCTACCTTATCACATGACCTCTGCGTCATTTCCCTTCTTAATGAGGATTGCTCGCCGTAGCATTTACCTTCAGGAAGACGGAGGAGGAAGGATAATATCCCGTGCTTTTCGAGTAAATGCCTTTCTGATAATCCTCTTCACTATTTGAAGCTTCCGATGTACTTTATTACACTTTGGCTGTCTCCCTAACTTGTTTTTACTTTTGCTCTCTCCCCCTCTTTGCTCCTGCTTTGCATGAATGTGTAGTACCATTTCTTGTGAAGAATGGAGGTAGGTTCCTCCATAAGGTATGATGCCTGCTGACATATAGTTTTGTTTTCACCTTTTTGTGTATTCCACTTCTCTCCCAGAGGGAATCCGCTCACTGCATCTAGTCAGTTGCAGTATTGTAATTTACAAAACGGTCACCCTTTATTTAGAGGGTATCTTATAAATTCTTATAGGTTAGGATTACTTCATTTTTTGGACCTGATGAAATGCCATATGACCCTCCTGGAAACTTAAGGCATGAAACATGTCAACCACACTTCTGCACTTTAATTGGAAGCTACCATGGTACATTGTTACTAAAGGATAGCTCCTCTGTTTTTACTCAGTCAAGGTATCTGCACCCAATAAAACTTGCCCTGTTGTTACCTTTGACTATTTTAAACACACATTCCTATCACCACCCTATTTTTCACATGCGCCCCCCTTTCATGCATTCATCAAACGGCGACAGATCTAAAGACCTCCGATTAAGAGCCCCCAGGTCCAGAAGGCATTGCAGCGCCAGCTTGACGAGGAGCGCTGTAGGAAGCTGGTGCTGTATATACTTTACCAAAATGAGGTATAGTGTGCACAGAGTCCAGTGGAACTCCAAAGATAGGCAGAGGTAAAAGTAGATAGCACCTTACTCTCTATTTGTGGCAGTGTGGGCAAGCAGAGCAGTAAGGCTTTATCAGAGGGTAGTGTTAAGCATTTGTTGTACACACTCAGGCAGCAAATGATGTCACACACTCAAAGTCTGAACTCCGACCAATTTGTTTGTATAAAAACTATTATTACCTACTGGCGGTCGCCAGTAGGTAGTTATATGTATATATAGTCTTTATTTTCGATCACACAGATCATAAAGGACAGTTACAATCTTAATTTAAAAACAGTTCAAGGTATTAAAAATATAATTAAGACCAACAATGTTTATAGTTAGGACCTAGTTTCCATAGGAAAAGCGTTTTTTGTTTTCCGAATAACTTTGGCGCCGGTTGACGAATCTTCGCGAAATTTTCAAAACTAGTGATCAGCTCCGGTCAGCTCCTGTCTTGAAAGTTTCGGGGTGATTCACCAAGCGGGGGCCGAGAAAAAAGGGGGGTCCCAAAACGTGTTTTGCCCATGTATTTTTCCATAGGAAACTTTAGACAAAGCTACAGCCCGAACTGCTGAACGGAATTACACCAAATTTGGCAAAAAGGTAGGTCTTGGTACAGAAAGAGTCCTTTTTGTTAAATGGTGTAAATCCGTTCAGTAGTTGCTGAGAAATTAGAAAAAGAAAAATATCGATATCTGGGGCAGCGGTGGGTTCGCGAACCCTCCCGAGCACGAGCTTCACTGTGATTGGCTGCCAACACTCCAAACCAGGAAGTGTTGGCAGCCATTTTGTGACTCGGTAGAAAACAGTGAAACACAGAAGAAAAACAAGAAAAGGAGCAGGGTACAGACACCCTGACCCCCTAGGCCTGCTGAGGGGCTAAAGAAAGCATTTATTTATTTATTTATTTATTTTATTTTTTTAAATCGGCCGAATTCGCGCTGGGTGCGCGAATCCGGACGAAAAAATAAAACGAAGCGCTGGCTCCCGCGCTTCGTTATTTATAAGCCCCCGGTTGGGCCAGGTCCCGGGGGCAATGCCAAAATGTATAGCGGGGGCCCCCACAGCCCCGGGACCGCCACCTCCCAGGGGCTTTTTTCATTATTTGCGGGGGGCACGCAGCCCCCCCCCCCCCGAGCCCCGGGGACCACCACCTCCCCGGGGCTCTCCTGATTTTTGAAAAAAAACTTGTGTGGGGGGCTCCAGGGGAGGGGGGCCGCGCGGTCCCCCTCCTGGAGCCCTTGATGGCCCTGGGGACCGTCACCCCCCAGGGCCGGCTCCTGCAGTGTCCCGGGGTGCCCACCCCCGCCCGGGACACTGCTGTTTGCTATGACAGGGCGGGAGCCATGTGGCTCCCGCCCTGTCATAGCAAACACCGGTTTGGATTTTGAAAGCGAGAGCAGGGAAACCTGCTCTCGCTTTCAAAATACAAACCAGATTGCTTTTCCACAAGTGGAGCTGCATGTCGCAAGCTCCCCGTGTGGAAAAGCAATGCCAGCTCCCGCAGGAGGCGGGGAGCCGGAGGGACCGTGGGGGCATTGGGGCTCCCCCCACGGTCCCCATCACAGAGGCCAGGCCCCGGGGGATGGGGTCCCTGGGGCCAGAAGTGGCCCGGGAGGGGGGCCATGCGGCCCCCCTCCCCCGTAGTAAAAAAAGGAATTTTAAAAAAAAAAGGAAAGGCCGGCCCCGGGAGATGGGGTCCCCGGGGCCAATAGAGGCCTCAGGAGGGGGGCCATGCAGCCCCCCTCAAAAAAATAAAAATAAAAATTTGTGGCAATGCCCCGGGGGATGGGGTCCCCGGGGCCGAAATTGGCCTCTGGAGGGGGGCCGCGCGGCCCCCTTCCCGTTTTTTTTTTCTTAAAAAATTACAAAAACGGGCAGGCCCTGGGGGATGGGGTCCCCAGGGACCAAAATATTGTAAAAAAAAAAAAAAAAAAAAAAAGGGGGGCCAGACAGCCCCCCCTTCGACAAAATGAATTTTTTTTTAAAAACCGGCATCGCGCCGAAGGCCCTGCCCCCTCCCTGTAGCACTCAGCAAATGCGCCCCCTGGCGCGTTGTAAGTTGGGGAATTAATTCCCCTTGAATACTGGGGTTCCCTGGGGGTCAACTAGGCCACCAGGTACCTCCAGTATGCGCCACAGGGCTGCGTTGCAGAGAGGTGGTTTGAGGCCACGCCCCTTTTTACACCTCTCTGCAACGCAGCTCTGTGGCGCTTACTGGAGGTACCGGGTGGGCTAGTTGGCCCCAGAGACCCTCAGGATTGAAGGGGACTTAATCCCCCAAGTTACAACGCGCCAGGGGGCGCGTTTGCACAGTGGTGCAGGGAGGGGGCGGGGCCTGATAAGGCAAGTGTGCAAACGTGCCCCCTGGCGCGTTGTAACTTGGGGATTAAGTCCCCTTCAATCCTGAGGGTCTCTGGGGGCCAACTAGCCCACCAGGTACCTCCAGTAAGCGCCACAGAGCTGCGTTGCAGAGAGGTGTAAAAAGGGGCGTGGCCTCGGACCACCTCTCTGCAACGCAGCCTTGTGGCGCTTACTGGCGGTACCTGGTGGGCTAGTTGGGCCCCAGGGACCCTCAGGACTCGAGGGGAATTAATAACCCAATTTACAACGCGCCAGGGGGCGCGTTTGCACAGTGGTGCAGGGAGGGGTCGGGGCCTAACAAAACAAGTGTGCAAATGTGCCCCCTGGCGCATTGTAAATTGTGATGTCATCAGTGATGTCATTTGAGATGTCATCAGTGATGTCACTGACCATGTCATGAATGATGTAATATGTGACGTCATCAGCAGTGCATTGCGGGGGCGCGAGTTATAGTTAGCTGAACTAACTATAACGGTGGAATTTCTCTGGTTTTGTACGAGTGAAATCTCCAACTAACTATAACGTCCCTGAAACCTATGGTTTTTTCAGTGAATTTAGTTATATTTATTTTCTAGAACCAAGCAAGCCTGGCACAGGTAAGTGTAAATGGTACTTTTCAAGGCAAGTTGAACAATACAAGCATGCTGAATGAAAATGACTTCATTACAGGTTTGTAAACACTTTGAATACAGTTGAAATTACTGTTAGATTACTTTTGATTACTTTGAAGATTACTTTATGGATTACTTTTTCTACTCAGTGTGATATGCCTAGATATCACACTGGGACATTTCCTAGAGAAAGGGTATGTAAAGCAGTTTTTAGATATTTGCAGTTTTTCAAGTTTTCATACAAAACCAACTCCACACAACAATTTTCAAGGAAAAGCAGTAAATGTATTCCTATGGAGAAAATGTGGTTATCGGTTAACAGGTAAGTACTTGGTTGTGGGAGTTGGTATTCTGGGGTTAGAACCAGGGTTCCCCCAGGGTAAAGCATGCACTCTCAAAGCACCCTCAGCAGCACTAGGGCGTCTGGGTGCAGAGTGCTGAGGCCCAATGTTATCCAATGGGGGATAGGGGGCCTCTGGTTGGTGGCTGCTCACGAGCAGACCACAAGGTTGTGGGAGCAAAGCTCCTGGTGTTAGGCTCAGGGCAAAGGGGTTAGCACCCAAAGTACTCCCGCAGCGGCGGCTGGGTGCTGTTTTGGCGTCGGGTGCCCTGTTGTTATCAATGGGGATTCTCCGGTTGCAACAAAGACTGCAGGCTCGGGGACGAAGATCTTCTTGAGGTGACCACCAGTTGGAGAGTTAAGTTGGGATGCTGGGACACCGTCGGTTGGGCCACACAAGGCCGTGGGACGTCGGGTGCAGGGGTGTCTTTAGACGTTGGGTTTTTCTTACCAGCTCCGGTCGCGGCCGGCGGGATCCTCCAGAAAGAGGCTGCAGGCTTCAATTGGAGATTGGAGGCAGGTCAGAGATCACCAGATCTCAGGTCAGGATCGCCGGTGAGACCTCGTTGTGTGTGTTGGGCCACTCGAACTTGGGCCGTAGGCGTCAGGTGCAGACTCACGGTTTTGGCTGGGGCCAGAGTCTGTTGGTGAGCAAATCTGGTGCTCACTGGAGACAAAGTCTTTGCTTTGGAAGGCAGGGCAGGTCCTCCGGGTTCCCGAGGTTGCTGGCTGCAGGACACACCGGGATTTCGCTGGAGCAGGTTCGAGGTGCGGACAGGCCGGTAGGGCTGGGGCCAAGTCAGTGGGCATCCTCCTCTTCTTAGTTTCAGCACACATTCTTTGGTCCTCCTTCTCTTCTTCTTGTCGATTCTTGTCTGTGGAGGCATGGTTCAGGGTTGCCCCTAAATACTAAATTTAGGGGCGTTACAGGTAGGTAAAGGTTTGGACCAATGGGTCCCTTACTTGGGGTGGGTACACCCCCTATTGTGCCACCCTCCAGTGGGAGGGGGGAATATGCCTCACTCTGGTTAGCTGGGTCCCCCCCCCCCCATCAGCAAGATGGCGAGACTGGGTTGGCAAAGGAGGGCACACCTCCCATCCTCACTTGGATTTCCCACCGATTCTACCGCCCAAAGTGGGGGTCAGAACTGGTGAGAGCCAGTTGCTGGAAGCTGCAAAGGGCTGGAGTAGCTCACAAAGGCGACAAGCCTTTGAAGCTTCCCCTTCGTGGACCCTGCCCATCCTGGGGGAGGAGGTTTGGCACCTCGTCCCAGGATGTGCATTGTTTCAGACCCCTGAGAGCAGCAGGCTCTCAACCCAGGGGTCCAGAAACATGTCTGGTGGTGGCAGCTGGCGAGCAGCCACTGAGCCTGGACACTAGTGTTAGGTCGTTTCTCAGGGCATCTCTAAGATGCCCTCTGAGTGCATTTTTCATTAAATCCCACATTGGCATCAGTGGGGGTTTAATGTGCTGAGAAGTTTGATACCAAACTTCTCAGTTTTCAGTAAAGCCATTATGATGATGTGGAGTTCGTACTTACAAACTCCCAGCACCATATACTCTTAATGGCATTACTGCACTTACAATGTGTATGAATTGGCTTAGACACTGTAGGGGTACAGGGCTCATGCACCTGTACCCTCACCACTGGTATAGTGCACCCAGCTAGAGGGGTGGCTGACCTATGCCAGGGCAGTAGGTTGGAGGCATGGCACACAGGGATGTGTGCCATGTCGACTCTTCATTTTGTTCTGCACCAAAACACGCAGCCTGCAATGACAGTGCGTGTGTGTGTGTGTAAAGGTACAGGGCTTCTAAGGGTGGCACAATAAGTGCTGCAGCCCTTACGGGCCTTCCCTGGCCACAGTGCCCTTGGTACCTGTGGTACCATTGACAAGCGACTGATCTGTGGCCAAAGAGTGCCAATTGGGTTTTGTCTCAATGCAGTTTTAGGGAAACAACATAGGCCCTGGGTACCTGTTTGGTAGGAACCCAGGGCACACTCAAAGTACATCAGCAGTTTGGCAAAAAGTGGGGGCAACCCTGCAAAAAGAGGGCACTTTCTTACAAGCGCCCAATGATGAAGCATGACGCCCTACCATGTGTGTGAGGGCATTAAGATCTGACCTTGTGGATCTTCTGAGATCCCGTGGTAGGCTTCATTATTCCACCTGCCTGTGGACTTTTCCACTCACGAGGAACTACTCCCCCTATGTGTGTGACAGACCGTTTTCCAGGAGGAGCATGGGTGTAGGACCTCTTTAAATATTTAACTCTTCGTCCCTCCTTGTTGATATAGATTCATCTGCTAGCCAGACATGGGATGTGGATTTAATTGGAGGGACTGCCTGAGATCCATTGGTGCTGCTCATCAATGGATAATTAATGAATGAATGAATTAATTAATGAATGAATGAACACACTTCTAAAGCACGCGGCTACTCAAGAGTGTCCCAGCACTAAACTCGGCAGATCTGGTACAGAGAGCATTAATCGCTGTTGGACTTAGCCCTTTTTGCAGGGTCATCCCTGAACTTTTTGCCTTCCTCCTATATTTTCTCTGACCTGTTTTTGTTGGTTTTAAGACTCTGGGCACTTTTTCACTGCTAATCAGTGCTAAAGTGCATATGCTCTCCCTATGGTAAATTGATGTATTGATTAGTGACTCCATGATTGGATCATTTGATTTACTTGTCAGACCCTAGTATAGTGCACCAGGTGTGCCCAGGGCCTGTAAATCAAATGCTGCTGGTGGGCTTGCAGCACTGGTTGTGCCACCCACAGAAGCAGCTTGTAAAGTGTGTCTCAGGCCTGCCATTGCAGAGCCTGTGTGCAGTCTGTATTGCCATGTCGACTTGGCAAGTGCACCCACTTGCCAGTCCCTAAACCTTCCCTTATCTTCATATCAGACACCCCTAAGGTAGGCCCAAGGGCAGGGTGCATTGTAAGTATAAGGTAGGATATGCCCTGGTGTGTGTGGCATGACCTAATAGTGAATTACAGCCATTTTCGTGTTTCACTATTGCAAGGCTACCTGTTCCCCATAGGTCAGAATGGGCAGTTTGATAATAACATCTTATAATCCTAACTGACCCAGGGAACATGGTAGAAAAACGAATTTAGTATGCCTGAACTCAGAATGATAAAATACATCTTTTAGTAAAGTTGGTTTTAACATTCTGTGTTTGAAAATACCACTTTTAGAAAGTAGGTATTGTCTTGCCTAACTGTCCAAGCCTGCCTCTGCTAGGTTGTGTATTGTGTGTCTGGTTTTGTGAGTGACAGGGGCTGAGGGATTCCAGGAGACAGGGTGAGTCAGCACAGGGCTGAATAGACCTATCTGCATGTAGAGTGGTGGGAGGAGTTGCACCTGGGTCTGAATAGGGCTGTGCCTGCCTTCCACAATGCTGGCTCCACCTCCTGTGGTGCGTCTGATGTCCCTGGCCCACACTGTCAAAGGAAAGAAGGAGTCCTGTAAACAAAGTGCTCCAGGACTGCACAGAACTGGTTTGGACCAGGTAAAGGCCCCTCTGCCCTCAGAGGACAAAGGATTTAGGGGTATAAATATTGGGGCCCTGACCCCAAAACTTTAGATCACTTCTGGAACAACAAGACAAACCTCTACCAAGGAGAAGAACCAAAGGAAGCTGTAGGAGTTGGACTGCCCCCCTGCCAGTGTGCTGTGTTGGCCTACAGTGGTGTCTTCAGTGCCAAGGAGAGGAGAAGGAACTTTTAAAGAACTTTCACCATCTTGCAGAATATTACTCCAAGGGCTTGATTTGAGCTTGCCTCCTGACCGAAGTCTCAGGGATACCAGACTTCTCTCTTTCTGTTTGCCTGCATCTGGAACTTGCTGTTCTGGTGCTACAGAAGGAATCTGCAACACCGACGCCGGCGAGCGATGCCGTACTCTGCATCGAAGCCGTGAGCGCTGCTCCGACTTGTAACGTAGACCCGACGCCGGCCGCCGTGCCACATCGACACCAGCGAATGACATCATAAGCCTGTCATAGCCGTGAGCGCTGCTCCGACTTGCGACGCCGGCCCGACGCCTGCTGCTGTGCCGCATCGACTCCGAAGCCGACATCATCGCGGAGACGATCGTCGACGTAGGTGGTCAAGAATCCATCGACATCGTGACATCGTATGGAACCGTGGTTTCGGCGCCATCGTGACGTCACCCCCTCTCCGGTAAGGAACAGACGCCTCCCCTGCTTTGTGCAAGCATCGAGGACCCGACACATCGCCTCCCCCGAAGCAAGGAACCGACGCCGCACAGCGCCAACGACGCCGCATCTCCCCGACGCCGTGAGCTGTCTTTGTTTTCGCTTTTCCCAAGGTACTGTTCTTTGTGGGTCTGTTTTGACTCCGGGCCAGACGCCGCGCACCTCGTGGTCGGCGCCGTACTTTGGGATTTCTTTGACCTCGACGTCGTGATAACTCCAGTTGGGGTTATCTGTTGCTAAAGACTGCTTTTAAGTGAAGAACCAATTTCCCGGAGCCGCGGCGAACGCTGGTGCACAACCTGTAGCTGAGCGCCGCCCTGAGTGAGCAAATCCCAGGACTGCACCGGCTTCTACAAGCTCCACTAAAGTTGCTGCCTTTGTTGCCACGAACGCTGTATCGACATCGGGAGGTCCAGGGGGACTGCAACGCCCAGCCTGCCTTGCCCCGCATCGCGTCACACGGAGGCGCTTTAAAATCGACCGGGGCTCCTGCAGCGCGGGACCCGCTTCTCTGAACTTTTTAGTTGCTGCCTTTGTTGCCACGAACGCTGTACCGACATCGGGAGGTCCAGGGGGACTGCAACGCCCTGCATTGCGTCACACGGAGGCGCTTTAAAATCGACCGGGGATCCCGCAGCGCGGGACGCGTGCGGGCGAAGCCCGGGCCAAGGGCGAGCCCGTCAGAGGCCGTATGAGGACGGGCTGGGCCCTTTCTCTTTGAATCTCAACCTTTAAAAAGGATTGTGTGTCTTTTGATCCGGGCGCTCACAATTGTGTGAATTTCAGAGGTACTGTAACTTAAACTGACTTTTATGGGACCGCAGAAGATCTATGGTATTTAAAAATTGTTCTAAACTGTGTAAAACTTCTACTTTCCAATCTTAGGCTTATTTTGGTGGGTTTCTATTAGATGTTCTAGGGGCCTCACCTAGGAGATTATATTACTGTCAATATGGGGAAAAGGAAATTATTAACCAGCCAGGTTCCACCCACAAAAAGGACAATTGGAGACACACAACAAACACTGCTCTCATACCTGACAGGGGCTATGGGAGCAATCGAAAGGCAGATATCCTCTGTAGAGGAGTCGTTAGAGGTAAACACGCAACATGTTTGTGAATCCAATAATATCCTAGTAGAGGGGGAAACTGAGAAAACAAGCATAGGGGCGTCTAGCTCTAGACTCCGTGAAAACGGTTCTATACAGTACGCAATCGATATGATTGATCAATTAAGTGATCAGGACTCCCTTAGCCAGCCGCCACAAAAGCGGACAAAGATGCCTCCGATACTAACCAAGGGTACAGAGTTAAAAGATTCTGCGAACCCCACTAAAAATAATACCCCTAAGAGAGCTAAGCCAACAAAAAAAGTGATAGCAGGGAAAAGAACGACTTCGAAGGTACTCTTAGAAAGACCGCAGGTAGAGAAAAATAGTAAGGCTAAAATAAAGGAAGCTGACATAAGGAATTTAACTACTCTGGTAACTAATCTAGACCTCTTTCTGAGGGATTCGATCGCAAAGATTGAGGGTAGAGTAAATTCGATAGAGCATATCCTAACGGCCCTTTCTGATAGAGTAGGCCATAAACATTTACCAAGTGATTACCACGAAGGACCAGACAGTGGAAAGGATACAGGGGGGGAGGCATAGAGCCGAACGCGCAAGGACAGACTGCCCTATTTGAAGACACGGTTAATTTAAGCAGGCTTCAAGTTAATGCTGAGGACGGCCAATGGAGTGTTATCCATAGAAAAGGCAATAGGAATGTGGAAACTGAAACCTCCGGTACCAGGCCGATCTCCTTTAACATACAAAAAGAAGCCAGACTAACAAAAAAGACACCCATGGATCATACATATTTAGATCTACCACCAGCCTGTACCCCGTATACAATAATATTAGCAAACACGCCTAAGTTGAGACCAGCAGAAAGGGAAACTTGGGAAAGTCTAAGGAACAAAGCGCTTCACTGGCTAAGCAGAAGAGTGGGCTTAACCCACCAACTCTTCATGGATTTCAAAATGGCTAGGAGGATAAACTGGGTAGGGAAAGAACACAAGACTCTACCCGGGGATTGTATAGTCTTAACTTTTAAATCTCCTGACTTAGTACAAAGGATCTTATGGAAAGGGGGAAATGGGTGCTTAAACACAGTTGACATTAACATTCTCCCCTTAGGCTATTTTTACAAGCCTGTAAATGTAATGGGGAGGGATGGTACAGATCAGGCACCTGGAAAGAACACCGGCTATCTCCCGAGCATTATGTTGGAAAATCGTTATGCACCACTGACCTCCTTAGAGGAGATAGATTGACTGGACAACTGTCGAAACGATTTTTCTTACGTCCCTGTACACGCTTCCCCCCAGAGCCATTATGCACAGGACAGCACCAATGAAATAGAAAATAGCCTCTCCTCAGGAGAGGGAGCTATTATAAATAGCCTCTGTCCTAAGACCATCCTAGTAAAAGATATGACCTCCGAGAACATTCATAATCTCCACTCACCTGTAGGAACAAGCTCCCAGTACCAAATAGATATACAGAGAGTAAATAATACTGACACAGTAGGCGAGCTAGTCATTCTACAAGACGTAGCGCATAGTTGGAGGCTACCGTCCAATTCACATAGTTCCACATACATTGATAATCAAACCCAGGAAACAGCTAACACAAACAGTATTACGGTACTTTTTTGGAATGTTGCAGGACTTCGGTCCAAATTACATAGTCAGCTATGGCTAAATTTTGTGAGCAAATTTGACATACTTTGCCTGCAGGAAACATGGTCCTTCGAAGAAAATCACATTGAAGGCTACAAGACTTTTAACACTACTGCTCTACCATCGGCAAGTGGGAGGCCAAAGGGTGGCCTGTGTACGTATGTGTCAAATTTATTAAAGATAACTAAAGTATGGCTGATTCTCTCGGAACCAAATTATCAAGTATTGGTCATGAAAATAGATAACCGAGACACAGTTATTCTGGTAAATTTTTATAATAATGCGCAAAGGGAATATACAACTGAAATGTTAAAACAGCTCAGAAATGCAATGCAGAATACTCTGAATGATGATAGGGAAAATGGATTATTAGTTTGGGGAGGCGATTTTAATACTACTTTGTGTCCGCACAATGATGATGCACTATGTGGCATAGTAGATGAAAGAGAATGTAACCTCCCTCACTTTTCCCACAACTTACAGGGTGATGCCTTAAATGAGATCTTATTCTTCCTAGATATGAGCTTTGCAAACATGTTGACCTCGCCTCCTATCCAGTTTACGCAGACTTTTCATGGAAGGGGGGCGAATACAATCATAGACTTTATAATAACCACAAATAGGTCTGCATCTAGGGTTCTAAGTTTTAAAACCCATAAAAATGTCTTAAGTGACCACTTCCCCAAAGCTTGAGTATATCAGTTGCACCAAAAACACGGATAGCACATTCCGAAAGGATCCAACAATTACAGGGTCTAGCAATAAATAAAATAAATGGATATTCATTAAAATGGGCTCAGGTAGAGCCATCTGTAGTTATGAAAGTAGTGGTGGAAAACAGTAGGGAAAATATCATGAAATGTCTCGATGAGACTACGTCACATGAAGACCTATTGGGATCCTATATTTGTATAACCGATACTATCAGGAACACACTGAAAAGGGAAGTGAAAAATAGGAAGGAGAAGAAGGTTGGATGGTTTGATAATAATTGCACGAGAGCATATACCACCTTAAAGAACGCCCTACATAAAAAGAAACGGGATAGAGAAGAAATAGCGCAATGCAGACGTGCATATAACCTAGCCTTAAAAACCAGAAAGAGGGAAATAAAAATGAACGCTTGGGCTGACTTGCACAAGGCAAGCATAGAGGGGGGATACTATTGCATTTTGGCGTGTGGTCAACTCTCCCTTCCTGAGATCTGAGACAACCCCAAGAATAGAAATCGCAATTGATGAAGGGCAATGGGTAGACCACTTCACTAAAATGTATGCCAAGAAACAGGAGGTTAGCATCCAAATTGCTTGTCCCTTTGTTCCTAGCCTCATAAATGAGCCCTTTCCAATTAATATAGACTTCACCCTAGATGAAGTTCAACTTGCTCTGAAAGCTAGTAAGGGCGGAAAGGCACCGGGACCAGATGGGGTACCCGTAGACATATTCAAACAAAATATGGAGCTATGGGGGCCCTTAATAAAACAAGTCCTTGCAGCAGCATGTATGGTAGGACTCATAGGAACTTGGTCTGAGTCACTAATGGTCCCAATTTTTAAGAAAGGTGACAGACATAACCCCACATGCTATCGCCCAATTTCCTTATTAGATTCGGTGGGAAAGGTCCTAGGCCGTATTATTTTAAATCGTCTCCAAGAATGGGCTGAAGGAAATAACGTATTAACGGACCTACAATTCGGATTAAGGGAAGGATTAGGAACATTAGAACAGGGCCTTAACTTAATCCTGATGGAAAAATATGTTACAGCAAAAAAAGGAAAATTGTACCTAGCCTTCGTAGATCTCTCCACCGCGTTCGATTCTGTATGCCACAATAAACTGTGGAAGATTCTCGAAGCGATGGGAGTTGAACCAGCCTTAATTCAAGTTGTAAGAGAATTATATTCTGATGCCAGAGCCAGAGTACGGTATGGACCGAATGGGGAATACACAGCTCCATTTGCAGTAGAGAGGGGGGTAAGACAGGGTTGTGTCCTGGCACCCTTCTTGTTTACCCTGTATACCAACGGCCTTGAACAGGTGATGCTCGAGGGGTGACAGGATCTACCACAGGTGAAAAATCGACCTATTCCCACCTTACTCTATGCCGATGACGCGGTGATAATGGCCCGAACACCACTTGAGTTACAGCGGGCCCTAAATAAATATAACGTCTACATGGAAAGCCTTGACCTAAAGATTAACGCTACTAAAACCTTTATAATGAGCTGTGGGAAAACTAGCAAGAAAGAAAGATCCATCTTTATTGGAAACAATAAACTAGAAACCACAAAAACATATCCATATTTAGGTATTCTTGTGGATAATAAGGGCACATGGCTGCAGGCCATAAGGGCAAAAAAACTGATATTTATGAAAACAACAACAGCCCTTGTAAATTTTGCTCAGAAATTAGGCAAACGGCCACCTTCGGAATTGGTTAAAATCTATCAAGCCAAGTGCGTCAGTGCAGTACTGTACGGGGATCTGGGGATACTGTAACGTAGCAGACATACAGAAAGTGGAAAATGCCTTTATTCGCTATATATTGGCTGTCCCTCGTTCGACTTCAACCTTCGTATGCCACAAGGAGCTGGGGCTAGAATACATTACGGATAAAATAAGGGTCCAGCCAGTTTTATTATGGCACCGAATCTGGACCTCAACAAAAACAACATTTAATCAAAGGGTCATAAAAGATTCTCTTAAACTGGACCAAGCCTTAACTATTAGATGGTTGAAGTATATTAAAGATTTTATGGGGGACTTAGGACAGTCAGAATTTTTGAAAATCCATCAAAGATGACTGATATTTCCAGGAAAGATTTAAAAAAACAGTGTATGTCACACTTGAAAGAACTTAGATATGAAAGTGAAGCCTACAAACCAACAGTTCTCCAAAACCAGATGATTCTTGCTTCCACTGAAATGAAACCTTACTTGACCTACTATGGAACCGGGTACGATAGATTCGTGCTTGTACGTTTTAGATTAGATTCTTTTCATCGTTTAGTATCGTTCCCTACAATAAACGATTGGTCAAAAAATTTAGGAGCCTGCCCTTGTGATGGTGTTGCGTCCCAATCGACAATTCATATTGCTTTATTCTGTAAATATTATAGGGAATACAGAAAAAGGTGGATCCTCCCTATTTTAAAAATTTGGGGTTTGAGGCAATGTCGCCCTGCCTATCTTGCATTGCAACTATTGGACAATGAATGTTATACTAGAAATATTGCATTATTTTTAAAAGCAGTAATTAAGTTTAGGAAACAATTGTACATTTTAATGCACTGTTTTATCTGTACAAATTGTTGTAATGAACCTAGTCTGATATGGACAGTCGTTTTTTATTTGACAAAATTGAACAAGGAAGTACTATTATAATGTGGTGGTTCGTACTCCTTTAACAATGAATTTAAATAGAATGTTCAAAATGTATAAATGTATAAATTTGTATTTGTGTATTGTGCTTTTATGATTTTTTATCCTAAAATGAAAATCGAATAAAGCAAATTTGAATTTGAAGTGAAGAACCCATTTTTAAACTATTTCTACCATCTTGAAGTATTATTATTGATTACAGTATTGTGGATTTTTGTCGTTTATGGTCTTGTGATAAGTCTATATAAAGCATACTTATTTTTATAAAACCTGTGTGGTGTCCATCTGTAGTGTTTTCACTGTATTACTGTATTACTGTATGTGTTCACAAATGCTTAACACACTGCCTCTGAGATAAGCCTGTCTGCTCGTGCCAAGCTACCAAGGGGGTGAGCAGGGGTTATTTTAGTAGTGTATCCCCTTACCCTGACTAGAAGCAAGGGTCCCTATTTGGTCAAAGGTGTATACCATTGCCAACTAGAGACCCCCAGTTCTAACATTGGTTGTCAGCGGTGAGGATTCTGGACTTGCATTTGTGACTCATATACAGTGATTTGTGTACACTACTAGTGAGTGCAGACCAAACGCAACCACATACCTTTTTGGTATCATTTTTTTTTCTCCTTGGACTGTTATTTTTCTGAGAACTGCCAATTCTTATTGCCATGAGTCCACCAGCATCTATTACCTCTATGGATCCAGAGTTTGAGGAAGAGAGGTTGGATACCTATAATGCCAAACAGCTGAAAGCCTTCTGTAGAAAATTTAAAGTTGCTATTCCAGGCCTCACTAAAAAGGATGAGTTCCACAAGGCGCTGAGGGCCTGGGTGGAAGCAAGAAATTCATCTGAAAATGTGGAGCACCCTATGGAGGAGGCAGAAGGGCAGCTAGATGGGCCCCTGGGTCCAGGGGGGGAGAAAGTACCTACCCCGCCAGGCAGCAGTGTTTCTTTCAAAAACCTGTCCCCAGGAGAGTTGGAGGATAGGGAGAGAGATAGAAGGCATAGAATGGAGCTGGCCAGGCTCAAAATGGAGGGTCAAAAGGACCTAGAGAATAAGAAGCTGGAGTTTGAAACTAAAAAGTTAGCCTTGGAGAGAGAGAGAATGAGATTGGAACATGAGTTGAGAATGAGAGAGTTTGATTTGGAGCTCGAGAGGCTTGAGGCCATGAGGGTCTCAGCCCAGCAACAAGAAAATTGTGTAGCTCAGGAAGTGAGCTTTGCTGAGTTGGAGGTGGAATCCAGCTCAGATGGTGGCAGCAATATTGAGTTATCTAGTGCTGAGGGGGTAGTACACACACCCAGAGATGTGGCGCCTGACTTGGAAGGGGTTAACATACACCAGGAGGTTCAAGGATCTGAGGTAGCTCCAGTGGTGCGCAGTGTCCCGGAAGTCTATTGGGGCACTGGCGCAGGGGTTCATGGTCCTAGTGTTGGGAGGGACACTCCACTGACTAGCTGAGAGGAGCAGGGAGGGAGGTTCCCCCATGATGGTAGTCCTGGTGTGTGAATGTGGAGACCTCCCAGAAGAGTGTGGGTTGAGTGACAGAGACAGTAAGATACTGTCTTGCCAATCTCAGGAGAGTGGTGTGGAGTACGTGTGCGAGGCACTGGACTGTGAGGTGAAGGATAGTTTGGTTAACCCTTGTAGGGGGCTGTGTGATCCAATTGCGGGAGAGCATATTGTAAGTCCCTGTTTTCCAGAGCTATGCCAACACCTGTTGGAGTGAGTTCTCTGACCCCAGGGAGCTCACCAGGGAGGCAGACCATTTGGTGGATTCCAGAGGGTCTGAAGAGGCATTGGGGAATGACTAAGGGGAGTGGCTCAGGTATCTTCCAACCCAGAGTGGTGGAAATGGTTCAGAGTAGCCCAGCTAGGTCCTGGTGTAGTGGGAGGGGTGTAGGGGCTCACGTCCTGTCTCAGAGGAGACGGAGTGTGGGGCTGCATGTCCCCAGGTGTCCGAAACCCAGTCTCAGGGCCTGGATGGTTCTTTAAGGGAACACCAGGTGGGGAGCCTAGTCTGTCCTGATGGGCCGCCCGTTGAGGGGGATCCCCTAGTGTCTGTACGCAGGCCTCCATCAGTTCTGGTGTCTGGCAGTGCCACTCCTAAGTGGAGGGTGCAGAAGTCCAGATTGAGGGGTGAGAGGGGGAAAGAGTCCTCAGTGGAAGAACCAGTGGGTCAGGGGCCAGCCAGAAGGGCTGAGTCACCAGTGAATGACCATGGTGACACCACTTCTGTCCTGGGGGATCTTCACGCACTGTCAGATGGACAGGGGTCGGAAGATCTGCGCCAGGCAGACTGTCACACGACACATGAGTTGTGTGTCACCCTCAGGGGGGCATATGTGCTCCCAATGAAGTCCTGGTGCGCCGGGCAAGTGTTCAACCGCAGGGGTTGGTCCCTGGGTAGGGAAACCAGGTTCAGGTGTTATCTGACCTGGAGGGAGGGACAACTTTAAACAGTGTCCTGACCGGTTGGTCTTCTAGGGGTACCACTCCAGGTGGGAGGGTACAGCACTCTGGAAGAGGGTGCAGAGGGGAGGGAGCCCTCGCCTCTGACCCCGGTTCAACTGGAGGGTCTTGACCCTAGGTTGGAGGGCAAGGTTCGGGGTGTCCCCCCTGACCTGGACGCCCAGTTGCAGGATAGAACCCCTGAACTGGTGGGCGAATTGTGCAGGACACCTGTCACAGGTGCCCTGGCAATTCTGGAAGGGGGTACCACTCCAGGTGGGAGGGTACAGAGCCCCAACGAGGAGTAGGAGGACCGGGTGTGGGAAAGCCCACCCCAGTCTCCTGTCCAGCCGCCAGGTACGGGCCCGGGGCTGGTGGGTCAGTGTCAGGATGTCATACCTGACCTGACAGGTGGGAGAGTGGACAAAGGGTGCCAAGCACCTACTCTCTGACGCCACAGAGGTTTGAGAGCCCTGAGAGGCATAAGGTCTGGGTCTCATCACTGACCACTGTCAGTGGCCACTGTGGCTTGCTGGCTGTCTGTTGGGACACACCTGTGAGCAAGCTAAGGTTAGGTGCTGCACAGACGGTGTCCACAGGTGAGGAGAAGGGTTCCCCATGGGTTATCTTGGTGGGCCCTGAGAGTATGGACAGAGGGATCCAAATAGGTTCAGATTGGCGTAGAACTGGAGTATGCCCCTGCAGTTGCGGGCCAGGGTCCATGTTCTATCGCCCAAAGCAGGGAATCCCATCAAGGTAGTGATTGGTCTACCCTTCGTTTTGGCTGGCCCTTGGCCCTTTTTGCAGGGTCATCCCTGAACTTTTTGCCTTCCTCCTGTACTTTTTCTGACCTGTTTTTGTTGGTTTTATGACTCTGGGCACTTTTTCACTGCTAATCAGTGCTAAAGTACATATGCTCTCCCTATGGTAAATTGATGTATTGATTAGTGACTCCATGATTGGATCATTTGATTTACTTGTCAGACCCTAGTATAGTGCACCAGGTGTGCCCAGGGCCTGTAAATCAAATGCTGCTGGTGGGCTTGCAGCACTGGTTGTGCCACCCACAGAAGCAGCTTGTAAAGTGCGTCTCAGGCCTGCCATTGCAGAGCCTGTGTGAAGTCTGTACTGCCATGTCGACTTGGCAAGTGCACCACTTGCCAGTCCCTAAACCTTCCCTTATCTTCATATCAGACACCCCTAAGGTAGGCCCAGGGGCAGGGTGCATTGTAAGTATAAGGTAGGACATGCCCAGGTGTGTGTGGCATGACCTAATAGTGAATTACAGCCATTTTCGTTTTTTACTATTGCAAGGCTACCTGTTCCCCATAGGCCAGAATGGGCAGTTTGATTATAACATCTTATAATCCTAACTGACCCAGGGAACATGGTAGAAAAACGAATTTAGTATGATAAAATACATCTTTTAGTAAAGTTGGTTTTAACATTCTGTGTTTGAAAATACCACTTTTAGAAAGTAGGTATTTTCTTGCCTAACTGTCCAAGCCTGCCTCTGCTAGGTTGTGTATTGTGTGTCTGGTTTTGTGAGTGACAGGGGCTGGGGGATTCCAGGAGACAGGGTGAGTCAGCACAGGGCTGAATAGACCTATCTGCATGTAGAGTGGTGGGAGGAGTTGCACCTGGGTCTGAATAGGGCTGTGCCTGCCTTCCACAATGCTGGCTCCACCTCCTGTGGTGCGTCTGATGTCCCTGGCCCACACTGTCAAAGGAAAGAAGGAGTCCTGTAAACAAAGTGCTCCAGGACTGCACAGAACTGGTTTGGACCAGGTAAAGGCCCCTCTGCCCTCAGAGGACAAAGGATTCAGGGGTATAAATATTGGGGCCCTGACCCCAGAACTTTAGATCACTTCTGGAACAACAAGACGAACCTCTACCAAGGAGAAGAACCAAAGGAAGCTGTAGGAGTTGGACTGCCCCCCCCTGCCAGTGTGCTGTGTTGCTGGGTTGGCCTACAGTGGTGTCTTCAGTGCCAAGGAGAGGAGAAGGAACTTTTAAAGAACTTTCACCATCTTGCAGAATATTACTCCAAGGGCTTGATTTGAGCTTGCCTCCTGACCGAAGTCTCAGGGATACCAGACTTCACTCTGTTTGCCTGCATCTGGAACTTGCTGTTCTGGTGCTACAGAAGGAATCTGCAACACCGACGCCAGCGAGCGACGCCGTACTCTGCATCGAAGCCGTGAGCGGTGCTCCGACTTGTAACGTAGACCCGACGCCGGCCGCCGTGCCACATCGACGCCAGCGAACGACATCGTAAGCCTGCCATAGCCATGAGCGCTGCTCCGACGCCTGCGGCTGTGCCGCATCGACTCCGAAGCCGACATCATCGCGGAGCCGATCGTCGACGTAGGTGGTCAAGAATCCATCGACATCGTGACATCGTACGGAACCGTGGTTTCGGCGCCATCGTGACGTCACCTCCTCTCCGGTAAGGAACAGACGCCTCCCCTGCTTTGCGCAAGCATGGAGGACCCGACGCATCGCCTCCCCCAAAGCAAGGAACCGACGCCGCACAGCGCCAACGACGCCACATCTCCCCGATGCCGTGAGCTGTCTTTGTTTTCGCTTTTCCCAAGGTACTGTTCTTTGTGGGTCTGTTTTGACTCCGTGCCCGACGCCGCGCACCTCGTGGTCGGCGCCGTACTTTGGGATTTCTTTGACCTCGACGTCCTGATAACTCCAGTTGGGGTTATCTGTTGCTAAAGACTGCTTTTAAGTGAAGAACCTATTTTTAAACAATTTCTACCATCTTGAAGTATTATTATTGATTACAGTATTGTGGATTTTTGTCGTTTATGGTCTTGTGATAAGTCTATATAAAGCATACTTATTTTTATAAAACCTGTGTGGTGTCCATCTGTAGTGTTTTCATGTATTACTGTATGTGTTCACAAATGCTTAACACACTGCCTCTGAGATAAGCCTGTCTGCTCGTGCCAAGCTACCAAGGGGGTGAGCAGGGGTTATTTTAGTAGTGTATCCCCCTTACCCGGACTAGAAGCAAGGGTCCCTATTTGGTCAAAGGTGTATACCATTGCCAACTAGAGACCCCCAGTTCTAACAATCGCTAAATAGATGCGTTTTTAACAGTTTCCTAAAGGCAGTCTCGTTTGTAGTATTTCTTAGTTGAAGAAGGAGCTGGTTCCAGAAAGAGGCTACCAGAAAGGAAAAGGAAGAGCCACCTTGCAATCAGGCATTTAGCAATCAAGGAGCGCAAGGATCTTGGGGGACAGTATTCACGAATTCTCAAGTTCAGGTATCTAGGACCAGAATCATGGAGCGCACAGTGAGCAATCGTTGCATCCCAGAGGAGGAAGAACAAACTTTTTTTCAGTGTACGTAGAATCCAGAGACATGACTTGACTACAGATGAACTCTGCCTCTTCATAGTCAAACTGACTTCATATAAAAAACCCAAGTTCCTGGCTCCAAAGGTCGGAGAGATGAGTGAAGGCTAATGATTTGGAGCAGTCTGCTAAAGTGGGGGCAGGGAGCGGGGCAGAGCTTGGGCCTTTCTTAAAAAAAATAACCAGAGCTGGACTGGCAATCAGCCAGAGAGAACCATGACACTGGGCGTGCACAATAAGTTTGACTGACTAATACTTTAAAAGACTGATATTATGAAAGCCGAGTCAGTTTTAAGTGCTGATGATTTAGCTGGGAGGTAAGGACAATTGACCCAATTTGTGCAGAGCCCTGCACAGAGTGTGCTCGCTGACTCTGGAGCATGATTAGATCAATGACATGTGGAACACTGCATTGTAAAGTCCCAGTTCTCAGCAGACTTGATAGCACGCCCATAGGGAAAGAACACACACAGTGGTCCAAGCTCCCATTTCTGGGCCACAGTGAGAAATTCACTTCAAGTGATAAAGTGCCTCAAGAAACAAGAGGTGAAGAAACTCCAAGTTAAATTTCCGAAGTAATAAAAAACACATTTACTGAACTGAAGACGGGTATTGATGGCGCTAGTACTTAACTGAATGCACTTAAATGCTAAGTGGAACACGTAAAGGCCCGATTTGACAACCAGGGTGATCGGATAAGGCGGGTGGAGCTAAGGATCTCTGATATTGAAGAGACGCAGGCAGCAACCTCTGGCACAGTTTGCAAGCTAGAATAGATATGTAATATGGCAGATTATGTTGAATAGCTGTTGAAAAACGTGTTTGCCAAGCACTCCTTTTCAAGGCACTTTGAGATGAAGCAAACTCATCCCTCCCTTGTCACAAAACTGTCTCTGGGCAGATCTCATAGATTACAGCAAGCATCCTAAACTTTAGGGACAGGATCCTGTAGATGGCTATGGAAAAAGATGATGCAACACAAAGGATCTATGACATTACTCTTCCCAGATTTCACTACAGCAGTTCAGAGAGCACAGAAGTCGTTTATGGAAGCCGAGAAGGTACTGTGCAGCAAGAATATTCAGTACGCCATCTTGTTCCTGTCAAAAGTTTGCACCGAGCACCAGGCGAAGGCCCACTTTTTCAGCTCGGCAGAGGATATGGAGTTGCTCATGCCCAGATAGCCTGGTGAAGCCTCCCAGAGAAACACTGCAGGACAACAGCACAATGAAGGCGTTGGCACTCTGGAATAAAAATTGTAATGATGCATGGTCAATAAATACTAGAAGTCCAGTGAGGGATCTTGTATGTAAGGATCCATGAATGTTTATTAAGCAAGATGAACTGGAAGATCCATGGTGTACACATATGGCTAAAGACAGGAAAATATAAAAGGTTGTTGGTGAAGCTCAACATATTGCCCTGGGTTTTAAGCAACATACTGGTAGGGCCTGGGAGGGTGGGAGTCACTGGCCTGGACAGACTATGATGCCACCTGCAGTATACTGTACAGGTGGGATCAAAAATTCTGGTAATGTCAGCATAGACATTGGGTGATGCAGCTAATAGACAACTGACAGGGAGGGAAAACTATAAATCATACTAGGACAGGAAGGGACGGATCTCGAAATTGTACCAAATGTTGACAACGCCTTTGAAAAGGGATAAAAAGAATTATGAAAATAGGTGGGCAAAAGACATGGGCAGAGATATTTCACAATCTGAGTGGGTTTGAATTGAAAGTCAATCCAGCCATAACTACCCTGGGGTGGTGGCTGACAGAGTAAAAAGAAAATAACTCCACAATATGGAAACTAGATTTCTACTACTAATCAAGAAGATAAATGCACCAAAGCTGTGGAAGCAGCAAACCACGCAAACATGGACATATAGTACTGGAGAAGTGGGAAACAATGGAAATAGAAAGGGTGTCAGTATAAATCATGAAAGATGGATACAATTTCGTGGCTGTATGGCTACCAGCCTTGCACTTTATGGGAGGGGATGTATGGGAGGAGAAACAGGGAAAAGACTGGTCGCCTAGACTGAGAGCCCTGAGAATGTTGGATTAAATGGAAGAGACATGACAGCCATTGGTGAGAGGTAGAGTAAGACACTAGATGCACTTAAGCAATCACCAAAGCCAAATTATGCCTTCCTATAAACGTCTAGTCTTCATGCTCAAATTAGTGAGGAGAATTTGGACGCTCCGGAGATTTTGGCTTTAGGTTCAAGTTAGGATTGATAGTTTTTTTTTTGTCTTCTTTGAATATCATTCAAGAGAAAGTAGGAGTTCCCGTGAGAGACGAAAGACTGATGATATGATTAAATAAAGATGCACCGTCTTTTGGAAACGCATGTCACCATGAATATCCATTCAGTCTAATGGTACTTTCAGCTAATTTGCGCAATAAACTTTATGGCCCCACAATTGACGTTGTAGCTAAGAATACAACAGACAGGAAGAGGGACTTGGTTGGAACTCTTACATATTCAAGTGGAAACATGAAAAAAATAATATCTACTCTAATTATGTTAGGTGATATGATGGAAAACATTTTACCTGCACCATGTGGTTGAAAATGACAAAAAAGGGGGGCGAGGCCAACCGCGGAAAGATGGCAGACGTTTTCTGAGTTGGCTCTACGCCCAAGCCCACGATCCGTCGCTATCCATCTGAAATTTGTCAGTCTACAACTATTATAGGCCAGCCCTTGGGCTACTGAGCTTGGGGGTCCCAAGGATCGCTCCTGCTGCCCGGACGACAGTTGTGATACTCTGCTTTGCTGATCGCGGAGAAGCCTGTGTGGCAGGCCGGGGGAAAAGACCGGAGCAGAGCGCCGAATGGTCAGCAGTGACTACAGGCTCGAGTGGTGCCGTAAGTTACAGTGGGGAATGAGGTGCATGGACCCTGTGCGCCCCCAGGAGGGGATGGGCGGTGCCATCGGTGTAACCTGCTCAGTGGATATGGAGGCCTGGATGGGCGGGAGACTGGGACGCTAAGGCTGCGCGTCTCCGACTGCTACGTGGGCGGCTCCGAGGACGCGACCGGAGCGGCACCAAATGTACATTTGCTCTCGCCCGGATGAGTGAGCGGCTCTTCCTCGCCCGCCATGACCTTGGCACCCTCCTACTGTACCGGGGTCAGAACGGCAGGAAGGGTACACAGTGTTCCTATGCGGCTGGACCTGCGCGCCACTTCGCCTGAGTGTACCTACTAAGCCTGAGCGGAGTTCTCAGAGTTCCGCATAGCAAAAAAACTCCACCGCGCTCCGCGGAGCTCCACAAGCGGCAGAGTGCGTTCGAAAAATGCTGTTCGCAGTAATTTTCAGCACCGGGTGTTTGTCCGCGCTGTGAAATTATCTCGAACGGCACCATGCACAACACAAGAGGGCGCTGCTTCCTTTCTGCCGCTCGAGTAGATTTTGTACTCTAGTGGCAGCTTTCTCATCGTGAACGGACGGTTTCTCAATGCGAGCGGTCGTGAGCATACGCAGCCACCCGCATTGAGAAATCCGACCGACCGCGAATGAGGACAAATCTCGCCGGACGGTGGATTTCACTCACTAGCGCTCGCCACTTTGATGTTGAGGACCGTGTGCGAGGAAAAAAACTCAGCTCCGCGGAGTGGAGTTTTTCGGAACTCCACTAGCTGCCCGTAACGCAGAGTGAGGAAAACTCTGCGAGTGGAGGGGAGTTCACCGCCCAGACTTAGTACCTACCAGACCAGAGGCCTCTGATTTAGGTGGTGGTGGCGAGTGTGGGTGGAAACACGCCCGGGAACCGTGCCTAGCTGGATGCTGTTTGTAACTTGGCCTTCCCCCTCCCTCCTTCCTCCCTCCCACGCTGCTGATGTGCCACCCGGGGTTTAGGGGACCGGCTGGATGCGGGCTCCGAGTCCCCCTATACACTGCCTTGACTCTCCCATGTGGGGGCGCTCTCTAGTGTGGGGGGCCGCTGGATGCGGGGGTGTGAGGGAATTACAGCCGGAGACATCTCCGGAGCTGTATACATCGTGGCACCTGGTCATGAGGTGAGAGACAGATTAAACTGCTTGTGCCCCTCTCTCTGCCAATAGTGCACTGATTGCGTTGGGGGGAGATCAGGCAGGTCTGACTACTGCGCACCGCCCATGCCTCCATCTGTGCGAGAGCGACACAGCACTACACTGCGCAGAGGCCTACTGTGTTGGGACCCCACCTCTTGGACAGACCATAAGGTGAGCCCTACCAGACGGAAGATAAACCAGGACTGCTCATGCCCCTCTCCTTGGCTCTTATCACCCGTTATCAGGACAGGTGTGGCGGGTCCATACTCTGACGGGGCTTGCAACTGTGGTGCTCCTTGATGAGACTGTTATAATCACCTTCTCCAGGTTAGCTACTGTGAAGCATCGGATGTGAGGCGCACCTTCTGCGCCCCTGGATTAACATTTATATTTGAACTCGGAACAGTGATCCTTTTCCGCGATGCACTGACTCCCTGTGTCACTTTCTTTGGACTACTAACTAGAGAATATAGGCGGTCTGGCTTATCTCCCGAGTAGGGGAGGTTTCCCTTGCTAGTCTTCTCCCACTCGCTGTCGGCTAGAGAACCACCACCCACCGGTGCAGCCCCAACACGCCTTACACGACGTAACCGCAGATCATGGGGAAGCGTGGAAGACACTGGACTCAATCACTGGGGCGCTAGGAGGTGTGGTGTCTCATCCTGCCGGACTCGAAAGTGTGCGAGGGGGTGGAGACAGAGTGCCTCGTAGATGACAAGCTGGATAAAATGTTGGCAGCCATAGCTGACACCAGGCAAGATATGCGTACTAGAGAAGCTGCTGTGGCGATAGAGGTGGTTATGCTCTGGGATGACCATAAAAAACTTTCTGGACTTGTAACCCAAACGGAGCGCACCCTTGGTGAATTAAGTCCTGCTGTCACTGATCTTGAATGACAGGTCCGCTCTTTAACGGCTAAGGTCTGGAATTTGAAAAATAGGTCTGAAGATTCCGAGGGACGATCCAGCGGCAATAAAGTCCAGATCACTGGGTTCCCTGAAGGAGTGGAGGGCCCTGACCGAGTAACCTTTTTCAAAAACTGGCTAGAGAAGAAATAAGTTACTTACCTGTAACTGCAGTTATCCAGTATTGGTATCTTTCATAGATTCACATGCTTGAATCATTCCCCGTCGTCGAAGTGGGAATCCCACGGTACCTTAAATAAAGCAGTAATTAATAACTTCCATAGGCTATCATGGAGGCAACCATGTATTTAATAGCCTATCAACCTCCTTCTATAAATGGACCAAACTTAAACACAACCAATCAGCAACCAGCACCCTCTAGAACCTTCCCATGAGAGGCTGAATCCCTCAGATTTTCCAGCACAATTGTGGCTAGTAGTACTGTAATGCCAGAGGAGCCTCTCCGGGGAGGAGGGTGGGTTGCATGTGAATCTATGAAAGATACCAATACTGGATAACTGCAGTTACAGGTAAGTAACTTATTTGTTATCCAGTACTGGGGTATCTTTTATAGATTCACATGCTTGAATCAGAATACTAAGCAGATATATATCTCCCTGGTAAGCACCTTTAGTGGACGGTGGGCAGTGCTAGTAATATTTTCCAATGAATTCACAAAAAGGTATGTTTTGTCAAAGTGCTGGTGCAGAGATAACGCATATAAAAAAGGTGATGGCATGTACCATAAGTATCTCTATCGTCATCTTAATCAAATATACGAATTCTAAATCCACAAAATACACATATACATATATATTTTTTTTATAGAATATAAATCCTCTAATTAAAGAGGCTTACCTTATTGAAATAAGTTTTGTAGTACTGCCTGTCCTACGGCTGCGTCAGCTCGCTGCGTCGATTCTAGGCAGTAATGCTGCGTAAACGTATGTGTTGTCTTCCACGTTGCAGCGCTACAGATCTTTTCTAGCGCCACTCCAGCAAACATAGCAGCTAATGTAGAGACTGCTCAAGTGGAGTGCGCTTTCACTGTCCTTGACAAAGGTTTGCCAGCTTTATCGTGGCAAAATTGGATTGTGTTCGCTATCTATCTGGCGATAGTAGGTTTAGAAACTGCAACGCCCTGGCTGCCTTAACCATAGGCTCCGAATAGCTGATCTGACTTGCGTATAGATTTAGTCCTTTGCAAGTAAAATTTAAGACATCTTTTGACGTCTAAAGTGTGTAGCGTTCTTTCTGCAGGAGTAGAAGGATCCGGGAAGAAAGTTCTAAGAATGACTGGTTCGTTCAAGTGGAATTGAGAGGGAACCTTAGGGATGAACTTAGGGTTCGTCCTGAGAATGACCATTTTGTCTGTAAAGCGAAGAAATGGATGTGCTATGGTAAAGGTTTGTAATTTACTAACCCTTCTAGTGGATGTGAGGGCTAATAAAAGAGCTACTTTCCATGTTAAATATTTTATATCGGCCCTATGGATAGGCTCAAAGGGTCGTTTCAGTAGTTGTGATAGGACTACATTTAAATGCCACTTAGGGGGTGGAGTTCGGACAGGTGGGAAAGTTCGAAACAATCCTTTCATGAATTGCTGTATGATTCTTGAAGAACATAAAGATGGGTATTTCGGTGAGCGTCTATATCTGGATATAGCTGTGAGGTGAACCTTTACTGAAGAGTATACCAATCCAGATTTTGCTAAGGATAGCAAATTTGGTAATACTGTTTCTGGAGCAGAGAGATTTGGATACACCTTATTCCGCCGACACCATAGACAAAATCGCTTCCATTTCAGCCTGTAAGTCTTATTGGTGCTGTCAGCACGAGAGCTAGCAATAATGTCTTTGCATTCTTGCGTAATGGTCAGATCCTTAAATTCGAAGAATCCAGGAGCCACACATGTAACTGAAGAGTCGCTGGCTCCGGATGACATATCTGACCCTGGTTCCTGGTCAACAGAGTTGGTGTTGGTAACAGGCGGATGGGTTGAGCTTCAGAGAAGAGGAAAAGTTCTGTGTACCAATGCTGCCTGGGCCACCTGGGGGCGATCAGAAGAAGGCGACAGTGTTCCAATTTCATTTTCGTGAGGACCTTGGGTATCAGTGGAAGGGGGGGAAAAGCGTATGCATATATTCCTGACCAACGCATTGAAAGGGCATTCCCCCGAGAGTTTGGGAAAGGGAATCTGCTTGCGAAGAATCACCATTTGGGTCGCAAACAGATCCAAAGCTGGCTTTCTCCAAACTGCAAAGTTCCTGTCTAGTTGGTTTTTTTCGAGCTCCCACTTGTGGCAGTTGTCCTTGGTTCTGCTCAAAGTATCTGCCAAGGTATTCTGAAGTTCTGGAACATGCTCCGCTGTTAGGGATATCCCGTGAAGTGTTAACCAGCTCCATAGTTGCTGGGCGTCTTGTGAGAGATAGGGATTTGGTTCCTCCTTGTTTGTTGATATAAAACATGCTTGTGGTATTGTCCCTACGGATCAACACCGATGAGCCTTTTTTTCGAGGAAGGAAAGCCTGAAGGGAGAGAAAAATGGCTTTCAACTCCAGCCTGTTTATATGCATTTGACGTTGGGTCAAGGACCATCTTCCTTGAATCTGCAGGCCCTGAAGATGCCCTCCACAACCTTCCATAGAAGCATCGGTAGTCACTATGAATTTCGGGATCACTGGTAGAAAGGAGAGGCCCTGAGACAGGTGTAATTCCAGTGTCCACCATTCGAATGCCTCCTTCATGCGTGGAGTGATAGTTATCACATTGTCGAAATATCCCGTGGTTTGAACCCATTGACATTGAAGTTCTTCTTGCAGAGGCCTCATATGTAGGCGAGCTAGTGGCACCAGGTCGATTGCGGAGGAGAGCATGCCCAGTAGAGACTTGAATATTTCCACAGAAGCTTACTTTTTTCTGGAAAGCTTGAGTGCCAAAGCTTGTAATCGCTCTCGACTTTCCTGGGAGAGGAAAGCTTTGTTTTGAATGGTGTTCAAGTTGGCTCCTAAAAATGTCATTGTCTGACTTGGAGAGACTGATGATTTTTGTTGATTTATCAAGAGTCTTAATTTGCGGAACAGAGCTACACAATCGTCTGTGGCAGCCTTTTCTAGACGAGCTGATGGAGCTTTCAGTAGCCAATCGTCTAAGTATGGAAATACTTGATGACCCTGGTTCCGCAAGGCAGTCGCCACTGAAGCCAGAAACTTCGTAAAAATTTGTGGAGCCGATTTGAGGCCAAAGGGAAGGACTCGGAATTGATAGTGGGTACCAGCCACTGTGAATCGGAGGAATTTTCTGTGTTTGGGGTGTATAGGAACGTGGAAATAAGCATCCTCTAGATCCAATGAAGTCATGAAATCTCCGCTGTTGAGGCGCCGCAGGATGTCGGAGAGCGTGACAATCCTGAATGTTTGACTTTTGAGGAATTTGTTTAATTTCCTGAGGTCTAAGATAGGTCTCCATTCTCCCGATTTTTTGCGAATAAGGAAGAAGCAGGAGTAAAAGCCTTTCCTTCACTGAAGAAGTGGAACTCTTTCTATTTCCCCTTTCTGGAGCATAATCTTTGCTTCCCACTTGAGTAAGTGAGGATGAGGGGGGTGCGATCCCCTGGGTGGAGTGTTTGGAGGGATTTGGGTAAATTCCAGAGTGTGGCCATAAGAAATGAGGTCCAGTACTCACTTGTCTGATGTGATATTGTGCCACTGACGGATATGGTTGGAAACCTTTGCACCGGTTGGGAAGGGGGGGGGGGGCGTAACTGGTACCCTGTTGATCACTGTTTGCGACCTGAGTCGCGTACTTGTGACGCTGGCTTAAACGGGAGCCCTGCCTGGAGAAACCAGCTGTTGTTGCCTGTCGATAGGATTGTTGTTGGTATCCCTGGCGATATTGTGGTTGGTAGGATTGGTAAGTCTGCGTACGCTGGTAGTTTCCTCTATATCCAGAAAAGCCACGACCTCAAGCTCCCCGAAAGGGCACTTTACGGTACTGAAGGGTACCTAACGCTTTGGCAGTATCTGTATCTTTCTTTATTGCCGTAAGAGCTTTGTCTATGTGTTTCCTGAATAGGCTATCTCCGTCGGATGCCATGTCGAGAATATTTTAATGCACTTCCAGGCGAAAGGATGTTGCCCTTAGCCACAATTGACGTCTTAAAACGGCCACACCAGCTAGTTGCCGAAGGCTTGTAGAGGCTATATCCATAGCGCAGTCTATGACTTCGCCCGCTGTGCGTTCTCCCTCTGTAAGGATCTTATTGAATTCCTCCTTATTTTCCTCTGGAATAGGGTCTCTCATGGTTCCTATATAAGACCACATCTGCCGATCGTAGCGGCCCAGAATGGCCAATGCATTCTAAGCTCTGACAGAGATTGCCGCCATTGAGGAAAATCTTTTTCCAATGGAGTCTAAACAGCGACCCTCTTTATCAGGTGGAGACGTGATGGGAGTAGATGGATTTTTTTATCTCCTTTGGGCTGCCTGGGACATCACAGAGTCCGGCTAAGGGTGACCTGTGAGACATGCAGGGGAATCCTCAGGTGCCCTGTACTTTTTGTCAAGCCTTTTTAGCACCGGAACCACAGACGCTGGTGTCTTCATTACCTTAATACCTTCCTGCCAGATATAATCTATGATAGGTATTGACCTGATTGACTTTCTTGATTGTTCTTTGAAATCATGAAGAAAGCAATCCGATTATTTGACAATTGTGGGCAGGTGAAATCTGGCCGTAGCCCTGTCCATTAGGTTATGAAAACCTCCAATATCATCCAGAGGTGAGTCCGTGGGACGACGAGGAGGAGGGGACGGTGTCGGTACCACAGTCATCCCATTCATCCGTAGGCAGAGGAGGATCATGAATTTCTCCCTCCTCAGGCTCTTCTTCAGTAGTGGTTGGATCCTCTCTAGGAGGCAGAGGGATTATGGAATGTGGCGTCAGAGGAGCCACAGATGGAGGAGGGGGCATTCCTTCTTGAGAAGGAAATCTCCTTTTGAAATCCGCCAGCATGTCTTGTAAGTCCTGTATTAGGGACGAAGGCAGTTGAGCAGGTTCTTGTCTCGGCTGTTCATAATATCTGAACTGATGATACTGTGCCTGAGGGACTGGATATTGCTGATAGTACTGTTCCTCATCGTAATAGTCTTCATCCTCTTCCTGACACTTCACATTTAGTTCGGAAGGGCTATGAGCAGTCTCATAAGGACCATCATCATCAGTTTCCTCTACGTCTAACAGATGACTTGGAGGCAGCGGAGAAATCTTTGGTGTTTGAAATTCAGGTTGTAGTGACATTTTAGGCAATCTAGATGGTGTAGATTGTGGAAACGGGGTTGACGGGCCCGTCGACAATACTGGAACTCTGGTCACTGGTATGATCGTCGACGATGTCGTCGTCGAGGCCGTCGACGGTGGAGTTGTCGCCGTCGGCGAAGTTGTCCAGTCGACGGTGGAGTTGTCGTCGACGATGAAGCCTTCTTCGATGATGGAATTGTCGCTAACGATGGAGCCGTCGTCCACGTTAGGATCTTCGTCGACGATGGAGTCTTCGTCGACTGTCTCACCGACGATGAGATCTTAGTCGACTGTAGTGTCTTCGTCGACAATAAAAGGTAATGCCGACGGTATAGAACCTTTTATACTCGCCGTCGAAGTAGTCAGCGCTGTTGATGGTCTCGACGACGAGAGCGTAGTCGTCGTCGGTGTTGCTGAAGTCACAGGCTTGACGCCAATGAGGATTTGTGACTGGATTTGTGCCTGGAATGACCTGAAGATTCAGGTTTTTCTTTAGAAGTCCCAGAAGACTGAGGGGAACTTATCTCTGAGGAGACCTTAGGCTGTTTCTCCCTTTTTTTAGATTCTCTGGTCAGATGAGGTTTTAAAATGTTTCCTGCTCTCCTCAGGCTGACCCTCAGGCGACCTGGGCCTCTTTTGAGTTTTTGAGGAAGTGTCGATCTCCATCTGATGAAGCCCCTTGCTTCTTCTTTAGCCACAATAAAGGTCTGCCCTCTCTGTCTCTGAGGGTCTTAGCTGAAAAAGTGCAGCAGATTTTACATGGTTTTGCCTCATGATGGGATGGGATAGAGGCAATAGATGCAATCCTTGTGGGCATCATCAATATGCACTCTCTTCTTCCCACAGGATTTACAAGGTCTAAATAGTCCCTTCTTATCAGACATTTGTCTATATAACAAGAAATATAACTTATCTGAGAAATTTGTTTGTAGAACTGAGCAGAGCTCAGGGAGACTCCTTTTACACACGACGTGCGGTGAAAATCTGAGGGATTCAGACGCTCTTGGGAAGGTCCTAGAGGGTGCTGGTTACTGATTGGTTGTGTTTAAGTTTGGTCCTTTTTTATAAAAGGAGGTTGATAGGCTATTAAATACATGGTTGCCTCCATGATAGCCTATGGAAGTTATTAATTACTGCTTTATTTAATGTACCGTGGGACTCCCACTTCGACGATGGGGAATGATTCAAGCATGTGAATCTATGAAAGATACCCCAATACTAGATAACGTAATAGCTCCAGTGACGCGGTCTGCCAATTATCAAGTAGAACGAGCTCACAGGGCCCCAGCATGCAGACCGCCTCCAGGATCACCTCCCAGATGGGTGGTGATCCGTCTTATGAACTTCACAGACAAGAAAACAATCCTGAAAGCCCCACTACAATATGACAATGCACAAATGTACTTATTCCCAGAATACACACTAGTGGTGCAGCGCCGAAGAGCCTCGTTCTTAGGTGTTAAAAAACGTTTGAGGCATGTGGGCTTCACCTACTCTTTTCTATTCCCGGATAAGCTCGAAGGGTTGGTAAATCAGACCAGTTATTGTTTCACGGAACCTGTGGATGCCTGGGACTGGGTGGAACACCGTCATTATGAGCCCTCTACCCCAGCCACGCCAACGCACCGACTTGGCACTGAGAGGGGACGACGACAACGAATCCGAGAGAGTGCGGAGAAAGCCCTCTTTCCGGCACAGGTGCCAGAGCAGCAGCAGAAGGCACTATTGACACTTATCCCACAAACTGCAGACCTACTTGGCTGAGCCCGCTGCGCTACTGGGGCACGATTACTTCGTCTAGTGTATTGTTTTTTTCCCCCGGCGGGTCGCCTACATCAAAGACACTGGCATTGACCTAATCCTCCACTCCACAGAGTAGTAATGATTAAGGTGCACCAAGGGTGTGAGACTTCTTTGAGTCTCCTTCTTTCCCCCTAATTCCTACTTGGTTAAGTACTTGCTCAAACCTATGCAACCCATTACACCCCCCCCCCTCCCCCCCACCGTCTTTATTTTTTTGGGCTGGAGGCCACAATGAGACCCCACTATTAGAGTTCCCACACCATGGGTCTGGTAATTCTTCGTTTGGGTAGCCGCCGTTCTTGCGGTTAGCCTGGAAGGGGAGTTGGGAGTTAAGTTCTATTGTTTAAGCAGGTCATGCCCCACATTGTACACCGCACCATGTTGAGTATGTTTCTCAAACCACCAAAGGGACATGACTAAGTTACAGATAATTACATGGAATGTTTGTCGGATGGGACCAGCGCGTAAGCAGCGCCTTGTCCAACAATATATCAATATCAGGCGGCGCAGCACGCACATAGCATTCCTTCAAGAAGCGCATGTTGCGGGTGGTGAAGATTTCAGATTGCAAAAGCGATGGTGTGGACAGTGCTACAGCACCACCCATTCAGGCCTTGCCCGCGGGGCACTAATATGGATTCGTGCCACAGTTCCCTTTCGGTGGCTTGCCACGGTGATCGACCCCGAAGGGCGGTACGTCTTTGTGGAAAGACAACTTGATGGCAGACAGCTCCTATTAGGCAGCATCTATGCCTTGAATGTGGCACAACAAGCATTCTTTGCCCGCCTCACGGTCACCCTCACAAAATAGGAACATATTCCATGGATCAATGAAGATGACTTTAATAGTGTCCTTGACCCCGTCCTCGACCGCTCCCACCCCCATAATTAACTCTCCCATTGTAACAGCAGCAGCAGGCCTTACTCAGTGGTTCGCACACTGGTCTCTTTCAGATTGCTGGTGCACATTGCACCCAGACACGAAGGGCTACTCATACTAATCCCCTCCCCACGATCTGAGTGTGCGGCTGGCTGCATTTTATGCCATCCGACTACTCACTCCCAGGTGGAGAGTACCTTGGTAAAACTTTCTCTGACCATAACCCACTTTAGCAACATTTTGACTGGGGGGCTACGCGCCCTATCTCCCCACCTGGAGCCTTCTACCAGCCATGTTAGAGGACGCTGTGTTCCAGGACACAACTCGGGAAGCGATTTCTCTGTACATAGCAGAGAACTGGGGCACAGCAATGTTTAGGCCAATAGAATAGGAGGCTCTAAAGGTGGTGCTGCGCACTCACTGTATCAACGCTGGTTTGGGGGCGAGAGGGGATCTCCACAGAGAACTGACTGCACTAGAAATGTCCCTAGGCACGCTGGAGGCGGTGTCCAGTAGAACCCCTACTACCTGACGGGCACTTGCAGAACGACAGGCCCGGCTAGTAGGCCAACTTCGAGCCTCAGAATTCAGAGCCTTCCAGGCCAAGATGAGAGACAAATCTAGTCAATTATTGGCTAGGCTCCTACGTAGCGTGAACCCAACAATACTGATCACTATACTTCGTCAATCCACAACCTGCACAGTCACAAGTCAGTCAGACATACATGCCACATTCACAGCCTATTATAAATGATTGTATGATCCCCCTGCTCTCAATCTAGCTGCTAGCATACACACGTTTCTTGAGAATATCACGCTGCCCAGTGTAGATCATAAGGTTGTGAGAATCTTCAGATGACTATCACAGAACAGGAACTGAGCGCCGCCATTAAGATCGACTACATGTAAAACTCCTGGACTGGATGGCCTCCTGGTAAAGTTCTAGAAGACCTATGATGATCTCCTGGTCCCCAAATTACAAGAGTTATACCAAACTGCAATGCAGGAGGGAAGTCTCCCTCTGACACTTCGAGGATCCCTTAAAGTCTCATTGCCGAAACCTGACAAAGACTCACTAGAAGTGATGTTCTACCACTCACTAGAAGTGATGTTCTACCGCCCACTGTCCATGTTGTGGACCAATTACAAAATACTTAGCAAGGTTATTGCGGGCCGCCTCCTAGAACATATGCCCCAGTTGTTCCACGCAGTCAAGAATGGTTTCATTCCTAACTGCTCAACCACTCTAAACATCCTCAGGCTCCACAGGGTGCTGGAGCCGACCCGCTGGCCCTACGCAGCTTACTTAGTGATAGATTTGTCAAGGGTGTTCGACACGGGGGAATGGGCCTATGTTTTCATCACTCTTGAAGTTGGGCATTACCGGACGCCTAATGCGCCCCATGAGACTTTTCTACACTAATCCTATGACCCGCGTTAAGATAGGCCAATTAATATCGGCCCAATAACGATCAGCCGAGGTACACATCAGGGGTGCCCCCTATCACCGCTCCGGTTCGTCTTCGTAATGGAACTACTTGCCCAACGTCTGCGACGCTATGGGGAGAAGTGAAGTATCCCCCTGGGGGATGAACCACATGTCCTTTCCCTTTATGCAGATGATGTGCTCCTCTATATCCGAGACATCAGGCGTGGGGTTAGAAAGATCAAGGCGGTCCTTGAGGAAGTTCGGGCTGCTTCGGGGCTGGGGGTGAACTGGACTAACACTTGTCTGTTCCCCCTGAGCCCAGATTGCCCACCGCATCACCTGACGGTGGGATCCCACCCTGTGCGCTGGGAGCCTCACACATTTCGCCACCTTGGTATTCGTATAAATCACAGTATGCAGGACTTAATAAATGGCAACTTCACGCAGGCCGTTGCTTCCCTTTGTCCACACCTTGCACTTTAGAGCACACTCCCACTTATAGCGAGGGCCTGGTATCGCTATCCAAGATGGTGATGCTTCCTCATCTTCTTTATTATTTCCATAATCTCCCAGTCCATATTCCTACTCCACATTTCGCACTCTCCACAGCATGTTGGGAAATTTTGTATGGAATAAGGGCAGAAGGCGCGTAGCGCTACGCAAGTCTCAGCTGCCAGGTGATAAAGGGGGTCTAGGTGCCCCTAATTTTGGACATTATTATTTGGCGGAGCAGCTGCAGTGGCCATCTTGATGTTTAGCGGGCTACCACTTAGAAGAGCTGGAAATACCCACACCAGACCGTGCTTGTCGAACGATCCATGAGTTGTTGATGCAAAAAGGTAAACTCCCTACGCAGTCGAATAAGCTGTGACGATAGCGCATGTCAGCTACACTAGAAGTCTGCGGTTGTCCTCGACCCTAGTACCGTACACATTGGAGATCCGCATCAGTTTGATTAACTCCTTCAGGGACTTGCTTGGGAGAGAGGGGGTAGAGATCTAGGAAGCAGAGGGGGTGGATACCCTGAGTGCTCTATTCATAATGCTACCCTTACCCCATTGAACAGTTATGGGGCAGCTGCTTCAACTTGTTTGATTAGTGGAAAAACAAGCTTTATTTTTCAAATCTGCCAGTTTTTAGAAGAGCCTGTGCTCAGAAATGTGCAGTTCTACAGCGAAAATATTACATCTACCAATGTCCCAATTAAACACATATAACATCATAAACAGACTTCCATATACATGAACAGATTTTAAGCAGCCACTCATTTACTTGTAAGCTGGTGTTCCAACTTGTGGGGGAAGGGCTCAATGTGTTAAATTAGGAGGATCAGCACCCCCTCTCAACGCCACTCACTCCAGCCACCAAGGGAACATCCCAACTACATCAACTCATCAATTACCTGTGCTGGAATCATAACAGTGCAAAAACATAGCACAAGACAGAAGCATACCGTTTCAGCTCCAAGTGTCTGCAATCCAGTGTAGGTCCGGTCCAACTGTTTTGGAAAGTCAATTAAAATAGCAAATTAAAGAATGTGCCTAGTACAAGAAAACTGTTAAACACGCACCCAACTCCCAACATCATATCACATGAAAAAGTTTGCAAGAATTTGTTTATTCGATGAAAGTACCCCTGTTAATAATTTCAAAATAATACACAGGTAAACATTCCTCGTATAATAATATCCAGCAGAGGAAAAGAAACAGGACTATTACAAACATTTCCACCATAAGATAATGTCCTGGCAATACCTAAACATGAGTAAAATCTCAGGAAAACTTTCAGCCTATGAAAAAATTCCAGGAACCCTTACATCATAAAAAAATCCCAGCAATATTACAGGAAAAATCCCACAAGATATTTATGCAGGTCTCAAGTAATTTTCAAACCATCAATTTGTGAAACATACGCTGGGCTGTATCTGGCTTTCCATCCAGTTACCAACCTCTTTTTATGGCTCTGCCACTTTGAAGCCTAATAGTAAAATTTACTCTAGGAAAAGTACAAACAGAGGACACCTTCTTCATGGTCATCAACTGGCATTCACTGTCAACCAAAAGCAAAACACCTGAAAAGCAACTGTTCCTTATGCAGCCTCTGATTCTTGCCTACAGCCCCCCACATCCACCTGAACAGTAAAATTAATTTATATTACATGTTTCAATGATAATTGCCAGTCACAGTAACGTTTGAAAAGGATTACAAATTTCACAAAGATGAAAACAAAAGCACACACACAGATTTCCTGACCGAAAACAGTGGGACACAAAAGAAACCAGAGCATGGTGAATAATCCAAGAGGGTTTATGGGATTTCCCATAGGTGGTGACAGGGAGGATGCCAGGTTGCATTGCTGCTTCAGGTATTTAATGTTTGCTGCTTCAAACCCCGGACGCAGCAGGAACTTTTTTCAAGGGTCAATTTTGGAATTTGTCTCATTTCAGTCTTGTAGCTTTCAAAAACTCCAGCCAAACTGTGAGTTCCACTTCATTGCTTTCAAGGAGATGCGAGGGAGGTAGTGGGGAGGTGCTTAAGAAATGTATTTGTTAGGCAGTAAAAGGTTGCACAGAAGGATACAAGGAAGTTTGGAAGGATAAAGGTTATACAAGTGACTGTTTGGTGAGTGTGTGGTGTGGGCTCCTCTGTAAACACCACTCCTGTTCAAATGAAGCACTACAGATTAAGGAACTCCCAGCGGAAAGGCAAGCCTGCTTCAGATTCTATAAACCTCAAATGCACCTCTGCTACATCAGGTCGAGCCAAGCTTATTTTATCCATCTCGTCTAAATCTGCTATTATTAAAGGGCTACACAAAGACCCTCAGTGGCTAGGCGCAGAAGTGGTTGACCCATGGCTCTCATCGAGTAAGGTAGCTCTAAGCACATACCACCACACTGATGCTGTTACTCTTCCTATGTCTCAGGACAATGTAGATAAGGACTGTCAGTGCCCTATGTTCACTCAACCTAAGTGTGTGGATCAACTGGTTAACGCTGTAAACACTGTTAGTACTGCTCTGGAATCCTCACAGCCTGCCCCTGCTGTTATTTCAAGTTTGTATTCAACAATGTCTCAAGACAACTCTGCCATGAAGGCCATTAATTTAGGCATTGTCTCTCATGGCCAGGGCCAAGCCCAGGTCCCTATGGCAATTTTAGACAACCGACTAGCAACATCATCGCCAGCTGCAGTGGCAGCCCGTTCTTTAGATCCTACACCTTAATCATTATTGTCAGGATTCAGGGATATTAAAACCTCTCAAGGACAGGCTTTGGCATATCTCGAGAGTAAGTAAGCTAAGTGGTATTGATCAGAAACTGTCCAGTACTACGGACAAGAAAGATGAACTGGAACACAGGGTTTCTGATTTGGAGGATCGAAATGGGACCACTCAAGTGAGCTGGGTAAATAAAAAAGAGCACTAGAAGATAAACAAGAAGAGTTAGAAAATCACTCCATGCATTGAAACCTCCGGTTTACAGGCATGCCAGAGAAATCTGAAAATTATTAGTGTATGATTCCTTCTATGAAACACCTTATACTAAAGTATATCTTGCTCAATCAACTGCGGAATTCACTATTATGAGGGCTCGAGTGCCTGCCCAAAAATTTGAAATGCCCCTGCCAAGTATCCACGGGCAGTGTTGATTAACTTCTCAGATTAAGGAATAAATCCAGCAGAAATCATTTAGTTCCCCAGAAAATTGTCTTTTAAGACATGACTATTACAGCAGCTAGAAGAAGAAAGGATTTTCAGATGTTAGATTCCTTTAAAGCAGCTGGGGGCCAGACTACTTTGTTGCAGCAGACTAAAATGAGAGTACTTCATAAGGGCTATTTCCATATCTTTAACTCAGCTGAAACTGCTCAGATCTTTCTAACGAGTCTACAGAACTAACAGACCGGTTAGGAAAATCAGTCAGGAGGTGTTTTGTACATATTTTTTGGGGGGAGGGGGGCTATGTCATGTATATTGTTAACTGATTGATTACATTTGTTTCTTTTTTCTTATCTTATTTCTCATCTTATTTTTCATTTGATTATCTTTTCTTATCTTTCTGTACAACTTAATCGGTTGCTTCCGGTAAGGGTTTTTTGTTTGTTTGATGTTTTGCTGTTTCTTGTCCACCCAATCTGGTGACTGGGTGGATGCAATTCAATGGCACCTTTAGTTGAAGGGTGGACTTCCCTGGGGTGAGGGCAGGCACCAATTTGTGGGAAGCTTTGGAGCAGCGGTGGGCAAAGTGGAAGGAAAGAGGGGGTGTACATGGTGGGAGGTTGGGTGTTGGTGGCACATGGGTGGCTTAAATGAGAAAATTGTAGTATCTTGTTGGCTTTTCTATTGTTTACCTTTAACAGGGTTATCATCTTAGACAGAAAATCTTATCATGGGGATAATCAGGGTTGTGTCCTGTAATAATAATGAGGCAAATACGTACAAATTCTACGCTGCCATGAGTTGTTGGTTAGCCATCTTTTCCCTAGATGTCATATTTCTTCAAGAGACTCATCTTAAAACCAACAAGCCTAGGCTTATACTACCTATTTAGATATTACAGCCACAGTTTGCTTTCCTAAATGTCGCTTGTAGGGGGGTGGCTATCTTTTTTGGCAGCTCATCAAATGTAGAGATTACTAACTCTGTTAAGGAACCTTTAGGAAGATGCCTTTGGGTCCGGGCCCTGGTGGGGACTGGCAATTGCAATTTTGTGAACTACTATGGCCCAAACACTGACCAAATTGAGGCCTTGCAACATTTGTATTCCTTTGCAGTGCAACTCAAAGGCTCTAATATTATGGGTGGGGATTTTAACTTCCTCCATGACCCAAAACTGGATCCCTTAGGGAAGACTATAAGGCAATCTAAGCCCAAAACGGCAAGCTTTATTGCCACTTTTAAGGTTGATTTGGGTCTTATTGATCAGTGGCAATCCCAATCCCTGCTACTAAGACAATTTACTTGGTACAGGGCTAGACATAGTGAGATTTTTTTTTGGGCTCCCTGTTTTTAGGAGGATTGAATTCTTGAATTATCACAAATAGGTTTTCTGACCACACAGTGATCTCTCTTGATTTTGAGAGGGAACGGGGTTACTCCCATCGAAAAGGTGGAGTTTTGATAGTGTTGTTATCAGAGCTTGATTGGGTGGCACCAACACAGGGGTTTTGATTGACTTTTTTCAAATTAATTTGGATTCTGCCCATCTTCATATTGTTTGGGATGCTGCCTTTAACGCAGCTTTGAGAGGGTAGGCGATAACATGTTCAGCTATGATGGTTAAAAAAAGAAAGCACTTGGTTTCCGCATTTCACCTTCTGCTCTAAACTCAGCTAGGATCTTAGATCTCAGAGCCCACCTGAAGGCGTTGAACCTGGCAAAGCAAAAGCTTAAAGACTTCCGTGGGAGAAGAATTGCTCAGGCAACAGAATATCAATCAGAACTTTTATGAGGAGAGTGAACATGCTGGCAGACTGCTACCATGGTCCGTTAAAACTAATGCTAACTTCTGGACAATTATTGAGGAGCCAATAACTAAACAGCTTGTATCTGAGCCTCATCTTATACAGAGTGTTTTTAAATCATTATAGAGCATTTTATAACCCAGATGATACTAGGGAGACCAATCGGATTTAAAAAAATTATTATTATTTTTTTTACAAAAAATCACAATCCCGAAGATGTCTTCAACTCAAAGTTCAGATCTCCCGGCCCCGATTTCAGCAGAGGAAATTAAGCTATGTTTAGAGGGTTGTGAGAATGGGAAAGTGGTGGGTAAAAGCTTTAATTCAATCCTAGAGGGGGGTCCTGTGTCGCCTTCTTTTTCAGAGGCGACTGTCAATAGCATCCAGAAAAAAGACATCAGCAGTCCACCCTGGCTTTTAAATTCAGACTGCAAGCCTTTCATGAAAATTATAGCAGTTAGGACTATGTCTGTAGCAGCATCCCTGATTCACCCAGATCAGAATGGGGTTCTTAGTATTTGATACAGGCTATAGATTATTTTCCTCAGAACAAACTGCATACTGCTATTTTGATGTTAAACACAGAAAAGTCTTTGACTTTGTTAGTTGGGAGGCTCTTTTCTGCATTTGAGGGGTTTTCTCATCCCCTCCTCTGTTCTTGACAATGCTGAAGGATCTCTATGCGAATGCCTCAGCATCGATAATAATAAACTCTACAGAAGCGGGCAAAATTGTGATCACGAGGGAAACTAGCCAGGGTTGTCCGCTGGCCCCAATTTTGTTCGCTATCTTTATTGAACCTCTTGCTACAGTTATTTGTGGGTATGATAATATCTCTGCTCCTCTCCCCAGTATTTCTAAATTAAAGCTAAATGAAGACGATTTGGTGGTTTAGCTGAATGTGGAGAGGCGTAACATTCAGAAGTTACTTGATGAAATCAAGAGTTTACATCAACTGGGGGTATAAAATAAACCAAGGAAAAACAAATTATTTTATCTAATGCCGCAGATATTTAACTAGACCTAGGATATAAGTATAACCCCACACAACCAATTAGAAATTTGGGCATCCATGTTACATTCAATTATGAGGATTTGTATAAACTTAATTATGTGTCTACATTGATCAAAGTGCTCTACCTCCTCATCAAATGTTCTTTGCTACCAATTTCAATTATTGGTAGAGCGGCCTTAATTAAAATATCAATTTTGCCTCTTTTATTTTTTATTTCCAAATATTCCAATCCAAATCTCCCAATTTTTATTTTTTTATTTTCAGAGGTTCACTCGCTACTATGCAGGTTTATCTGGAACCACCACCAGCCTAGGCTGAGCTTCCCAAATCTGCAATTGGATAAAGAATATGGTGTCCCTGCTTTGCCCAATCTGCAACCGCATTACTTGGCAGCCCTTTTAGACACCCTTTCTCGTCTAAATGATACGCTTTCTGTCCCAGTTTTTGACAATTGCTTAGTCCACGCCATGCTGGAGGGTGCAGGTGTTTTTTAGCCAGTATTTATGAAAAAAAGAAATTCTTCCAAAAGCAACAGGTATAAGGTGATTCAGGAGCCTCTATGGCATAAGAATGAATATTTTCAAGAACTAAATATTCCAGACTGTCATGAATTTCATTTATTGAAAGACCATACTGCCTGTGGCTTATATATTTCTTATGAGGAACTGAACCGCTGGGAGGATCTAGGCTTTTGAGCGGTCGCTAATTTTAAATACAACAATTTAGGGAAGTGTTGGGACCAACTAGGCACTGCAAATGATAAATTAGGAAAGAAGCTATGGTTTCGTTTTCTGAAAATCTAAAATTTGTTAAAGCTGTAAACTCTGCATTACATTCAGGGAGATCCTTTCCCATTTTAAAAGTGATGTTCAAACATAAAATGAGAGGTGTTGGCAGCTGGTACAGACAGGTTCAAGATGGATGTCATGTTAAACTGCTTGCCAAACATATCTAGAAAATTAAACTGGGTTCAGATTGATGTCTAAGGCATGGGACGAGACAAGGTGAGTGCAGCTTATAGACGCGGTACCACGAAAAGCAACAGAAGTGCTTTATGAGAGTAAAGGTTCTGAAGTTGAGAACTCCTGTTTGGCATGGTATTGGCCGGTATGAATGCCCTCGGACTCTACATGTGAATCCGCAGTACAGGGTTTCTGTCCAGTAAGGTGAATGACACACCTCGTGCCTGACGAATTTGCCGCGACTGTGCTTTGGCAATGAAACATGTTGGCCCACTTTGACAAGGCTTGCAACATGTAGTGCTTTTACTTTGAGTAAGCTCCCAAATACGAATAAAGAGGGCTGGTTAAACTGTGAGTCTTATCTCAATTTTATTTTAAGAACACTCTGTTCTTCACATATTACACGGGGTATTATATGTTGGAGTACGTTAAAAATCTTTTCTACTCTGTCTATTCTCCTACTGGGCACTATTTACACTTTTCAGTTTTTCTAAGTGAGTAGATAACCGATGATGATACACGTGGGCATGCTGGCGAGAACCTGCTGGTAGCCTCCCTGGTGTTGCGTACGTGAGGTATCTACTCACTCTTTCACTTATTTTCAAGTATCCCTCACTCAGACTAGGAGGAGGGTGGTTTTCTAGCGGATTCAAGTCACATAAGTTCCTTGTTTTTAAGAAAATTGAACAGAATGAGGGTGGCAGGTTGTAGCTTATACTGGACCAAGGGCCAGGAATAATTGGGTGGAAAGGCTTCCCCACTTCACTAGCTACCCCTTTATGAACATTGTGTACCCTCTGTGAAATCCAGGCTTGTGTTATATTTTTGGTTACTTGAGTGGAGGGCAGCCTGGATGTTTACCCTCTAATGCTCCTGTTTGTGATGGGAAGAACTGAGCCAATTTAGTTATGTTATTTAGAGCCGCTAATTTTAGACGCATGGAGTTTTTCCTCTCGCTTGCTTTAATATTATACCCCTTAAAGTTTGAATAGCTTCTTTCTCTCAGTTTGTAATCGCTGTTTTAGATGCCATCTGGAGAGAAAAGGAGACTGGCTTCATGTCACTGCATTGTGGCCCCTTTTACAAGTATTTTGGAATTAATTTGTGTTCGATCTGAGCTCATTGCTAAATAAGCTCTTTTAGTTGGAACCTTGCAGCATTTTGTTTGAGATTATTAGTAGTGAGAGTCTTAAAATTCGATTCTGGGTTGCAATATTTTTATTATCTGAGCGCAGGTTTATATCCATTGCAATGTCTGTTGTTCGCTCTTTGATCTTGTAACTGTGGAATTCAATTGCATCACCTCCACTGGTTAATTGGCAGAGTAAAATGAACAGAGTTCAATTTTTTTGAGTAGGTATATGCAAAAAGAATTAATCAAATTGAGGAAGTATAATAGTATTTGGTGTAATTTAGACTCCGTATGAGCGTGTTTGTAGCAAGTGTACTTTAGGCATTTTGCCTATGCTAATCTTTTTAACTCCATTGGATCGATTTGCTGTTATAATGCCTTAATGCATTTTATAATGTATGATGCCGTTGTATTTGTACTCCTATTCACACCTATTTATATGTCTTTTACTGCTACCAATAAATTATAATGCAATAAAGGTCGATTTGCAGATCTAATCATTACAACACAAATGTACATCCAACGCTGTTAGTAATATAATGGATACTCTAGAAAACACCAAACTCCGAATAGTGCTTTTATCTTTGAAAATGGCCTGGTCCTAGCTCAAGCACTGAGGCACTTCACCGTTTGAGGCTTATTGGTTTCATTATTACCTTCAAATTATGTATGATGTCAACTCTCTTGTTCTGACTGTCCTTAAAGTGAATCTGCACCCTCACAGGAAACTCTCCCCAGCCCCGTCTAGTAAGATGAAAAGGAGGTTCGCTAAAAAAGAGAATGTACAAAAACACTTAAATAACAGGTTCAATATTTTGAAACATTTACAAATACCTAAAGCTATGCATTTTCTTACAGACTGAAAAGAGAAGTCATCGATTTATAGTTAATTGAAACCCTCGAGAATACAACAATTGCGGTGTGGCCAAGATGCCTAAAACGTACCTTTCTGCTCCCCTGCCCGCCTGATGCTGGTACTGCCGTTGAGCGGGCCTGGCGTGACCCGCGGACTGCTGCTGGGACTAGCATGGGTCCTTGGATGTCTATGTGACCCAAGTTGATACATAGCTGCCAAGGTTTCAGATTGCTATGTGTGACATTTTCATCATTTTAGTGTAATTATGAGTAACATTTCAATGACTATGCGTGACACTTTCTCGCGAGCAAAATCAAGCAATGAAGACCATGGAAACATAAATATCAGAAATTCCACTCGTTTGAGCAACAAGAAACTCTAAGAGGATCTTGAAATTTCTGTAAACCACCAGAAATGGAAGGGCACTGACAAATGACACTGAGTCTGTCCAGACTCTGTCGCACGTAGGACCTGACCAACCAGCCTGAGAGGCCCCCAGCGCGGATCTCAGCTGCTAATCAATTATAATTCATTTACTCAGTCAGTGTGTTACAGGCTCAGTCAGGCTGTAATATTTTAGACCTTTAGTGCTTATAAATAATTAAAATCAATAATTTATCGACTCCGCTCACTGTCCGTTAGCGGAGCAGAGTGCTGCCCAGCCCGTTGTGGCACCAGTGCACCCTGAGAGCAGCGAGCTACAGGCTCAGGCAGAGCAGTGACGCTGTAATTACATATAATGCACTGTTGGTTCTGAAGTTGGTCCTCAAATTGAACAAATTGCAGGATGTGACTGACTCGTATGGTATATTCCAGTCACATGAGACAATAGTAACTACCACTTAATAATCACTGAGATCTGGATCATCATACAGGGAGCTGAGTGGAGTGGCTCTGGCCAGCACAGCCTGGGGAGAGCAGTAAGCAGAGTGGAGCTGTAACAGGTGTCTAAGTCAGACAGTGAGTGATGCTCTAAATGAAATATATAAGGCACTGCCTGGAGTCCAGACCCAACCGTGCGGGCACTGCCGGGCCCTGTATTTGTTATGTTTACCACGCACCAGCTCTGAAGCTACCTGGTACAGGAGGCTGGAGAAACAAGCATTTGCAATGCAATAGGTCTCGCATTTGCAAAGTTTAAAGTTATTGGTATTGTAAATGGCAATGTCTTTTGTGTTTACACAGCGTAGGCCCACCCAAATACCACACCTATACTTGTTCACTTTTCCGTCCGCCCCCCACTTAAGCAGTACGTGCTGCATCTGTCTGCCTCATGTTGATATCATATTTAGTCCACAAAAAACGCATGTCAAACTAAGCCCATCTGTTTAAACAGCATAGGCATGGACATACACTGTGTTTAAACAGCGTAGGCCCACCCGAATGCTAGACCTTTACTTATTCACTTTTCCGTCTGCCCCCGATCTGTTTAAAGAGCCCCTGGGGTTAGCTAGCTCTGCCTTGAGGGCAGAGCTCTGCTACAATGGAATGCCTGAGCAGGGGGTGACGTTGTAAACTATGCACATCAAAGGAGGAGGGGAGGCCTAGTGTCAGTTACACTTTTACACTCTTGACCCAGAGTCAGGGATGGGCTTAAGGAAGGAATGTGGACATTACTTCCGTCTGGCAGACAAATAATAAATAAATAAATTAAACAGTACCTGCTGCACCTGTGTGCTTCATGCTGATATTATATTTGCACCACAGAAGACGCACGTTAAATTAAGCCAATCTGTTTAAACAGCGTAAAACGCACATCAAATTAAGCCCATCTGTTTAAACAGTGTAGGCATAGACATACGCTATGTTTAAAGAGCGTAGGCCCACCCAAATATCAGACCTTTACTTGTTCACTTTTCCATCCGACTTACGCTTAAACAATACCTGCTGCATTTCTGTGACTCATGTGGATATTATATTTGCACCACATAAAACGCACATCAAATTAAGCCAATCTGTTTGAACAGCATAAGACGCACGTGAAATTAAGCCCATCTGCTTAAACAGCGTAGGCATAAACATGCGCTCTATTTAAACAGCGTATGCAAAAATGTTTTACTGTCAATTTTCCAACACTGATCCTTTCCCTTTAACTTGTTCACTTTTCCATCCGCCCCCACTTAAACAGTACCTGCTGCATTTGTCTGCCTCATGTCAATATCATATTTAGCCCACAGAAAACGCACGTCAAATTAAGCCGATGTGTTTTTACACCATAGGCATGGACATAAGCTCTGTTTAAACAGCGGACGCCCACCCAAATAATAGACCTTTACATGTTCACTTTTCCGTCCACCCCCCACTTAAGCAGTACCTGCTGAATCTGTTTGCCTCATGTCGATATCATATTTAGGCCACAAAAGACGCACGTTAAATTAAGCCAATCTGTTTAAACAGTTTAAGACGCACGTGAAATTAAGCCATCGGGTAAAACAGTATAAGAATACACATCGCTCTGTTTAAACAGCGTGGGCAAATTTTTTATACTGTAAATTTTGCAACACTCATGCTTTCCCTTTAACTTGTTCACTTTTCCGTCCAACCCCCAACCAAATACCAGAGTTTACTTGTTCACTTTTCCGTCCGCCCCCCACTTAAACAGTACCTGCGGCATCTGTCTGCCTCCTGTTCATATTATATTTGCACCACAGAAGACGCACGTGAAATTATGCCAATCTATTTAAACAGCGTAGGCAAAACATGCGCTTTCTTTAAACAGCGTAGGCAATTTTTTTTTACTGTCAATTTTGCAACACTTATACTTTCCTTTTAACTTGTTCACTTTTCCGTCCGCCCCCCACTTAAGCAGTACGTGCTGCATCTGTCTGCCTCATGTTGATATCATATTTAGCCCACAAAAAACGCACGTCAAATTAAGCCCATCTGTTTAAACAGCATAGGCATGGACAAGTACATGAAATACTTATCTCAAGGACGTTTCTTTGAACACAAATATTGTCAGGACTGCATAACGCGATGCCTTGGAGTACGCTGTGTTGAAAACAGCACTGGTGTCTCCAAAAACGTGACACTTTTAACGCATTCCCATGGTCCCCTCCGAATACAAAGTGCCAGCTTTCATGTATGTACTATATGTTGCGCTACCCATGACAGACCCCCGGCTTCATAACGAGTCTGCTTTTCGGTTGATTTGTTTGGTAACATAAAAATTATGTTATACCCATGGTCTAGGGACCAGAAAATATAGAGAGGTGGGTGGAAGGGAGAGGTAAGGTTGAAATAGTGTAAAAGAGAAAGCGAAAGAGAGGCAAACCGCTACAGTAGTCCGCTCTGCATTCATGCAGGACACCGAGGGGCAGGGGCTGGGAACAGGCGCCCTCGGAATGCCTGTGCGCCGTGGCTCTCTGCTTCACAGCCCTCGTGAAGACTTTTCTTATCTGCTTGTTAAATAAACAAGCAGATAAGAAAAGTATTTGCGTCTGGGCTGAGTGAAAACAGATGCGCTTGTCACGGGCGGCATCCGAAAACTGCAAGGGCGTCAACAAAAGTGACAGCCAGCAAACCAGAAGCACAGAAAATACATTAATCACTACCTAAGCCAATGGAAAAAGGTTGTGACAGAGGGGCGTGGATTAAAGTCCCCTTCTTCATACTGTTTACTATAGCTCTCGCAGGCGAGGAGCGCATGCGCGCTCCAACGCCAGGCCGAGACCTAAAAACGGAGGCAGGGCTTGGCTGAACTGCCCAGCCTGGCCTAGGCACAAAAGTAAAATAGGGTTGTTGCTGCCCAATTCAGATACCAGCTGACAGTATTTGTAACAGCAGCCACACGAAGCATGCAGGCTCGCTACTTAAATCCACAGCTTCTTGCTGTGAGGCGCCTCGCATGAATCAAAATCAATCAATCCACGCATCGAGTCTGTCCAGACTGCCTCCTCTGCGTGGGACCTGACTGGCAAGGCTGAGGCGCCAGCGCGGATCTCAGTTGCTGACATTTAACCAATATTACACCACAGCACCAGATGAGGTGAGCACAGCACAGAGTTAGGATCACAACTTTTCAACCGCGTCCATTACTACATCAGGCTGTAAAATTAAACATTCCCAATATTACTATCACAATTTACACAGACCGGTCAGCCACGACAAGTCCTGCGGCACGCACCAGAGGCAGTCAGATCCTAATGATCATCTCACCGTCCTGCCTCTGCCCTGACGGTGTCTGTGCCACAAGTCTCACCGGCCAGTGAACGATGAGGCAACACTATAATCATTGCAGCCTGGAGGGCAGTGGCAAACTAAAGAAACATAACTGCTGCTCGCGGCGCCGGGCACTCGGAGAGAGTACACTTCCAAAAGGATACACGTTGTTGCAATCACCTGCCTCCGTGCTGTCGGTCCCGCTTGTCTCTGCACCGGCGTGGGGTCAAGGAGGTGCTATAAATACGTGAAGTTGCATTTTAGTGCAGTGATGCGGACCACCGCACTAAAATGCATTAGTAGAACGCCTGATACATGGTACTTGGCAGGAGTATTGATCTGCCCTGGACAACGTGGGGTCGGTGTCGTGGCTCTCTTGCACAGGCCGGAAACACTCAAGATAGCGGCCAAGAAGTTCCATATGCCGCACTCGGATCCTGTGAATTGGGAGTGGGCCACCCCAACTAGAAGACCGTTGCCATCCCAGCCAGCCTCAGAGCACCTCACGCTTCAATAGACTCAGCCCTCCCACGCCCTGGATTTGGACTGAGGCCCTGGAGCGGCAGAAGGATCCCTGCTACCCGGTCTATCCGCAAACACACGACTGAGTGCTTGAGGCAGTGAGCGAACCCTCAACAGCGATGGTGCCTGGCGAGCGATCGCGGGGACAGACCCTGGGGGGTGGTGCCCCACTAACACCCTACTCAAGAATCTGGGCCATGGCACAGCCTTTATTGCTCGTGGTGTCGGGAGAGTGAAGTCTGAAGCCTGAATCACTGGGGATCGTGTGGCCACGGATGCACACATTCCATCCCTCGCGATTCAGGCGGGAGACTACAGATTTCAAGGCTAGTCTCCGCCTCCTGATTCCTGCATTCAAAAACCAGATTCATCGGCAAGCTGCAGCCAGGACTGGTCTAGTGACACACGGAGTATTTATTTTCAGGAACCTCCTTCTGCATGCCAGTGCAGAACGTTTTTGTCACAGACTCTCTGCCTGTGCTTTCTCCGTGCTCCTGATAGGTAAGGGGAAAAAAACATGTATCTGCGTTTCTGATATCTGATCCTTCAGCAGCACACTAAGTCTCATACCTGACAGTAGACCCGATTCAGACCTCGATAGAAGTCAATGGGAGAAAAACAATCTCCCGATTATTTTTCTAAAATCTCCCACTTTCCTCTTCTAAAATGGTGGCATGTATGCCGGACCAGCTGAGGGGGCAGTGCCTCATGCCCTGGCCAAGTCTGGCCCGCCAAACCTCTGAGGGACACAACCTTGTGGATGTATTAGGAAGCCTAGTCACTGGATGCCTTGGTGGATGAGGTCATCTAGGGTGGTCGACTGAGAACAGTAGCGTTGAGGAGAGTTCTGAGGGCACGTACGCAGATACTGAACAGAGGCTTCAAAGGGAGACATTTGGTGGAGGTGCCCCTCGTCCTGCACGGGGCTTCCGAGGACAATACCACATCAAAGCACCCAAAGCAGATGCATGTATAGCATTACTGTTGATTTGCGGTGGGCATTGGAGTCTTATCTGAACTTAACCCTCTCCTTAGCCTTACTGAAAGCATTGAGAAGGCTCCCACTGCCTTCATCGACCTTGCTGTATAGTGCAGAAACAATTGGGCTCTCTTCCCTGAGGGTCATGCTGGTCCATCAGAGAGATTGCCTGCTGGTGACTGCTCTGACTACCTGGCCTCCCAGTGACACATGGGGGTCAGCTGTCCCCCCTCAGTCAATAAACATGGCCTCCAACATAGTCAAGAAGGATTACAACCTCTGAAATATGCTGACACACTCTGCTAACCTGCCACCCAAGGAGAGCACCACTCTGCAGCCCGGCAAGATCCCGAGGCTGATACAGTAGAGAATTCGTCACTCACAAGAGTCTTGATGGAGCTCTCTTTGAGTCACTGTTCACAGATTTACAAGAGGTGAAGCAAGATTTGAAGCAGAAACTACGAGAGGTGAAGGAGGACCTTAGAGCCGTTGGTGATAGGGTGTCCGCACTGGAAGACTCTGAAATGGCCCGAGACGATGTACTTTAAATCCAGCAAAAGGAGGCAGTCTGCCGTCAGGAATTACAATTGGATCTGCAAGTACACACAGCGGACTTAGAAAATCGCTCATGTAGGAACAACATTAGAAATCGAGGTGCGCCCATCAGTGTAGAGGGTCTGACAATGAGGAGTATACACGTGCTTTATTCCACCACAAACTAGGTGAGGAGGATACTCCAGACATTTAACTTGACAGAGTGCATAGGGAGGGTGGTTCGTGGGGGGTGGGGAGGTTGGTGATGCCCTCCAGTTATCCAAGCTTGAGACCATAACTTCAAACTCAAGGAAGAGATATTCAAAAGAGCAAGAGATGTTAAACCTGTATCATTCCAAGGGCACTGTTTCAAGACCTCTCTCTGACTACTCTCCAGAAGAAAAGGGACTTTAACCCAAACACTTACTACCTACACAGTAATGTTTCTACCTGTGGTTGGGGCCATTTTGCTTCATTTTTTGCTGGCAAGCCAAACTCCACCAGTTTCCGAGGCACAATGTGTCTTAGACCTCGCAGGAGAGTTCTTCAGGCCATTATCCAAATGGTGGACATAGAGGCCATGTCTCTGTTGGACCATGCCCCAGTGTCGATTGCACTTCGGATGTCTGGAAAAAGAGGTGCACCGGGAATGTGGAGGTTCCAAGATAGTATCTTACACAAAGTCAATACAGAGGAGGTGAGCAAAGCTACTACTCAATATATGTCAGATAATTTAGGGGGGAAGTTTCACAGGGCGTCCTGTGGGAAGCACTGCAAACCGTGGTTAGAGGAGAGTTGACTACTATATCGGCTAGGGAGAACAGAATTAGGAGCGAGGAGCGAGAAGGATTGGAGAGGGCGCTAAAAGAACTTGAAGCCATTCATAGAAAAAACTGGTGCACCGAGGGTCTGGCGACAATTAGATCTCACATGAACAACTTAGACTTAGGGCAGAATATGTCTTGCTCCAACTTCAACAAACATTCTACGTAGGTGGAAATAAATGAGGTAAGCTATTAGCGCTTAAACTACGCTCAAAGGTGAATACAGACAGGTTGAGAGCTGTTCTGGACCCAACGGGGGCAAAAATCACAGAGGGTGACCAGGTTGCACAAAATCTGGGGACTTCTACCGGTTCTTTTATTCCTCGCAAGCCCAAATTGACCTCAGAGCAAGCAGAGAACCTTGAAAAATCTATTAAGAAAGAAAACTATATATCCGCCATTGCCAGATTGAAACCTCTTAAATCCCCAGCCTCTGATGGCTTCACCCTGTATTTCTATAAAGTTTTTTGTCCGGTATTAGTCCTAATCCGGACCAAGCTTTACAATTCCTTCATAGATCCCAGCACACTGACATCATCTATGTTGGCGATGTCCATAGCAGTTATAACCCAGCCTGCCAAAAATAAACAACTTAGCAGCTCATCACAGGACAATTTCCTTGACAAGTATAGACAGTAAACTCTTTACCAATATCTTGGCTGCCAGATTGGACCCCTACATGCCCTCCTTAGTGGATGCAGACCATGTGAGCTTAATCCTGAAACAGAGCCGCAGAGGCAATACGAAACGCATACTATAAATTATTGACAAAGTCAACATGTCTCAACTACTTATAATCGATGCAGAGAAGGTGTTCAATAGGGTTCATAGGCCCTATTTAATTCAAACTATGAAACACATTGAATGGTTTATGCAATGGATATTATGTGGCTATAGATCTTGCAGAGCTGCTGTGAAGGTAAATGGAGTCTCCCAAGGGCCCTTTCCTATTCAACAAGGTACCCGTCAGGAATGATGTGCCCCCCCTCCCCCTTTCACCCTCTACATGGAGTCACTGGTCCAACATATTAAAGACCATTCAGGCACTACTGGGGTGAGATCTGGAGGGGGTTTGGTCGGTGATGAGGACTCATACGGTCAGATGATGTGTTGCTGGCCTTTATTGTCCGTTTGATGCTTGCCCTGATCGATACGCTGCAGCATTACAGGGACATCTTGGGGTTTCAAATTAATGTGCAGAAATCAGATCTCTCCCACCCCCACACCAGCTGGCCCTCCAAGCTCAGATCCCAATTTCTTGGGCCAAGTTGTCTTACCTATTTAGGAATACACCTCATCAATTCTGCCAAGAAAACAGTGGTGAAAAATGACCGCTTATATCCGTTGTCAAGACAAACAAAAACGCTCTGTGGCAGCAAGTTCAACTTTCCTGGCATGGGAGGATTGCTGTGGTTAAGATGGACACACTCCCTAGAATCATGTTCCTCTTTCAGGCACTCCCACTACAGCCCCCTCCTAACATACTTATGAAGATGCACATAAAGCTCAATCGCTTAATCTGGGGTGAGCAAAAAAACGTGCATGTATCGTAATCTGGCCTATTGACCTACGTCTGAAAGTTGTTTGGGAATTCCGAACATCACACAATACTACCAAGAAGATCAACAGCGATATATGGTGGAGTGGGGTAGGGAAGCATCCGTAAGTCAGTGGTGCTTTATTGAGCAGGCGATAGTTGGGCTACATATCTGGAAGGTCCCATGGCTGCTGCGGAAGCAAACTGCATGGGGTTTATACTCTTCTCCCATTATGAGGGCTAAGTTAGCAGTATGGGATAGAGTGGCGGAGAGGAGGGAACTTACCTCTTTTATGTTGTCAGTGATGTCAATAGTATCCAACCTCCACTATACCTCCGGCTTGTAGGAAGAACACTTCATCAGTTTGCAGATATCAGGGTGTAAAAGAGTGGGCTGCCTCTGTGATGCTGAGGGGATCATTCCCTTTAATATACTGGTTACAGACTATGGGTTGGGGGTACAACTGGACGCAATATATGCAGCTTCAACACTGGGCCACACACGCCGCCTTGACAAACGCCTAATCTTGGAAATGTACTCTTTTTTGGCCATTCCTCCCCTGACAGCAATCTCCGGGTCAAAAACGATGAGAGATCAAATTAGGTCATGCACTTGCAACTAAAAAATAGGAGGACATATTTTACCGTATATGGCTCAAAGCACAAAATGTTTCATTAGGGAAACTATGTTTACAATAGCTCTGTATTGGTACTATACTCCAGCACGGGCCCAGTGGAGGTGTCCTGACTGTAACAAGGAGTGCTGGTGGGACGGGGGCCCTTCTCCCTCTTTTGTGGAGCTGTACCAAATTAGTGCGATACTGGGAATTCTGAACGATATTACCACTATCTGTGGTACTCAAATTCTCCGCTTTCCTGCCTACATAATTATGGGACTCACCGACAAATTCTCCTGCTCACTAAAGTCATAAAGAGGCCGTCAAATCGCCTTGGCACTATGCGCTGCTTATCAGGCCATCCTCTCCTAATGAGGTACGGATCGGACTCCAGACCAAACCAATTGGTTGCTTAGGATTTGGCAAAAACTCGCACTCTCCATGGAGGGTAAAGCTCCAGGAGACGTGGTCCCCGTTCATAGCACTACGGTCGACCGAATTCAATGAACTGACTTGTCCCAAATACCTTCAACTGCTACATTTGCCTCCCGCTCCACTCCAGCGTCACTGACCTGTAGCACAAACTAATAAGCGGCGATATGTCATTATCCTGGACAGTCCTCGACTGTATACATATCTAATTAGTGGGGAATAATGGCAGCTGCAGGCAGTGCCGTTAAGATCTAGGAGTGATAGGGGTGGGTGAGGGTGGGAGGGAAACCTTGTTTTTATTTTCTTCTTTCCAAGCTTTATTCTACTCTGTCTTTTCTACATACCTACTCCCGCTGGACTCCAGGTTGTTGGTGGTGAATTTATACTAGTTCCTAAAAAGTTTAATAAACTGAAATGATCCATAAACTACAACAATTTAAATAATATTTAATTATCCAAAGACAATAAGCTAGGCTAGGCAAATAGAACAAAAAAGTTTTTAAAAAATGTTGAAGTCCAAGCACTTAGAAGGCTTATCCATTTACTACTGATAAGCAACAGAGTAAATGTCACACTGTAAAACAGAATTGTGTACAATACCAAAATGCTGCATTTCATCAGGTTAACATCTGGTAGATTTCTAGCCAGAAACTGAAACACACCTTTTTACAGGCACAACTCACCCACTACTGTATACTGCTTCCACATAAGCTGCCCGTGAAGATCATTTGTACCTCACTAGCATCAGGATTGTGTTTGCTTCAGTGCTTAATTTGAACTGGTGGTTTCTGGTGCTCGGCACCAGCACTTAATTGTCAACACCGGAGCTTCTGACATTCTGCCACAAGGTGGCGCTGTCTGGCTAATTTAGAGAGGACCACAACAGTTAATTGCTGCCCAAGCCACTTTTATAGCTTTGGTGGCCTGAAATAGTCTGAATTGTCATAGGAATGTGATGGTTAGTAGTTGTGTTGTTACTATCATTGGCAGCGTAGCACTGGCAGTGTGTGGTGCAAGCTGCAGTGGCCTCGTGCCAAGAGCCCTGGCCCTTTTTTTTTTTTTGTTTACAAATTAGGCACTAGTTTGCTTCTTATTTCCCTTGATAGATGTATGTATTTATGTAAAGCTATTTGTAAAGCACAAACCTTACTAGGAAGCAGTGGAGCACTGAACAATGGGCATTTACTGAGAGGCATGTCACAAGTGAGTTCTTATTATGGGGGAGAATACAATTCCTTTAAGCGATGACCCTTCAGCTTCTTTATGAATTTCAGGAGGGTTAGAGCCAGGTAGGTTATAGTCTCTAAGCAAGGTAGGATCGGAGTGCTGGATTGAGGAAAATGTCATGAAGTCTGAGATGTCTCAGAAGTTCTCGTTGAGACTCGGTACAGTAGATCGTAGTGATGGTTACTGTCCAAGATGCTGAACGTGGGAAATGGCAGGTAAAGTGCTCAAATTACTGTAGTTCTGCTTGATCACTTAGGGTGCAGGGCCAGGGCAACTTGTTTACAGCGTGTCCCCTCCTGTCATGAGTGTGCAGTCTCTTGTTGGATGCTGTAGCCTGCTGAGATGAGGACCCCCTGAATGTGTATTGATGTGGGTGTGAACATTATAGCATAGAAAGCATCCAGTTAGTGATCTGTGATGGTGTCAACTGTGAAAGTGTGTGGGTGACAGCTAAGTGTGCATTGGTAAGCAGTTTAGTGATGTGTGCTGTAGGTGGAGTGTGTGCGCTAGTGAATGTTATGTGGATAAGGTTATTGGTGTTTGCTGTGCCGTAGTAGTGCCTGTGTTTGCGTGGCTTGAGTGAGAGTGTGGTTATATGGAATTCTGCAGGGTGTGAAAGGCACATGCTGCAAAAGATGGCTTACTAGAAGATCTGTGCCCTTCAGGGACAAACAAACCCCTTGTCAGTGCCCACCCATAGTTGAGGGTTGGCGACATAGAAGATCAGCTGACAATTGGCTGGCCCAGTCGGAGGGCTAGACAGCAGTTTTGGAGGGGCGCGGCAGGATGCAACACTCATCTGCAGTTTTCTGGCCTGGGGCACACAAGTATACCGGTCCTGGTTATGGCAGGGAGGAAGGCCTGGGCAGGTTGGGGTAGAGCTAAATGGCAGCATTGGAGGCACAGGCCAGGTTGGGTCACTCCTCCGCGGTCTTCTGGCTTCGGGAGTGCAGGTAGGCCAATCAGCTCAGGTTAAGGCGGGAAAGAAAGGACAGCTGTTTATTTGGTGGGGTAGATGGAGGGGTCAGAGCTACATGGCAAAGCTGGATCCACTACGCAGGCAGGGATACTCCCTAGCAGTCTTCTTCAGGTGCTAGTATTTCCTGGTTCTTATTACCAGTTAGAGGTTTTGCTGCCGCACAGCACACCAGGCTCTTACCCCTACACCTTGCAGTACCAACGCCCTAGTCTTTCTCTCTCACCTGCATGCACCATCTTGAATTGGCTGCAGAGACTGGGCGGGGGTGCGGAGACAACAAGACAGTCCTTATTCTGTTCCATCTCCTGCGAATGGTTTAGATCACCAATGCACACAAGGGCGGACACCTCCTTGGAATATCAGCGTTAAAAATTATTCTGATGTATGTGCTGTTGTAACAGATGGAGGTTTTGTCTGGGCCAGAATCAGGATTTCATTTCAATTTATTTTCTTCTCAGGAGGCTAGTATTTACTGGTTCTTGGAAACAATTCAAGGTTCTGCAGAATGACTGCATTATTGGGCTCTGCACTCTGTTTCTCCCCCTTTCTAAGCCCTAGCCTTTCACCGGGCTATTTGCTCTCCATTATGAGCTGGCCACTCCCATCTTGTCTCACTCCCACTCTCCTGTCAGCGCCCACTGCAGACTTATGCAGTTCCCTCCGATATCTGGACCAGTTTGGAGAGATTCCCCTGATGCTGCGCCAACTGGGATTTCAGGTCCCACTGCAGAGCCTGCACATGCCATCTGGCATGTGTCATTAGCAGGATGCAAGAGGCAATTAAGCGCAGCAGCGCCAGAGTCACCAAAATCCAGGATAGAAGCTGGAACATCGGAATCATAGCCTGAATACCCTGGTCTCGCCGCCCCAGAAGGTAAGCGGGGAACTGAACTGTGTCCATAGTGGCTAAGAGGAAAGGGAGTATCTGAGAGAGAGCCAGGTGTGATTTTGGCATGTGTATAGTGAGCTCCAACAAATGCAGGAGGTCCGCCGTAGTCTGGAGGTGGGCATCGAGTGCCTGGGACGAGTCCATTTTTAACAACCAGTCGTCATAGTAGGGGAAGACTGGAACCCACGACCCAGATGGGCTGCCACTATTGCCATCAACTTCTTGAACACTCGAGGGGTGCTGTTAAGGTCAAAAGGGGAGCACAACTGAAAATGCTCTTGGTTCACCGTGAACCAAAGGTAACGGTGTGGGCCGGCAGGATAGATATATGGAAACGAGTCCAGCACTCCCATCAGTCTCCAGGGTCCAGACAGGACCGGAGCATTTTGAATTTCTACTTTTTCAGGAAGTAGATGGGATGGAGTAGGTCTAGTATAGGACGGAGACTTCTGACTTTTTCCGGAACCAGAAAGTAGCAGGAATAGCAACCACAACATACTTCTGATGTCAGCACCCTCTCAATAGCTCCTGTGGCCAGAAGAGCATGCACTTCCTGATGCCAGAGGGAGAGGTGGTCCACATCAGCCGATCTGAAGATGGTGGCATGCATGGTGGGGTTTCTGTGAATGGGAAGGCGTAACCCTGATTAACAATTTGGAGCACCTAGTTGTCCAAGGTGATAGACTTCCATCAGGGGAAGGTAGTGCTGGATCCAGCAGCCGACCGTTTGCCCATGGATGGGAAGAGGGCATATTAAACAGGTTTGGAGGCTATGGATGCCAGGGGTTGGGTGGGTGGGGTGGGGGGGGTAGCGGACTGGGCAGATCTCTGCACTTCAACTTCTTAGATTTCTTTTTCTTGTGGGACTTAACCAACGATGATTTGGAGCATAACCACGACCGGCGGGGACGACTTGGAGAGTGGGCCCAGAACCTTCCTCACGGCTGGGACCTTGAGCGGTGTGGAGTCATCAAGTGTCAGCTAATCAGGAGCTTTAGGGCAGGGCAAGCCTTGGAGTCTTGGCATGGCTCCAGGCACCACAAGCAAATCAGGTGGGGGATCTGTCACAGACATCTGCCTGCGACATTATACAAGAGTTTAAACTCCCACAGGTTTTTAGGGTACATCCCATATGCACACTGGGAGCTTAGCTCCAAAAGAATTTTGACAAAAAGTCTAAAAAGATAGTCTAAAAATGGACTGGGGTATCTCTCTCCGGATCTGTACTGATGGCGCAGACGGAAAAGAACTGATGCCAGCGCGCTGGGATGACACCTATATAGGCACCGCGCACTTCCCTTCTGGGGCTGACAATGCAGACATGGAGCTGATCGCCGCACCTACGGTCGCACAGAGGTACTGCACAAGATTTTCTGTATCCAATCTGACCAATGGGGAATATTCTAAGATAAGGAATCTGCTAGATACACTGATTGCTTAAAAGTGTTTCCATGATTTGGCTTCTGTCGGGGCGTGGCCACGGAGCTGATGAGGGACGACGCCTGAGCTCGGAGCTCCGCGCCGACCCCACCATAATCCTGAGAAGAGGGCATGTAACCGAGCCCTCGAGCGAGCTGTAAACTGGTGGTAATAGCGTCAGTGCCCGGTGATAACGGCGAGCGGCGTCGAGGCCGGCATCGCCGCGAATAATGGGAGAGAAGTGCGACGGCCCTGACGGACCCAAGATGGCAGCAGACGAGTAGCGCCGGAACGGGAGAACGAGCAGCTGAAGTCCGTGCGGCCCCTCTGAGCCTGCATTGGTGGAGCAGACTGCTGGTTGCTGGCGGCTGTGCCGGCGTGGCTGCGGATGGTGGGGACGGCGAGCGACGGTGAGGCAGGCGTCACTGCAGAAACGCAGTGTTGAGAGAGAGACGCGAGGGCACTGAAGGCCTCAAAATGGCGGCACAGGCGTAGCCCCGGAGCTGGGGAACAAGCTGTCAGAGCCTGCGCGGCTGCTTTGACCCTGAACTGGTGTGGCGGGCCGCCGGTGGCTGGCGGCCGCACCGGAGCGCCGAGAGGTGCCTGCTCGCAGCGAGAGAGAGCACTGCAGTGAAGCACAGGGACTGCGGTGGAGCTGCGCGGCGGTACTGCGGCTCAGGAGGTAATCGAGGCGCCCGGCAAACAGGGAGGGCGCTGGCCGCACCGCTACTGAGGCCCTGGCTGGCAGGCGACACCCGGAATCGGACGAAGGAGCTCCCGCCACAGAGGTGATTGGATGGAGTCGCAGGGGGCCGGGGCATAGACCGGGGGAGCACCGGAGGGACACGGCGGCAGAGTGCCATACGCGGACTCAGAGAGGCCACTTGCCCCCAGCTGTGCGTGGGTGAACTGATGACTGGCCCATCGCGCTGCACTGTGAGGGGATAGGCAGTGAGGGGCGAACACCTCCGGCAAGCTGTGCAGTCCCCTGGTGAGGGAAAGGGCACTACAGTGACTGAGTGAGCCCCTATTTCAACAGTAGAAGAAGCAGAGGGGAGACCTGAGCGGTAGCGAGGACTGCGGTGCTGCCCAAATGAGAGAGAGGTTGGAAGACGGTTACCTGGAGTAGCCTACCGGACTCCGGCCCTTGCAGCTGGGACGCAACCGTGAAGTGTATGGACCCCGGCCCGAGCGCGGGTTCTCAGAGATACTTGCGGTATGGCCGGCGGGGTGAGGCAGAGGGGCCCCTGAAGGAACGGAGACGCAGCTAAGGGAACTGGCACGGGCGAGGGAGGCTGGACCGGCGCTAGTCTATGCAGGGAAGGCATGGATGGCGAGATCGTACCCCTAGCTACAACGTGGGACGTGATCTGGGCGGAGTAGGGGTTGCAGAGGAAACCTGAACGAGGAACTGCACAGAGGGTTCGCTGCACGGCGCCTGGAAGACCCCATTGGACGCAGTGTGCGGACCGTAGAACTGTGTGCAGGGCTATCCAGAAGGGCGTGAAGAGAAGCAGGCACACCACCACGCGAACGCAGAGCGCTCTGATCGACCCTGTAGTGGACGCGATTCCTGGGACAGCGCTGGGTGTCTCCCTGGCGCCGCATTCTTGTCACTCGCGCCATGGGGAAGCCAAAGGGGAAGACGGGCGGAGCGACCCCTGACCGTGACGAAGATGAAAGCGTACTGACCACCCAGGGGGAGCCAACGCACACTGCTGAGGGGATGCAGCAAAAGCAGGTGGATCAAATCCTGAAAGCCATAGCAGACTCCAAGGAGACCCTGCAGCAGGATATAGCGCATGTGGCGCAGGGATTGGGCCTGTTGAGAGCTGTTCACGCTAAACTCGCAGATAGGGTGAAACAATCGGAAACCACATTGGAGACCCTGGTACCCGCGCAAAAAGAGATGGCAGCCAACTTGGAGGATGTACAGCAGCGGTTGCGGACCTTAGAACGCAGGGCGGAAGATGTCGAAGGCCGGAACCGCAGGAACAATATTCGGGTGGTGGTATTGCCTGAAGGAATGGAAGGAGACAACATGGTTCACTACCTGGAGAACTGGCTGCGGCAAGAGGTAGCACCTGAGGGGCTGACGTCATTCTACACCTTGGAACGTGCACACAGAGTGCCCTCGAGGCCGTTAACCCCCGGGCGCCCTCCCCGGCCGGTGGTGGCCAGGTTGCTCCACTATAAGGATAGAGACATACTGTTGAATAAGGCACGGACCATGGGCCCCTACACAGTGGGCAACAGCAAAGTAACGCTCTTCCCTGATTACACGCTTGAAGTGCAGCGCCGACGCACCTCGTTTTTAGAAGTTAAGAAAGCTCTGCAAGCTGAAAGTATACAATATTCACTAATGTTCCCGGCGCGCCTCAAAATAGTATTGGATGGAAGGACAATTTTCCATGACAACCCAGAAGAAGCCTGGACTTGGTTGGAGCTGTATAAGGCAGGAACGGGGGACACGGGCCGCGCCGTGAGGGAGCGGCGAGAGGACCCGCGACCACGCCGCTCTGGGAGGATCCGACGACGCCGATCAGCAGCACGGAAGCCGTTGGAGTCGCAAACTGAAAAGGAACGCATGGCTGCTCTGCGAGCGGTCACATCCATCTCACGAGAACAGACAGACATCGCTGGCGGCGACGGGATCTTTGAAGGGGTCGTCACGATCGGACTCAGAGGTGTCTGCGGCGGGCAGTGAGCAACTGCCGCACGTGACTGCTGGGACAGCAGATGAGATTGTGGACGCATAACGAGATGACACCCCGGAAACGAGAGACAGGTTTGGGGAGAAACTAGAGCGCCGGCTAATGGTGTTTCTCCTGCTGACACTGATGAGTGCACACAGGGGGGGGAGGAAGGAAGGATTGTTTAATTGGGTCACTGATTGCCGAAATAGCCCTACTACATTGCAGCCCTGGAGGGAGCTGCCCATTTCAACTGGGGTCGGGCGCCTGGGAGGGAGAAGGATACTGAGTACCTCACTAGCAGACCCGGGCCGTCCCCCCTGCGTTTGCGTGGGTACCGATCCCAGAGTTCGCTTTTAGAGCGGTTTGGTTTGGTTATTGGTTTGGATGGGTACTAATGTTGTAGCGCCTGTTCTGGGGAGGGGGGGAAGGGGAGGGGGGTGGGGTTTGGAGCATGGGTAGGGTAGTTAGGGCCACCGGTGTATTAAGGAACGGGGGGACGGAAAGGAAGATCTTAGAATTGACCCATGGGGGGTTGGATAACCTGAAATGTGTTACCTGGAATGTGAGGGGACTCCATACCATGCAGCGGCGCCACAAGGTACACTCTTACTTAGTACGGAGGGGGACTCATATAGCACTACTCCAAGAGACGCACCTCACTAGGTAGGAGGGACTGGCGCTGAAGCAACGTTGGAGGGGGCAACTCTACTACACGACCTTCTCGGCGTTTGCCAGGGGAGCATTGATCTGGGTCAGGGCGGAGGTCCCCTTCCAACTGCAGCAACACTTCACGGACCCAGACGGACGGTTTGTAGTGGTGAGGGGCCGCCTTAATGGGATAGACCTGACATTGAGTAGCGTATATGCCCCCAACGTGGATCAGGCCGCATTTCTAGACCGATTATCACAGACTATGGCGCCATACATATCGAGCTCAATGCTGATGGGGGGGATTTCAACTCAATAGTGGATTTAGAGAAGGATAGGTCCCACCCGCCGCTTCCCGGCGCTGCTGCCAGACTTTCTAAAGCGCGTAGTGCATGGCAAATCAACTGGGGACTGGTGGATACCTGGCGCGCCCATCACCCGGACGACCGGGACTACTCCTATTACTCTGGTCTTCACGACCTCCACGTGCGGCTTGACGCAGTGTTGTGCACCCCGGAGGTTCACGCTAAGGTAACCCATAGTGAGTACCTGTCCAGAACGATATCGGTCCACAACCCGCTCTTAGTGCAGATGAGATGGGACTTGGAAAGGACGTCCATACCGACCTGGCGTTTACGACCGGAGGCGCTGGAGGATCCGGTATTCAAGGCAGACGTGGGAGAGTGTATAACACACTACTTCCAGGACAATGACGGAACGGCCACAACAAAGGCAGTGGAGTGGGATGCATTTAAGGTCGTGATTCGAGGAGCGTGCATTGCCAACCTGGTGGGGGTAAGGAAAACGCTACTCCAAGACATAGAAAAGGCAGACACCCGCCTGAGGCAGGCTGAGAGAGCCAGCCATGATGATACTGAACAGCAGGGGGCAGTCCTAGAGGCCAAAGAAGCGGTTGCGGAGGAAATGGAACGACTCAGGGCCTTTGATTATAAACAGTACCAAACGCGGGTGCATGCAGAGGGCGATAAGACGGGGGCGCTGCTGGCGTGGTTGGCCAGTCCTAACCCTAGGGGCTCGCCGATACTGGGGCTCAAGACACCGGCAGGTGATGTGGTGCATACGCAACAGGGAATAAACGAGGTTTTCCGGGATTACTACACCGAACTCTACCGAAGTCACTCCCCTGGGGAGGACGCTGCGATAGGGGATTACCTAGCGGACTTAACACTCCCCAAGCTAGAGCAGGAGCAGGCCGACGACCTGGGGCGGGACATCACCCTAGGGGAAATCAGAGGTGCCATTAAGCATATGGCGCGGGGTAAAACACCTGGCACAGACGGCATACCGATAGAATTTTATGCAGCGTATGTGGACTCTCTAGCCCCGCGGCTGCTGGAAGTGTACAGAGAAGCACGAACATTAAGTAGACTGCCAGTGACAACTCGAGAGGCCATTATAATCCCACTATTGAAGCCCGGAAGGGATGCATTGGACAGGACGGCCTATTGCCCACTGTCCATGCTGACCACGGACTACAAAATATTAAGCAGGATCCTAGCGACTCGACTCCTGCCCCACATGACACATTTAGTGCATCCGGACCAGGCGGGATTCATCCCCAAACGGAATACGACGATTAATGTACGGCGCTTGTTACGGGTCCTAGAGCAGGGAGATTGTTTGCCACGCACCGCAGCGATCCTCTCGATCGATATTGAGAAGGCCTTCGACAGTTTGGAATGGTCATTCTTGTTCCAAGTGATGCAGGTAATGGGGCTGGGGGACGCCTACATAGGATGGACCCGGATCCTATACACTATGGCAACAGCACGGGTGCGAACGGGAAGGACAATCTCCGCTAGCTATGGGGTGGAGCGGGGAACGCGGCAAGGATGTTCGTTGTCCCCCCTGCTGTTCGCCCTAGCAATGGAGCCGCTGGCGGCGTATGCGAAATTGGGAGGGCACTACACGGGAATAGAGAGTTGTGGTGGCATGCAGTATATATCTTTATAAGCGGATGACCTCCTTATGTTCCTGGCAGATACAGAGGGCGGCCTGCCGGGGGTACAGGCCTTGCTGCAGACTTTTGGGGTGATGTCGGGGCTCCAGGTGAACTGGGCAAAGACCTGCCTTTTCCCGGTGCGACGGTCAATGGAGTGCCCAGAATTGATGGGAGGTATACGATGGGAACCCCGGTGTTTGTCCTACCTTGGGACTAAAATCTACCATAGGCAGGAAGATCTGTTGGAGGGTAACATATGCCGGGCAATGAATGGGATCAAGGGGAGTATGGCCTTTTGGAGCACGCTGCCCTTATCGGTGGCTGGGCGTATAGCGTTACTGAAAATGGTTGTACTGCCTAGGCTTTTATACTACTTCCGCACATTGCCGGTCTGGATTCCAGGCTCAGTGTTTAAAACCCTCCGCACTCTGATGGTGGGGTTTATATGGGGTGCTGGACGCCGGCGAGTGGCGCTGACCACCCTGATGCATACACGAGCGGAGGGGGGCTGGGCAGTCCCGGACCTCGAGCTGTATTATTTGGCCGCACAAATGCAGTGGCTCACACAGGCGGTTGCCAGGGAATTCCGGGGACCGGACGGTCCACAGGACAGATGGCTACCGCGCCATGTCCTGTCGTTTATCATACTCAATCAGCGGTTGCGGCTTAGCACGCTGACCCACGAAGAGCGGGCGCTCCGGTAGTGCTGGCTTCGCACCCAGAGGCGGTGGAGGAATTGAGAGACCCTATGCCCCAGAGATCCCGTTGGGCATGTGTACTGCCCTGCCGCACGGGGGGGATTGGACTGAATTGATTAAATGGGAAGACCTAGGAGTGCAGATGGTTGGGGATTTGTATGAAGACGGTGTCCTCCTCCCTTTTCGGGAACTACAGGAAAGGCATGGCCTCCCAAAGGGCCACTTTCTATTGCACACGGCCCTAGTATCGGCCATACAGCGTTACTGGGGAAGAGGGCTGTCAGAGCCGCAGACTACGGCTACTTGCCAATATGTCGTAATGGCGGCGGGAACCTTCAAGGCTATAACGTGCCTGTACCGACGCCTGCTGGGCGAAGGAACTCAGTCGCTGAGTCGCTTGCAGAGGAAGTGGGAGGAGTGGGAGGAGGACTTGGGCAGGGAAATCCCAGAGGCGGAATGGACAAAAATAGTGGAACGAGCGTGGAAAAGTACACGCAATGCTAGATTTCAGTTAATCCATCACTACATACTGCATAGGGCGTATCTCACGCCTGCCCAGATCAATCGTTATTTTCAGACGGACTCAGCCGCGTGCCCTCGATGCCACTTTGAAGGGGCGGAACTCATGCACATGCTATGGAGCTGCCCTCAGCTGGGGTCATACTGGGAAGACGTGATGGAGGTGCTGAGTGAGGTGACAGATAGGCACATTGAACCGGAAATGGGGGTCTGTATCCTACACTGGTTCCCGCATACGACCAAGACGAAAGTTACAAGTAAGTTTATTGACCTAGGCCTGTTATTAGCTAAGAGGGAACTGACCAGGCGATGGAAGGCTAGACAGGGACCGAATAAAGAGAACTGGAAACAGGAGTTCATTAAATGGGCAATTAGCGAGAGCGCGGTACGACTACAGCTGGCGAAAAGAGCAAATAATGACACAGCACTGGACACAGCCCGGGCATGGGAGGCATTGGTAGCACTGCTGCGGGGGCCAGTTGTGGAATCGGACGATACAGCACCACAGAGTCCGGCAGACCGGCCACCAACCATAGGGTGAAGACGGGGGCGGCGGTACACCAGAGGCAAGCACCAGGGGTCCCCAGCAACACCAGGAATTACAAAAGATACCAGTATAGAGAGGAATCGGGCCTTCAGGTCGGACCCTCCATGGAGAAGGGTTACTTACTAAGGAGGAGAATGAGTCCGAAAGACGGACACACCGGTGGCCAGGGTTAGGGAGGGGGAAATGATGGGAGGGCTGGGAGGGACGCATACAGAAATCAGGATGGGGAACGCCTAAGCCAAGGAATGGGAGGGGGAGTAGACTAATTGCCTCAGTATTGTATCCGTCTGAGTTGCTCAATCTCCAGGCGAATCATGCCTGACAAGTGAGTTAGAACGTAAAAGTGGCATTGGCGTCTCTCCGGACAGTGCGACCTGCACACGAACTAATTGGTAATGTTGCAGAGATAAATATTAACAAGTTAAGTATGTACAGATGTATGTATGTGGGAGAAAATCAATAAAATCGGTTTACAAAAAAAAAAAAAAAATGATTTGGCTTCTGGCGCTTGTAAGTGCATTCCACATATTATTCCCTGGCTAATTAACAGTACTCCAGGAGTAGGCAGGGCTTTGGTCACATCTGGGAAGACTCCATCTAGTATTCAGACTTATGGACCACGCTGATCCACTTCAATTTTGTTTTTTAAATGCGCAGTTACATCTATTCTCTGCAACACTTCTGTGGACTGACGTTGCCACATAATTTTTATGGCACGGGTCCAAACCTCGAATAATGCCTCCCACAAATGTCAAACTACAACCAATGACCTTTTCATTCATACACTCCAAGAAAATGCCAACAAACCTAAGAATATGCGAAGCATTTTAGGAAGATGTAAAGGACATGAAGTGCTATAGAAATACAATACAGTACTAGCACCCATTAGTAGTTGTTCAACACCAAGTGCCTGTAGTAAGACAGTGATTGGCAGGGGTTGTTGCAATAGCATTACCACAACAGCTTTTGGACTAAGGGTCAATGGAAACATTAGCAGGATTCTCCAAATTATATTTTAGCTTATTTAAACTTAAGTATTTCTCAACAAGGGAATTCTGTTTTTAGGTCGCAGACTATCAGTTTGCTAAAGACATCTTGGGGACATTCAAAAAGCTGACGTAGGAATGCATTCTGCCTGTTGCTTGTCACTGGCTTCGTGGTTTGTAACTCACATTTTCTTGCTTTCCATTTGCTGGCTTGATTTGTTTTTGGCTGTCCAGCTTGAGTTTGCACCTTCCCTTGCCCAAACCTTATTTACAGTATAGTTTATGTAAACAGGTCTGACCTCGTCACATTTGCTGTGCATTTAAAGAGAGGTCAAATGTCAGACGCTGTCTTCCGAGGGCACTTCTTTACTTTTCTTTCTCTAACTTCAAAGTGAGAGGATTTATGTGAAAATCTTGTTGGATACTGGGAGTAGGAAAGAGTTTTTTCCTACCACAAGACAACATTTAAATGAAATGTCTAAGTATTTCAGAATATATCAGAATTAGGAACACAAATGAAGCACATTTTTTGTTATTTCTGAAGTGTATTGGAAACATATACTTTAATATCAAAACAAATCATTATACTAGGTGATGCAATTTCCACACATTTTCATCTATGCACTGTATAGTTTTATTAGTAAAACTGTATTTCTGTGCAAATGTAATGGTCCTTTTCATTGAACATGTGTTGTCTGTAATGGCAGTGTGCTACCACATCATGAATACTCCACTCTACGCCACTCCACTCTACACCACTCCACACCATTGCACTCTACTCTGTGCCACTCCACTTTACAGCACTCCACTGCGCCACTCCACGCCTCTCTATTCTATGCCAATGCACTCTTCGCCACTCTACTCAAACAATCTACTCAATGCCATTGCACTCTACTCCACTCTGCGCCACTCCACTCTATGCCACTTTACTCTTAACCACTGCACTCTACGCTGCATCACTGTATTCTATGTCACTGCTCTCTACGCAACTCTACGCCACTGCACTTTATGCCACTATACTCTACTCTGCACCACTCTATGCCACTGCACTCTGCCACTCGACTCTACTCTGCACTCGATGCCACTTCACTCGATGCCACTCGACTCTACTCTGCGCCACTGCCCTCTGCATCACTCAACTGTACGGCACTCTACTCTGCGGCACTCTACACCACTGCACTCTACTCTACTCTACTCTGCACCACTACACTCTACCATGCACCACTCTAATCTACGACAGTGCATTCTACGACGCTGCATTCTATGCTGGTGAATTCAATGCCACTGCACTCTACGCCACTATACTCTGCAACACTCTACACCAATGCACTCTACACCAGTCCACTCTACTCTAAGCTACTCCAGTGTACTCCACTCTACGCAAATCCACACTATGCCACTCCAATAAACACTCTCTGCCACTCCACAACTCTCTGCTCCACTCTTCGCCATTCCCCTCTACGCCACTAACATTTAGCCATGCTGTACAGCAGCCAAACTGGTGTATAACATGGCTAAAACAAATGGACATAGTCAATAGCTCTTGCATAGGAGAGACCTAATGGCTGTGCCAATGCTGTTTTTTTTTCTGACAGTTACTAAATTTCCCCATTAAAGCGGTTGCCTGCTAGCTATGAGCACACAAATAAGACTTGCCAGCTTTTACAGAGCACCCAAGTAACAAAGCACATGCGCAATAGCTCCCCACAACAAAGGGAAACTTGCAAGATCAGAACAATGTTCATAAAAATAAATAAAGCTAACCGTTTTATATTTGAGACAGTGCAGCCTTCCAAAACAACAGCATCACAAAAAATGCCCTCTACACACAACTGTATTGTTCTGGGCCAGGAGCAATCAAAAAGTAGCCATAGCCTCTCCCAAGAGCAAAAAAGCCCAAAGTCTGGGATGAAACAATTTGGGGCAGGGGTGGGAGGGCTCACACAGATCACATCAGCTGCCACGCATGTTACTCTACCAGGTAAAGACTGCACTGCAGTTCAGACAACCAGTATCGCCAACCCGGGGAAAAAGCTGAGAGGCGAACCCTTAGCGAGTCATTAGAGGTTTGCCGAAGTGCACCATGCATATATAAGCTGTAACAAATCAGATAAAGTTCTAGATAAGGCATGAAGTCTTTCCTGTTCCAGATAGTTGTGTGTAGTGCTTCTATATAAGGCAACAAACTGCAGTCCTAACAGAAAGCAAGAAGCTACACTCCTACACAAGGCAACATGTAGTGTTCCGACACAGGCCAGCAACCAGTGATCTATTACAATTTGTTGGTTGGTTGTTATATACACACAAACACCATCTTTTCTAGACACAGCACACAGGATGATATGCCGAGGACACAGAATGGGGTCAAAGGATAATCAGAAGGAAAATGACAGAGGGGTTATAGTCTGAGAGAGCAGGACCAATGGTGAAAGCAGAACTGAGGAGCAACACATCAAAAGGTACTATGGTCTGCTACATTGAGAATAATCAGGGAAGGTCAGAGAACAATGTCGCAAGTCGTTGGGGCAGGATCAATGCTGTATGCGTTACTGTGCCATTAAGTAGTCTTTCAACCATGAGGGTCTCTGTGGGGACTGAGGGTCACTGTGAGCCCAAGGATTACAACAGTGTCCATTACTGCTAACTGGACAGATACAAAAGAAAAAATGAACTATGTAGTGTCATAACACAATATACTAGAGCACTCTAACAATTTGTTTAAATAGCACTGGAGGACAAATAACCAGAAAAGTCAGTCTGTAAGTCCAAGGTCATGTGATATATTTCCGTCGTCTTTATTGTGTTTACACACTTCCAACCAAGTACATGATCATCAGCCAACACGTGTTTCGTGCCCAATGGGACTTTTTCAAGGCATGTGACAACAAAATGTATTTCTCATTCCTCTAACGATGATACATAAAGTTAGACGATATCGGTGCCAGAATAAGAGTTTCTTCTAGGTGATCTCTCCAGTGACTATTCGACTGTTGGATTCTTCCTAATGGACAAGTTACTTAACTTCGGTAACGCCTTATCTGGTAAAGACATGATCTAGCCGCAGATTCCGTTCCTTTGAACTTCCAGGCGTTAGGCTGGATCTGGAATATTTTGCTTAGCAGTACCCCTGCGCGCCGGTAGGTGGCATCGGTCGACTCCGCATGACGTCGTCGGCATTGCGTTCAGCGTCGTCGTGAAGTCCGCGTCGTCAATATAACTGCCACTCTGGCGCGCGGACGTCAGTACTTTTCATGACTTTCCACGCCAGAAGCGCAGAGCCATGAAGTGACTGACCATGGTGTGTTAAAAACGAACAGCTAGGGCCCTGGAAGGGAACATCCCTGACACTAAAAACAATTCCACAGTGCAGGGAGGATGGGTGGGTTGGTAAGGAATCTGCAGTTAGATCATGTCTAGCCGCAGATCCCTTACCTTTGAACAGATACTCAAGCATTACCTTCCCCAGAGGAGGGACTGCAGAAAATGAGGGACTGCGGAAAAGTTTTAGACCAGAAAATCCTGCAGAACAGAGCGGCCAAACAGGCCCTCCCTGCGAACCTGAGAATCCAGGCAATAGTGTCTGGCAAACATATGCAGAGACGCCCACGTGGCAGCTTGACAGATATCAGCAATCGGAACCCCACGCTGGAGGGCTGTGGTGGCTGCCTTCGCTCTGGTGGAATGGGCCCTACGGCCTTCTGGAGGCTGCTTCTTTGCCAAGGCGTAACAGATTTTTATACAGAGGATGACGCAACGAAAGATGGGCCTCTTTTGAACAGCACGCCCCTTCTTTGCTCCCACGTATCCTATAAAGAGTTGGTCATCCAACCGGAACGCTTTAGTGCGATCAAGATAGAATGATAATGTTCTTTTTGGGTCCAGACGGAGGAGACGCTCCTCTTCTTTGGAAGGATGCGGAGGTGCATAGAAAGTGGGCAGAGTAACTGACTGTCCCGGATGAAGTGAGTTACAACCTTGGGCAAAAAGGATGCCCTAGTTCTCAGGACCACTTTTTACGAAAAACTGTCAGGTAAGGAGGCTGTGATGACCGGGACTGCAGTTCGCTCACCTTCCTAGCGGAAGTAATTGCCACTAAGAATGCGGTTTTGATGGTGAAGAACCGTAAAGGGCAGTTGTGCATCGGCTTAAACGGTGCGCACATCGGAGGTGAGAACCAAATTAAGGTCCCATTGTGGCATAAGAAATGGAGAAGGGGGAAACGGAAAATGCTACTTACCACAGTATGCATCTGTTCTTGGCATATAGAGCTGTAGATTCATATGCTTTAGCATAGATCGCCATCTGGTGTTGGGTCCGGATATTTGCACTTTGTTTTTCTTCGAAGAAGTCTTTCCAGTCACGAGGTAGGTGACTCCTCCTTTCGGTGATAGTGCGCATGGGCATGGACTCCATCCCCAGATTGTTTTTCCATAAGGGTGATGATGGTGTTAGTAAGAATAGTAAAGAGATGTCTATGTATAATGTATCTAAGTAAGATAATACTGCAACAGATAAAGGTTCCCGGGGAGGCGGGTGGGCACATATGAATCTACAGCTCCATATGCCAAGAACAGATGCATACTGTGGTAAGTAGCATTTTCCATTCGAGGCATATGAGCTGTAGATCATATGCTTTAGCATAGACTATACAGCAGTTATCTCCCAAGCGGTGGCTAACCTGTAGCTGTTGCAGTGGTTTGAAATAATGTTTGTAAAACTGCCTGGCCCACACTAGCTTGTCGTCTTAACACATCTACACAATAGTGCTTTGTGAATGTGTGTGGTGTAGACCATGTTGCAGCCTTGCAGATGTCATCTAATGGTATATTCCCTAAGAATGCCATAGAAGCCCCCAGTTTGCGTGTAGAGTGCGCTTTAGGGGGAATTGTTAATGTGCGTTTAGCCTTAATATAGCATGTTTGAATGCACTTGACTATCCACCGTGCAATACCTGCTTTTGATATGGGATTGCCTTTATGCGGTGGTGCAAAAGCAACAAAAAGTTGTTTTGTTTTCCTAAAGGGTTTAATTCTTTCAATGTAATATAGTATGGCTCTTTTGACATCTAGTGTGTGAAGAACGCGCTCTGCCACGGAGTCTGGTTGAGGGAAGAACACGGGTAATTCAACAGACTGGTTGATATGGAAGGCAGAGACTACTTTGGGTAAAAATTTTGGATTAGTCCTAAGAACCACTTTGTTTTGGTGTATCTGCAAAAAGGGTTCTTGTATGGTTAGTGCCTGAAGCTCACCAACTCTTCTAAGAGATGGGGGGGCGGAGATTGCCTGCAGCCAAGATGGACGCGTAGTCGGAGAGCTCCGTACAGCCACCGCACGCTCCGGCATTTATCCTGCATCAGAGCTGATTTTACAGCTCACAACCACGTACGCCTCAGCGGTGGAGGCGCTTGCTGACATCTCGAGCCGTTTTGCGGACGGCGCAGCCTTCTGACATTGCCGGCGGCTGGTGCGGCGGTGGAGGCCGGACGCCGTGGGATGGACGCCCCTGTGCTCTTGGAGCGGCTTCGCCCAGCTGGTGTTCCTGTGTCCTGGCGGTGAGCGGGCTGTGACTGAGTGGCACCATATTGCGGGAGCCTGGGGGTGCTGCCTCATATGATCTCCGGCTGCCGAGTGGGAGGCGGGATCTCTGCGAAGACGGCGCTTGCCTGAGCCGCGGTGGGAGACATAGTCCCTGCCGGGCTGGGTGAGTGCTTTGTTCTGGCAGCTAACCCTTGCACTGTGACTTCCCCCTCAGGCCTCCATAGACGCTTCGGAGCTGGGGACTGCTGTATGCATGCTCTATGGTGCTGGGCCTGAAGCGGCCATCTTGGAAATCCACTACGGTGTGCCCTGCTGGGGGGCTTCTCTGGAGGCAGAGTGATTTGTGCTGTCCGTCTCTACTCTCCGCAGACAGGTCGCTGCCCAGTGTCGCTGCGGTTGCCGCTAACGTGCTGGATTGTTACCAGAATCAATTCATTATTTTTGGGACTCTGGGGGGACCTGTGCCATTCTTGCGGCCTAAACATTTTCCGTGCACCCAGTGGGTCCCCGGCCTCCCTGCCTCTCTGCCCCTCTGGGAGTCCGCTGAAGTGAGCACATATCTCTGGGGTCATATCGACGATCTAGCAGCCTTGAGAGACACTCTGTCTCCTTACACGGCTCCTGGCTCTCCCGGCGCACTGCGACCGAGACCTGGTGGATGGCAGCCGGCCCCTGTGGTTGTGCTTTGGCAGTGAGGAGCGCGTGCACCGCCTGCGACAATATGGGCAAGCCAGATAAGTCCCAGCCCAAGCTGACTTTTGAACTCCGCAAGTCGAGGCGCCAGGAGGAAGCGGCTGACTCGGCGTTGGTAGATGCTGATAACCCTGCAGATGACCCTGTGAGTGACATTAAACAAATAATTGCTGCCATGCAGAGTGGTCTGACAGCTATTGATGCCAAGATAGACACGCTGGCCTACAGGATGGATAGGATGGCGGAGAGAGTTGATAAGCATACAGAGCGCCTAGATATGGCGGAACGCCGTATCACTGAAACAGAGGAAGCTCAAGCTGACACCAGCAATGCTCAGCGGCAAGTTGAGAGGGCGCTGGTCGCACTGCAGGACCGCGCAGAGGATTTGGAAGCCAGGTCGAGGCGATGCAACCTTCGTATCACGGGCCTTCCTGAATCTACAGCTACAGGGCCCATGGAACCTTTCATCGAGCAGCTCCTCAAGAACCTATTGGGGGCTGAAACCTTCTCCGCTATGTTTGTAGTGGAGCGGGCACATCGTTCACTAGATCCTAGGCCCCGACCTGGCGCTCCCCCTCGGCCCATCATCGCTAAGCTCCTTAACTACCGTGATAGGGATGCAGCACTTCGTAAAGCAAGAGAACTGGGCGCATTGCACTATGAGGGCTCCTCCCTCTCCCTCTTTCCTGACTTCACTGTCAAAGTCCAGGAGGCCCGGAGGCAGTTTGTTCCCCTAAAGCGCAAGCTGCGAGATCACCACCTTGAGTATGCTATGCTCTACCCGGCGCGGCTGAAAGTTCTCTTCGATGGCAAACCGCAAATTTTCTCTGATCCGCAATCTCTGCAGAAGGCTCTTAAGTCCTGAGAAGTGGCGGGTAAACGAAAAAGAGCGCAGGGTGAAGGTACTGACGGTGATACCTCGCCTCATACTCTAGACGACAATGACTGAATGCAGGAACTGTGCCCTGTCCTTTCTTCCCTGTGTACTTTGCTGGGCTAATCACAGTTCAGTCGCTGCTTTTCCTATTCTAGTGTGAGGGGTGGGGGTTTCTTTACCCTTTACAGGATGGTGTTCGATGATTGGAGTATTGTTTCCCTGTTGATCTCCGTTACATGAGCGATTATGGATGCTCTGTTGTTGGTTCTTGCCTCCTTCCATAGCCCATCCTTTGTATTTGATGCTCTGTATTAGTTCTAGGTGGCAAGGTACTGGAGATTGTGTTGCGTGATTGCTGGGTAACATCCGCCCCCAAGCGTTGCCCGTTGCTACTGACAATGTTTTCGAGTTTGTTTTTTGTGTTTGCTTTTTTCTCTTCACATGAGTATAATGTGTGGGTTTCTGTATGGGGAGGGTCGACTGCCGCTCTTGCTTGGTTGGGGTATGCAAGACGTGGGAGGGGGGTGGCATTGTTGGGATTTTTTTTGTATGTATATGATTTTTTTCATTTACAGGTCCTGCATTATGGTCACTATTTCTTGTATCGGGGGGAGGTGTCTCCAGTAAGTGGTGTATGCGGCACTGGCACTTGTTCTCTCTACATACTAATTACAAGGCAGTACGGCTAATCGGAAGTGTTTGAAGCTTTTGACGTGGAACGTTAGGGGTCTGAACGACCACAGAAAAGTGCGTAAAGTCCTAGCCTATTTGAAAAGAAAAGAGGTAGATATCGCTCTATTGCAGGAAACGCATCTTCACCCACACTGCAGCTTGCTGACAGGAAGTCGTATGTTGGGTTTTTTTCATGCTGCCGGTTTCACCTTACACTCTAGGGGCGTTTTAACCTGGGTTAATCCTGCTGCGAAGCTCCGGATGGAATGCCATGAAGCAGACCCTTCTGGTAGATATGTGATCACCCGCTGCTACAATTCCTCTATTGATGTACTGGTGGTAAATTCCTATGGCCCAAATTATGATGATCCACAGTTTTATCATTCTCTATCCCGGGCTATTAAGCTATACTCTCCTTCATCTGTGGTGTGGGGCGGGGATTTTAACTGTGTTTTGAATCCATCGTTGGACCGCTCTAAGGGCCCACTGCAGCCCCCTTCGGCTGCCGCCAGAGCGATCGCTGATGTATCTGTACAGTTGCAGATGGTTGATGTGTGGAGGACGCGCTCGAGGGACATGGGTGGGTTCACACACTACTCAGCTCCTCACGACACACATACACGTATCGATTATTGGCTCATTTCGCAAACCTTGATGTCCAGGGTATTGGATTGTGAGGTGTTAGCTCGGACACTCTCGGACCACTCTCCTATTTTATTGACTCTAACCGTTCCTCCACGCGGGCCACCTCCCTTCCTGTGGCGATTCCCCCCCTATTCGTTGCTTGACGCAGTCTTTAAAGCGGAACTGAGCGACGCGATCTCGGAGTTCTTTGCACTAAATATAGGCACAGTGGACTCTTTTGCCACTGTGTGGGAATCCTTTAAGGTTTATATTAGGGGTATTGCCATCAGCAAAAATGCGGGGGTTCTCCGTTCAATTCGTGGCAGATTGGCGCTTTTGGAAACCCGGATTGCCGCGTTAGAGGACGAACTGTCTCGGGGGTCCTCTCCACAACTACTGGACCTTTTAAAATCCACAATAGCCGAGTTCAATGTTGAGGCGGATAGCGAGGTTAAGCACATGGGAAAATATGCTACAGCTCGAGTATATGGGGAGGCGGATCGGCCGGGATCGGTCCTGGCAGCCATGGCGAAGCGTAGGTTAGACTCCAATGGTATCCCTACTGTATCTGCGTCCCCTGACTCGACTCGGTCGGATCCGGTAGCTGTTGCTAATCAGTTCCGGAACTACTATCAAGAGCTTTACAGCTCAAAAGTGTCCCCCCAGCGACGCGGACATAATGCAATATCTGGAATATATCGAACTCCCTTGGTTACAAAACTGGCATAGGGAGTTTTTAATGCGTCCTATAGAGCTGCAGGAGATTCGTCTGGCGTTGAATTCTATGAGAGAAGGAAGTGCGCCTGGACAGGACGGGCTCACGGTGGCGTTCTATAAAGCTTTTAGTGACTTGTTGATCCCCCATTTGGCCACATTGTTCCAGGAAATTGGTGCGGCAGGGTTTCTGCCACAGACTATGCGGGAAGCTTTGATCGTTACCTTATTGAAGCCAGATAAAGATCCCCACCTTTGTTCCTCATATCGTCCGCTCTCTCTGTTGAATGTGGATGCTAAGGTGTTCGCTAAGATCCTTGCCAATCGTCTTTCCCCACTGCTGCCTCAGTTAATTGGCCCGGAGCAGGCCGGATTTATTCCAGGTCGCACACTCTCACACAATCTCCGCACGGTGTTCGGTGTTCTTCAGCATACCCGCCCAGATGTCCCGGCAGTGGCGGTCTTCTTAGATGCCGAAAAGGCGTTCGATTCTATTGAATGGCCGTTCCTCTATGCTGTCCTGCGTCGTATGGGGGTTGGTGATATCTTTTTACAGTTGGTCGGGGTCCTCTACAATAAGCCGAGTGCTAGGGTTCGTGTGGGAGATGTGGTGTCTGACCCTATTGTCATATCCAGGGGTACCAGGCAGGGATGCCCGCTTTCTCCGCTCCTTTATGCGCTGGCAGCTGAACCCTTGTTGAGAGCGTTGAGAGAATATCATAGTCATAGAGGCCTCCGCTTCACTAACTATAATTTAATAGTGTCAGCCTATGCGGACAATACACTTTTGTACATCAGAAACCCGGAAGTACATCTTCCTCCGGTCATACGCGAGGTGTTGCGATATGGTGGGTTATCAGGTCTGAATATTAATTGGGATAAGTCTTTAGTTTTCCCACTGACTCCTTGTACCACCCCTGTGGAGCTTGACTACCCTTTGCGATGGACCTCTGACCCGGTTCGCTATCTCGGAATCCGAGTTCATTCGGATGCTGACCTAGTGATCCGGGCTAATTATGGCAGAGCGATAGTGAAATTGAGTGAGGATGTGGACCGTTGGATTCGCCTCCCGTTGTCTTTAGTGGGGAGAGTTTCATTAATGAAGATGGTGGTGTTACCTCGCCTACTCTTTTTGTTTGTCAACATTCCCATTGTGGTCCCCCGTCATCTGTTTAAGGCATTGCGGGTGTTGATGGTTAGATTGGCTTGGGCAGGTAAAGCGCCGCGAGTTTCTATGGACACACTTATGTTGCCGTGCTCTGCTGGTGGTTTGGGTGCTCCAGATTTCGAGCTTTATTACAGGGTTGCGCAGGCAACACACGCGCATGCCTGGGTACATGGGCCCCAAAACCTACCGCATCTTCACATAGAGAGAGTTGCTGCTGCTCCCGAGCCACTGCCTTGGCTTATAGCTAAAGCTCCGATTAGACGCTGGGGTGTCCTTGATTCAGTGAACTCCGTGACTCATGCGTGGCACTCCCTTCTTGGTTTGTTCGCCGGAGCCCAACTGTATTCGCCCCGATTGCGTATAGAATGGTGCCATTGGTTCGTTTTTAGTTCGGATAGAGGTGTGCTCCGTGCGCTGCATAGTTTAGGTCTATCTGTAATGGGTGATTTGTTTAAAGATGGTCTGATGTTCACTTGGGATGATTTGATCGCTAATAAGGAGCAGCCCTCTGTACTAACACAGTTTCAGTTTCATCGCACGAGGCACGCATTGCGCGAGGTGTTGGGTGAGGAGTTGACAGAACCGGTGGAATCCCCTCCTCTGTCCATTTTACTCCGTTCTCAGACCCCGGTTAAGTTGGTCTCTAAATTATATGTCTCAGCCTTACAAACTAAGATATCTCCATACACAAAGGCTCGCCTGGCTTAGCAGGCAGACATCGGGGAACAACTTTCGGACAGCATATGGTTTTATTGCTGTGAAGTTCCCAGTAAAATCCCTCTAAACGGCAGGCATAGATTGGCACATTTTAAATTTCTCAATAGGGTTCACTATACACCGGAGCGATTGCACAGATATGGGTTGCGTGATTCTGACTGTTGTGAACGTTGCGATAGTCTGGGAGCTGGTTTCTACCATTTGGCGTGGTTGTGTCCCCCTGTGGCGGAATATTGGAGTCAAATTTTTGCCACTCTGACTACCATTGTGGGTACCCCTATCACTCCTGATCCTTTATTAACTCTACTGGGTTATACGAAACCCCTGCAAAAAAAATAATCGTAAATTGATAGCTATGGGTCTTTTCTTGGCCAAGCGTAGGCTAGCAATGAAATGAAATGAAATTTGTACTTGTAAAGCGCACTGTTACCCTAGGGTGTCCTGGCGCTGTACGCATACCGCTGTGGAACCCTTCCTGTCTTTTCCCTGTGAAATGTCCACTCCTGGGCACTCCCAAGGTGAAGCCAAGCATCCCAGCGCTGGTGGGGCCGTTGTGGAGATTAAGCAAGCTATTGCCCAGAGTTGCAGAGTGGGACCCATGATTAGAATAGGCACCGAGGCGAGAATTATCAGGTCCGAGGAAATTGAGCCCAAGAACCCGCCGAGGCAGGAATTGAACCCTGGTCCCGGGCCAGATCTCTGCATCAGGGTCTGCCGCTCTAACCATTGAGCCACACTTCTCCACAATGAGGTGGCTGTGGGGTCCTCTGCCGACAGTGGCTGAATGGGAGAGAGACATGGTGTATTGTAACACCCAGTCAGATGTGTACAATGAGTTGCTTCCTCCTTCCCGTCCCTTAAGTTTTTGGGGCCTTTTTGCTCAATATCAGGAATCCAATCGCATTGCAGCTGAAGTACATGAGAACTAAAGTGGTGGTGCTCTGTTATTCCAAGCTTTCTTGATGTGTCATCATAGTGCTGGGGTTACCCTTCCCTGAAGGATGCTTGTGGGGTGATCGCCTTCTCAACTATTTCATATCTCCTTGTGAGATGTCGCTGCCGTACTGTAGCAGCTGGGTATGCTGTACGCCTCTTCCCCCCCCCTCATCCCTAGCGGTACATTGTATATTATATGTGACCTGCGTTTTCCTTTTTTTTCTCTCAATGTGATTGTATTTTGCTATTGTTTGCATACATTTCAATAAATAAATGTAAAAAAAATTTAAAAAACTCTAAGAGATGTGATGGCTATAAGGAAGGCTACCTTCCAGGTGAGAAATTGTAGGTCACATTTGTGTAAAGGTTCAAATGGTGGACCCATTAGTCTTGTAAGAACTATATTAAGATTCCACACTGGAGAAGGTGGAAGTCTAAGAGGAATGATTCTCTTGAGTCCTTCCTTAAAAGCTTTGATAGCGGGCACTCGAAACAAAGACAAGTGCTGTCTGTTTTGTAGGTAAGCAGCTATTGCAGCAAGATGTAAGCGTATGGATGTATACGCCAAATTGGAACGCTGCAGGTGTAATAGATAGCAAATTATGTTTTGGATGGAAGCATCTAGTGGATTGATTTGATTGTTTGTACAGTAAATTACAAACCGTTTCCACTTAGCTGCGTAGCATGCTCTTGTGGTAGGACGTCTAGCCTCTTTAATGACGTTCATACAGTGTGGCGGAAGATTGAGGTAGCCAAACTCTAAGATTTCAGGTGCCAGATCGCAAGGTTGAGTTGACTGGGATCTGGATGTCTTATCTCTCCAAGGTTCTTAGTGAGAAGCTTGGGGGAGAGGTGTCGTTTTTGGTGAGGAACTACTGATAGTTCCAACAGGGTTGTGAACCATGGTTGTCGAGCCCATGTGGGAGCAATTAGGATCATTGTCAGGGAATGTTGTTTGAGTTTCCGAACCACTAATGGAATTAGTGGGAGAGGTGGAAAAGCGTAAGCAAATTTTCCTGACCAATTCATCCATGGCGCATTGCCTTTGGACAATGGGTGAGGATACCTGGACGCGAAGCTTGGGCATTTTGCGTTGAGGTGTGTGGCGAAGAGATCTATTTCTGGGTAGCCCCACATCTGGAAGAATGGGAGGAGAACTTGAGGATGTAGTTCCCATTCGTGGATCTGTTGTCTTTGACAACTGAGCAGATCTGCAATCTGGTTGTTTACTCCTGGGAGGTGTTCTGCAAGGAGATATATCTTTTGAGGAATGGCCCATCTCCATATGCTTTGAGCTAGTTGTGAAAGCTGTAGAGAGTGTGTGTCCCCTGTTTTTGTATGTAGTACATTGCTGTCATGTAGTCTGTACGAACTAGGACAGCTTTGCCTACTAGATGCAGTTGAAAGGCTTTCAATGCCAGAAAAATTGCTAGTAGCTCCAAGTGGTTTATGTGGAGTTTTTTTTGTTGTAGGGTCCATATGCCCTGAATGGTATGTTTTCGAAGATGAGCTCCCCAACCAGTGAGCGATGCGTCTGCTGTTAGCACTATCTGTGGAACCGGGTCGACGAATGGCCACCCCTTGGAAAGGTTTTGTGTATTCCTCCACTGCAGAGAGCGATGGGTGCGGCAGTCCACCAACACCAGATCTGTTAACTGACCTTGAACCTGGTTCCACTGACGTGCTAGGCATTCCTGTAGGGGACGCATTTGAAGTCTTGCATAAGGAACGATGAGAATGCAAGAAGCCGTCATGCCTATTAATTGCATGAACACTCGGGCTGGTAATGAGTGTTGAGGCTGAAATTGGGATGTCAGATTTTCCATGTTGCGTATCCTGACTGGGTCGGGGTATGCTAGAGCTTTGCAAGTGTCTATGTTGGCTCCTAGGTACTGTTGCATGTTGGACGGCTGGAGGTGAGACTTGGTGAGGTTTACAGTGAATCCCAAGTCGTGAAGCAGCTGAACTGTTTTGTGAGTATGATGTATGCAGCTGTGTTGTGATCTGGCTTTTATTAGCCAGTCGTCCAAGTAAGGGAAGACGTGAATGTGTTGTCTTCTTAAATGAGCTGTGACTACTGCCAGACACTTGGTGAAGACTCTGGGTGCTGTAGTTACCCCGAACGGGAGAACTTTGAATTGGTAATGTTGTCCATCCACCACGAACCTGAGATATTTTCTGTGAGCCGGGTGAATGGGAATATGAAAGTAGGCATCCTTTAAGTCCAGAGTGGACAGAAAGTCGCCCTGCTGAAGTAGTGGAAGCACTTGTTGGAGTGTGACCATGTGGAAGTGGTCTGATTGAATGTAGAGATTTAGCTGTCTGAAGTCTAATATAGGCCTGAGAGAGCCGTCCCTTTTTGGGGATTAGGAAGTACAGGGAGTATACTCCTGACCCTTGATGCTGAAATGGAACTGGTTCTATTGCATGTTTCTCCAATAGAGAGAGAACCTCTTGTTTTAGGAGAGTGAGATGTTCTGGTGACATATGTGGTTTTGGAAGAATAGTTGGGGGGAGTGCTTGTAAGCTCCAGGCAGTAACCATACTGGATAATTTGTAGGATCCACTTGTCGGAGGTGATTGAGTTCCAGACAGGCAGGAATTGTGAGAGACGTCCCCCGACAGGTGTGGAATGATCGGGGGGTAGCGGAGGGAAGTCACTGTTTGTTTGCGGGGGAAGTGCAGGTGGAGTTGCCCTTGCCTCTTCCCCTATTATTGTTCCCTCTATAATTTCCTCAAAAATAACCTCTGGGAGAGGGGGATTGATTATTCCCTTTGTAAGAGGAAGAGGGATTCTCTGTGGACACTGTCTTTAAGCCACCCCTGTAAAAGGTGCGGCGAAAGGACCCTCTGTTAGTTGGTAATTGTAAAGCCCCCATAGACTTTGCGACCTCAGTGTCCTTTTTCATCTTTTCAAGGGAGGTATCTACGGCTGGCCCGAAAAGATGTTCCTTATCAAAAGACTGGTTTAGTATGGAGGATTGTACCTCCTGCTTAAAACCGGAAATCCTAAGCCAAGCGTGTCTGCGCAGTAGCACGCTAGTATTCACTGCACAAGCTGCTGTGTCTGCTGCATCGAGTGCACATTTAATGGAAAAGTTACTAATAAGTTTGCCTTCCTGGATAAGGTCATTAGCTTTTGCCTTATACTGATCGGGTAAGTGGTGCATGAGCTGTTCCAACTCATCATAATGAGCCATATCATAGCGTGCTAGCAGAGCTGGAGCGTTTGCAATAGGCCAATAATTTTCAGCCTGTGTAGCCACTCTCTTGCCTGAGGCATCAATGAGTTTGGACTCCTTGTCAGGAGGGGGAGCCTCACCTGTGGTTTGAGAGTTAGCTCTCTTTCAAGCGTTAGAGACTACAAGAGAGTCCAAAGGTAACTGACCTCTAATATAAGCAGGGTCTGTTGGAGCGGGTTTGTATTTTTTGTCTACTCTGGGTGTGAGAATTCGAGCTCTAACTGGGTCTTTAAAGACCTCATCGGTGTGCTTTAACATGCCCTTTAGGATAAGTAAAGTGTGAGTAGATCTTTGAGAATAGGCGAGTGTCTCAAAGAGGAAATCCTCTTCCAGAGGCTCTTTATGGAGCTCCACTCCGTGATATTGTGCAGCTCTGTTAATGAGTTGAGCGTATCCAATGTTATCATCAGGTGGGGAGGGTCTAGTAGGATACAGGTCAGGGTCATTATCTGTATATGGTTCCTTATCGTAATTTTCCCATGGATCAGTATCTTGAGGTCTATCCTGATCTGGTGGTATGTCCTGCTCCTCATCAGTATCCCCATCCCCACCCCCATAATCCTCATCCTGAATGCTAGGTGAAAGTGGAGGTGGTGGTGAATTTGATGGTGAAATAATCAAAATCGGATTAATAGGAGGAGAGGGAGGTGGAATGTAAGGTGGAGAAGGGTTAGTACCAGAGTCCATTTTCTTAAGAGGTATAGAAGGGTCCTCTGTGAGGTCCAGCTTCCGTTTCTTAGGAAGAGTGGCCTGAATATGCCCTGTTTTAGGGTTAATAAGTCTTTTGTTTTGGGTCCAAAGATGGCTCATTGGACCAAGGCTCTTTGGGTGGAGTGTCTTTTTCTTTGTTTGTGGTTTTCGGTGCCGAGAGTTTCGGCTCTGGCGCCTTTGGTGTTGGAGTTTTTGGCTGCGAGTCTTTGTGTTTGGTGGGTTTCGGCTCCAAGCCTTTTGGTGCGGAGGAATTCGGCTCCCAATCTTTTGATGCAGAGGATTTCGGCTCCGGGTGTTTTGATGCCGAGGATTTCGGCTCCGAGCCTTTCGGTACGGAAGATTTCGGCTCTGAACCTGTAGATTTTGGGGATTTTGGATCCAAACTTTTAGGTTTGGAGGCCTTATGTTCCAAAGCCTTCGGTGTGGAAGGTATAGCCTTCGGTCCCGGTGGTGTGGTGACCGGCAGAGACTTGGACTTATGTTTCAGTGCCGAGGGTGTTGGTTCGGCACCGGAATGGGGGCGGCTCGAGCCTGAGCCGGAAGGCTTTTCTTTCTGTTTCTTAGCCGGGCTGGAGGGCGGGGCATCGGAAACTTTGTCGGTGCCGACCTGAGCCCGGAGGCGAAGGTGGTACCGGAGCCTTTGTTTTATGTTGACTGGTCACAGGGGAATCAGTACTCACAGTACGCTGACCCGGAGTGATGTGCTCTTCTTCCTCCATGTCGGAGTCTGCTTCGGACACGGAGACCTGTTTTTCTTCCTCGGCTCCTTCGATTGGATGTTGGATATGTGGATCTTCTCCAAAGATGTCCAGTACGGAGCTGCTGTGGTGTTGCATCTCGTGGCGTGAGCCCGACTATCACAAATTGTTTTCTTCGATCGGAACGATCGACACGCTTCACAGTCCTTTTCGTTGTGTTCCGGGGATAAGCAGAGGTTGCAGACCTCGTGCAAATTGGTGCGTGGAAACTTAGCACGACACCCGGGACATAGTTTAAATGGAGTCCGTTCCATCGACTGCTAGCGAGGTCGGCACGGGTAGGCCCAACGGCCCGCCTCGAGTTACCCGATCAAAGGTTTTCTCAGTTGGAGCGATGCGCGTCGAATGGGTAACCGCGATCGAAGACAATACCGTCGAGGGTAGAGAATTGCGCGTCGAACAAGTTCGAGAACGATACTGAATTGGAGCATCGCAATACACATCCGAACCCGATGGTGGAAATAAACAATCTGGGGATGGAGTCGATGCCCATGCACACTATCACCGAAAGGAGGAGTCACCTACCTCGTGACTGGAAAGACTTCTTCGAAGAAAAACAAAGTGCAAACATCCGGACCCAACACCAGATGGCGATCTATGCTAAAGGATATGATCTACAGCTCATATGCCTCGAACAAGTGAGTTAACCCCTTCAAAAACCTCTGCACCAGAGGGGACTTGAAAAGTGAAGGCTGATCTGGTAGCCGAAGAAAAGCTGAAAAGGGCTGACAGATATCCCTTCAAAGTGCCCAAAGCAGAGCCCTGTTGGGCCAAGGAAAGGATAAACAAAAGGATATCTGTCAGGGAGGCAGATAAAGGGTCAATGGACCTTTCTTTACAATATTTACAAAATTTGTTCCATTGGCAGGCGTATATCGATTTCGTGGAGGGACGCCTGGCTGACAGAATAACCTCACAGACTTCAGGAGGAAGGTCAAAAGCGGTCAACTGTTGCCACTTAATCTCCACGCAAGTAAGCGGAACGTGGACAGGTTCGGGTGGTGGAACCTCCCCTGCTGCTGTGACAAAAGATCCTTACGAAGAGGCAACCTGATCGGAGGAGTGATGCTCATGTCTAGAAGCTCGGGATACCAAACTCTCCATGCCCAGTCCGGAGCCACAAGAATAACTTGTGCCCGGTCGCTCCTGATCTTGAGCACTCTGGGCAGGAGTGGTATGGGCGGATAAGCGTATAGGAGGCCTGAGGTCCACTCGCGTAGAAAAGTGTCACCGAGGGAGAGCCACCTAGGAAACTCCAACTCGCAAAACTGCTGACATTGCGCGTTCTCTTCGGAGGTGAACAGATCCAACCAAGGCTCTCCCCACCGCTAAAAAAGACCTTGTGCCACCTCCGAATGGAGACGCCACTCATGATCCGCAAGGCACCTTCGGCTGAGCTCGTCCGCCCTGGCGTTCAGAGAACCGGCCAGGTGTTGAACCACCAGGGAAATGCCCTGATGTTCCTGCCAAGTCCAGAGACGCAGAGGCTCTTGACAAAGGGTCCACGACCCCACTCCGCCCTGTTTGTTGCAGTACCACTCATGGCGGTAGTGTTGTCCGTGAACACCTGTACCAGCCTTCCTTTTATGGACGGTAAAAAGACTTTCATGCCAGTCAGATCGCCCGAAGCTCCAACAGATTGATATGGAGCATGGCTTCCGTTGGAGACCAGAGTCCTCTGATCTCCACCTCTCCCAGATGGCCACCCCATCCCAGAAGGGACGCATCTGTCACTGCTGTGAGATCTAGGTGGGGAAGAGAGAGGGGTCTGCCCTTGATCCAATCGTGGCCTGTTAGCCACCACTGAAGGTCTTTCGCAGTGCCCTTCAAAATCTGAACCAGGTCTGTGAGATTTCCCCGATGCGGTGTCCACTGGAACTTCAGGTCCCACTGCAGAGCACGCATGTGCCACCGTGCATGGTTCACTAGCAGGATGCAGGAGGTCATGAGGCTCAACAGCCTCTGAGTCATTCTCACCGAAATCTAGGATAGAGGCTGAAACATCGGTATCATAGCCTGAATATCCTGGACTCGCCGTTCGGGAGGATAAGCCCGAAACTGCACCATGTCCAGAATCGCTCCAATGAAAGGGAGCGTCTGAGAGGGAGTCAGGTGTGACTTCGGCACGTTGCTAGTGAACCCCAGCGAATGCAGGAGGTTCCCCGTAGTCTGTAGGTGGGAGACAACTGTTTGGGACGAGCCGGCCTTCAACAACCAGTTGTCGAGAGAGGGGAAGACTGGAACCCCCAACCTCCGCAGATGGGCTGCGACCACAGCCATCACCTTTGTGAACACCTATGGGGCGCTGGTGAGGCCGAAGGAGACCACTGCAAATTGAACCTCAGGATTGGTTGCAAATCCCACCCGTAAGAATCCCTCTGACCCTATGCTTAGGAATATTATGCCCTGTGCTAATAATGACCGCAGTCGTACATCAGGCCTGCTGCCAACTAGTGATCCCCCAATCCCTCCCCACATTGATGCTCGCTTTTGCCGAGTTATATCTGGCAGGCGAGTCGCAACACAAGGGCCTCCCCAAGAGCATTTTTCTGACCAATGTTCCCAGACTGTCGTCACCCACATGTCATGAAAACGAATACTCCCTTATCAACAAAAGTATACATTGGATTCACCATGTGAGGGGGTGTCGTTCAATAATCAGAGAGGACATCTATGGGGCCCAAAGGATTAATGGGGTTAATTCCCTGACAGACTGTATAGAGCTGCTTTTTGGTGATGCGAACCTTGTCCATGATTTAATCGCATTAGAAGGTAGTGTGAGAAGTTGGCCTGGCATATGCTGTCCACTAGTTATAGTGGGCACCTTGTACCAGTCCAAACGACCCTTATTGATGATAGGTTTAAAGACTACCTTTATTGAAAGCTATCCTAGTGGTAGCTATGGAGAGCAGCCTTCAGGCTAAGTCTTGAAGGAGTGTAAAGCAGCTTGGTTTACCAGATTATAACCTCTTGAATGACCAAATGAAAGGAGAACCACACCAGGTATATATAAAATATATGTATTTATTTCTAAACACTCACTACTAATCTCTTTATGAGATTAGAGTCCAAGATACACAATTTCACAGTATTAAAACGACAGTAAATAGCACAATATACAATGGTCCCCAGTGGGGGACCAAACCATATATTAAGAAAGTGGTATGAGAACCACGACTTGACTAGACACAGTGCCTAGAGCACGTAGAATCGCTGGGACCCCAAGGAACCACCTAAGGTAGTGACACAGGAGACCCACGGGGGACGTGTGCAGTGTGAGAACACAGCCACGAGCGCCGTAGGATTCTATGAGGAAAGTCGCGGTTGGAATTTTAAAGATAAAGGACACTTAGGAGAGGACTTTGAGCAAACCCCTTTAGACTTAAGAGGTTCTAGGGCCAACACCCACGGGAGCACCGGAGTACTCGAGTTACCTCACCCAGGAAGCCGGGTGCATAGGTGTCAAAGGGTGTCGGGAATCGTCGTTGATTTCAATGGCGATCTGCTGCAAAGTGCTGCTGCCGTGAAGAAGAAAAGTGTCCGGGATGATCCAAGCCTGGACCGAAGATGTGAAGAACCTGAAAGCAGAGGGGACAGAGTCTGGGTCACTAGCCAGTGACCAGGGGCACGATAGGCGAATGCCCACCGATGTCGGGTGCTTCAGGTGCGAAGAGGTGAAGCTTGACTCTGCAGCCACGGGGTCCAGGAGACGTCGAGGACGACCAGGAGCCGGATTCGAGCTGTCCCACGAAGGATGTCGAGTGCTGGGGTGTCGGTGCTCGGATTGAACACAACAAGCCTTGGCAACAGCAACCCACGCAGGAAGAGAAAAGATGCTTTGGTGCGGACCAGCAAGGTCCGGGGGACTCCCCAAGCGATGGAGAGTCAGGGCACGTCTGGAGCAACCAGTTTAGCCCAATTAATCTTAGTGTTGCCTTCACAGGGACCCACCAGTCAACGGACCAGGGATCGCGAAGGTACCTCGAGAGAAAACACAAAGGGCCAGCTCACGGAACACTCGTGGAGTGTAGGCTGGCAATCTTCGGTGGAATTGCTGCTCGGGGTCAGGGCTACAAGTAACCCAAAGCTCAGCCTCAGAAGTCGCCTCAAAGCTGATGCTTCTGCAAATGGTCGCGGTGTCCAGGGGTTCGGGTTGCACGGTCTCCACGAGGGATACAGGCCTCAGACTTGCTGAGCACACAGATCGACCTCAGAGACCACGGGAACCCACCTCCTGTGTTGCAAAATTCTTCGGAGTCCTCAGGAGCTTCGGAGATGCAAACCGGACAGATGCGTCTTTGGTGCCTGCCAAGCAGGGGAGTAACTCCTTTACTCCAAGGGAGATTCTTCGGTCATCCAACGTCGTGTAGATAGTTGAAGTTCTGGGATTCTGTAGCAGAGTTTCGTCCAGGTAAATCTAAAATCCTGTAGTCAGGGGTTCCTACTTTATACCCAAGGAAGGGGTGGGACAAACTCTGGGGACCCACCTATGGGAGGGTCAGGAGAGAGGGGTGGCTACAACCATTTCCTTTGTCCAGTTTCGCGCCAGAGCAGGGGCTGGTAGCCCCTGCAACCGGTTTGAGCTGGACTATGCACAGGGACACCAAATGTGCCCCCAGTGCAGACTTCAAAGCACTCTTGGAGTGCACCCACCCAGCCCCAATACACTAAAGCCTGTCTGGGAGGTGGTCACACCTCCCTGTGACAGGAAACCTATTGTCCAGGCCTCCCCTGCCGGAGTTTCGTCCAGCAGCAGGAGGGCAGACTCGTGTCTGTGGCTGCAGCATCCATTTTGTGATGCCAGGGTTCTGTTAAGCTGGTACCGGGTGTACCGGTGGTGCCATATTTCTCCCTCTAGTAGGGTGGAATCATACCTCCCACCCCAGTTACTGGAGTGGAGGTATGATTCCAAGGTGTTTGACACCAAACACGACATGTTTCCATGCAGCCATTCTCAAGTTAGCATTTACCGCGAGGTCATAATGCACTTAAGAGTATATGGTTGGCTGCATCACAGACAACCCCGGAATAGTGGTTCCGAACGCTGCAGAGGGGCTCTGCTCATGCATGGGCTCCCTCTCACATGAAACCCAGCACCCTGCCATCAGGATTGTTAAGGCCTGCCATAGGGGTGACTGATAGGTTTACATGTGCAGTGATATGGAGAGATATAGGGAACCTATATCTCAGTAAGGGGTGCATACACCACCGTACACAGGCTGCTGTAGCAGACCTGTTGTGTCATTTTGGATGGCCTCTCAGGGGTGGCATAATACATGCTGCAGCCCCTGGGAGGCCTCTGGGGTACCTATGCCCTGGGTACATAGTATACCATATACTAGGGACTTATAAGGGTACCCCAGAATCCAATCTGGAGTGTACCTAAAGTACATACAATCAATTTAAGGGGAAAGCAGATAGGCTGGGGTCCTGAGTAGCAGGATCCCAGCCAAACTAAGTCGAAAACCAGCAAAACACCAGGAAAAAAGTGGGGGCAACCATGCATTCAGATTCCACCTTCCTACAGGTAGGTTCAATCCTTCTACTATCACGGGGATACAGATGAAATATCGCCCATTAACGTGCCCACTGTTGCCAACTACTCGCAACCTGGTACACCAGCAGAGCTCTGGTTCGACTCGATGCGAATTACTGACTTGCACATCAAACTCCGTCATCAGACTCTTCATTACATCCTTCCATTTTAATCTCTTATCCCCTTGAGACCACCTACCCTGTTGCTCCAATCTTACCTTTAGCCACTGCTCAGTGCACTGCAACCAGCGAAGCATGCTTGACCGCATCCAGTAGCCACAGTGAGGGGGGCAGTCCCGCTGGACATCGGACTGGATCTCAGGGAGGAGATATGGGAGAGGGTGAAAATACTGAAGCTTTAGGTAATAGAGATCATGCGACTAAACTCACCCTATTGTCATGGAATGTTGCCGGGGTGAGAACAAAACTAGCACTTGCCCATTGGACCCAATATGTAGAAAAGCACAACATCTGTATTCAACAAGAAACGTGGTCCCCTTTGCCCATTTTTATCCCAGGGTACATCACATTCCATCGCTCTGCGATTACTAACAAATTTGGGCGCCCAGCTGGGGGTTTATTGATTTTAATCAAAATTGATCTTCACTGTTCTGTCAAAGAACTCAAGACCAACAGCCCAGATATACTAGCTGTCCAGATAAGGGCAGAGGATGGGTTGGGGGTGGATCTTTTTAATGAGTACGCTAGAGGGATGAAAGCGGGAAGTACATCATCCACCCTACAGGAGCAGGAGAACCTCTTAGATGCTAGAGATACCCAATTACCATTATTAGTCGCAGGAGACTTTAATGTCACCTTCGAACCACTTGGCAGGAGGACCTGTGTGGAAGTAGGGAGGAGGAGGAGTTATGGCATATTCCCCCTTTGGACCTTACTCCTATCCAAAAATGGTCCCAAACTGCATTGCAGCCCAAGTTACTTACCTTCGGTAACGATATATCTGTTAGAAACATTAGTTAGTGATAGATTCCTTACCTTAGAATTCCCCCAGGCGTCAGACTGGATCCGGAAAGTTTTCGTCAGCAGTGCCCCTGCGCGTCGGAAGGTGGCGTCGTGCGGCTCCGCGTCCGTCGTTGGCGTCGTGGTCGCCGAGATGACGTCGCGGCAGCTACTTAGACGCCGCCCTCGCGCGCTGTCAGTTCTGTACACAACTTTCCGCGCCAGGAACGCAGAGCCATGCAAGATACTGACCACTGGTGCATAGAAACTAGGGCCCTAAAAGGGATGACCTTAACCCTAGAAATCAGTTCGCAGAACGGGTAGGATGGGTGGGGCGGTAAGGAATCTATCACGAACTAATGTTTCTTACAGATATATCGTTACCGAAGGTAAGTATCTTGTGCATCTGAAAGAAACACGTTAGTGATAGATTCCTTACCTTAGAATAGATACCCCAGCAATACCAACCCGGGTGGTGGGTCTGAGAACCAAGATCACACCAGGAAGTCCCGGAGAACAGAACGGCCAAAGAAGCCGTCTCTCCGGACTTGGCTGTCCAGGCAATAATGCTTAGTAAAAGTGTGCAACGAGGCCCACGTAGCTGCCTGACAGATGTCTTGTAAGGGGACTCCACGTCCCAATGCCGTAGTGGCAGCCGTCGCCCTGGTGGAATGGGCGCGCAGCCCCACCGGAGGCTCCTTTTTCACCAGAGAATAACAGGCTTTAATACACAAGACGACCGATCAGGAGATAGTCCGCTTGTGTACGGCCCGACCTTTCTTGGTGCCTAGGTAGCCAACAAAGAGCTGGTCATCCACCCGGAACTGTTGTGTGCGATTCAGGTAAAATGAGAGCGCACGTTTTGGGTCCAGACGGTGGAGCCTCTCTTCCTCTCTGGAAGGATGCGGAGGCGGAAAGAAGGTGGGCAAAGTGATGGTCTGCCCGATGTGAAAGGCAGTGACAACCTTTGGCAGAAAAGATGGACGTGTTCTGAGCACAACCTTGTCCGGATGGACAGACAGAAAAGGAGGTTTGCAAGAAAGAGCCTGGAGCTCACTCACTCTCCTAGCCGAGGTGATGGCAACCAGGAAAGCAGTCTTCAAAGTTAACAGACGAAGAGGACAGTTGTGAAGAGGCTCAAAGGGAGCGCACATTAAATATGTGAGAACCAGGTTCAAGTCCCACTGAGGCATTACGAAGGGAATAGGAGGGAAAAGATGAGTAATGCCCTTGAGGAATCTACTGACAACAGGGGACTTGAAAAGAGATGGCTGATCAGGAAGCCCAAGAAAGGCTGAAATAGCCGAAAGATAGCCCTGGATAGTGCCCAGAGCAGAACCCTGCTGGGCCAAAGAAAGAAGGAACAGTAGGACTTCTGAAAGAGGGGCAGAAAGGGGATCCACAGCCTTTGCTGTGCACCATGCCACAAACTTGTTCCACCTGCAGGCGTATACCAAGTTAGTGGAGGGACGCCTGGCTGCCAGAATGACATCACAGAGTTCAGGAGGCAAGTCGAAAGGAATCAACTGCCGCCGCTCAATCTCCACGCAAGGAGGTGGAGGCTGGACAGGTTCGGGTGGAGGACCGTCCCCTGCTGCTGCGACAGAAGATCCTCCCGAAGAGGCAGTCGGATAGGGGGATCGATGGTCATACTGAGTAGCTCGGGATACCAAACCCTTCGAGCCCAGTCCGGAGCCACAAGAATGACTTGGGCCCAGTCGCGCCTGATCTTCTTCAGCACTCTGGGCAGAAGTGGTATAGGCGGAAAGGCGTACAACAGACCGCAACTCCACTCGCGACGAAAAGCGTCGCCTAGCGAGTGCCGCCTTGGAAATTCCAACACGCAGAACTGCTGACATTGCACGTTCTCTTCGGTGGCGAATAGATCTAACCAAGGCTCTCCCCACTGCTGAAAGAGACCTTGCCATCTGCCATTGACCCAATGCCGGTTCGTGAGCCACCACTGCAGTTGTTGAGCAGTGCCCTCTGAGATCTGGACGTAATCGGACAGGTTCCCCTGATGCTGCGCCCACTGGAACTTCAGGTCCCACTGAAGAGCCCGCATATGCCATCTGGCATGATCAACCAGCAGGATGCAGGAAGCCATGAGGCCCAGCAGCCTCAGGGTCACCCTGACTGAAACCCAGGATAGAGGCTGAAAGATCGGAATCAGAGCCTGAATATCCTGGACTCGCCGTTCGGGAGGATAGACCCGAAAGTGCGTCGTATCCAGAACCGCTCCGATGAAGAGGAGCTTCTGAGAGGGAATCAGGTGCGACTTTCGGCACATTGATGGAGAACCCCAGCAAATGCAGGAGGTCGGCCATAGTCTGGAGGTGGGAGACGACTGTCCGGGGCGAGCCCGCCTTCAACAGCCAGTCGTCGAGATAGGGGAAGACTGGAACCCCTGATCTGCGCAGATGAGCTGCGACCACCGCCATCACTTTGGTGAACACCCGAGGGGCGCTGGTAAGGCCAAAGGGGAGCACAGTAAACTGAAAGTGCTCGTGGCCTACCGTAAACTGCAGGTAACGCCGGTGGCCCGGCAGGACAGGAATGTGGAAATATGCGTCCTGCAGGTCCAACGCTCCCATCCAGTCTCCAGGGTCGAGGGCAGACAAGACCTGAGCTAGAGTTAACATCTTGAACTTCTCCTTTAGGAGGAAGCGATTGACGTCCCTGAGGTCCAACATATGACGCAGGCCCTTGTCCTTCTTGGGCACCAGAAAGTAGTGGGAGTAACAACCACGTCCTACGTCTGGCGCAGGAACGCGCTCGATGGCCCCCTTGGCCAAGAGGGCCGCGACTTCCTGTTGAAGAAGTACCAAGTGATCACCCGACATGCGGTGGTACTGGGGTGGCATGGCTGGAGGGGTTGTCTCGAAGGGGAGGGAGTAGCCCCTTTGGACTATCTGTAAAACCCACCTGTCCGAAGTGATGGTTCGCCAGTGGGGGAGGTGATGGCGAATCCTGCCGCCCACTGGCGTTTGATGGGCCTGAAAAACCGGACTAGGAAGGTTTGGAGGCAGTGGTGGCTGGGGTGGAGGTGGACTGACCCGCCCACTGGCCCCCTGACCCGGCTCGGCGGGTCCCACGTCAGCGGCAAGACTGTTGCTGCGCAGGCCTGTGGCTCTGAAACGAACGTGTCGGGGCGCCCCTTCCGTGGCCACGAAAGGAGAGAAGAGCAGAAGGCGGAGGAGGGCGTGTGGCGGAAAGGCCCAAGGACTTGGCCGTAGCCCGCGAGTCCTTAAAGCGCTCCAACGCACTATCTGCTTTGTTGCCGAAAAGGCGATAGCCATCAAAGGGCATGTCCATCAAAGTGTTCTGGACATCCCCAGAAAAACCAGTTGTCCTCAGTCAGGCGTGGCGACGGAGCGCCATCGTAGTGGAAATTGCCCTGCCCAGCGAGTCGGCGGTGTCAAGGCCACAAAGAATAGTGAACTTGGCTGCATCCCTCCCTTCAGCAATAGGTTGAGAGAGCACTGTCCGGGCCTCCTCCGGACATTGAGGCAACACGCGCGCCACCGTATCCCACACAGAGTGGGAATAACGGCCCAAGAGGCATGCAGTGTTCACAGACCGCAGCCCTGAACTGGCGGAAGAAAAAATCTTCTTACCGAAATGCTCCAGTTCCTTGGATTCCCTGTCCGGAGGTGCGGTAGGGAATGCGCTCGGGGACGCAGAGGCTTGGACAACCAAGCTCTCTGGGGTGGGGTGTTGGGAAAGGAAAAGGGGGTCGCCCGGGGCCGGGCGATGGCATCGGGCCACGTTCCTATCCACAGGAGCCCCTGTGTTGGGCCTGGACCAGGTGCCCAAAAGAACGTCCGAAAGTGCATTGTTAAAAGGCAGCAGTGGCTCCGAAGAGGTAGCCGCCGGCTGAAGCACTTCCGTCAGGAGGTTAGTCCTGACGGCCGCTGTAGGGAGCTCGAGGTGGAGGGCCTCGGCCGCCCTACGCAACACCACTGCGTAACTTGCACCCTCTTCCGTAGCCACGGTAGGAGGAGACAGCATGCCAAGGTCAGGAGAGGTATCAAGACCACTGGCATCCCCCAACTCCTCTGCCCAGTCCGGGTCAAACTCACATTGTGCTGCGAGAGGGTCCTCAGACCCCTCCCAGTTCTCCCCTTTCTCCGAAGGCTGATAAACAGGCCGAAAATAAGGAGGACGGACATAGGGATAGAAATCCCCCATCGGCGTCGGAATCGGCGCCGAGCGATGCCGGTCTGGCGCCGTATCCACATGGGGGCTGAAACCGGGGGCGACGTCGTCCGGTTGGCCGGGCGACGTCGGAGGTGGTGCCGTTGAGGTCAACGTCGGTGGAGGTGTCACAAGGTCAACCGACGTCGTCCGGGATCCAGGCCCGGATCCATGGGGGTCCTGCGGCGCCGGAGCCGACAGCGATGCCGGAGCCGCCGGCAGTAAAGGGTTAGAACCCCCAGTCGGGCCCGCGGGGCACCAAGGCGCACCGGCGGGGCCCGATGGCCAAAAGAGGCGAGCCATGGCTGACACAAATTCCTGCAGCTGGGCCGGAGTCGCCGACGGACCCGGGAAGGGCGGGTAGGCCGGCGGCGACTGCGTAGGCTCAGCCGGAGCCGCGGGGGAGGCACCACCCGCACCCTCAGCCGCAACGGGCGAGGGGAAGTCGGAGAGCGATGGCGCTTCTTCGACTTCTTTGAGCGCTTCGTCTTACCTGACCCCAAGTGCGAAGACTTCGATCCCGATGAACGGTGGTGGCGGCTCCGCGACCGGTCCCTCGACCTCCCACGGGACCGGAACCTTGAGCGGCGCGGAGCCGACTGCCGGACTTCTAGCAACTTTCGGGACCGCTCCCGCAAAGTCTTCGGCGCCATGGCCCGGCAGTCGGAGCACGACTTGGGGTCGTGGTCGCGCTCCAGGCAGTAAAGACACACGCAGTGCGGGTCCGTCACCGACGTCATGCGATGACAGTCCCCGCAGGTCTTGAAGCCGGGCATCCCTACTGCACTAGGAGTCGATGGACTAAAAAAATAGAGACAAAAAGCCTCGAAAAAACTCAGTCAAAAAGTGACTGGGGGTACCGCTCTCTCCGGATCTGCGCTTGCTGGCGCGGAAAAAGAAAGAACTGACGTCAGCGCGCGAGGGCGGCGTCTAAGTAGCTGCTGCGACGTCATCTCGGCGACCACGACGCCAACGATGGACGCGGAGCCGCACAACGCCACCTTCCGACGCGCAGGGGTACTGCTGACGAAAACTTCCCGGATCCAGTCTGACGCCTGGGGGTAATTCTAAGGTAAGGAACCTATCACTAACGTGTTTCTTTCAGCTGCTAAATGCAATAACCCTCGAATTTGGTTTGAGGGCTACAAATGGGCGAACCAACTCTGATAAGTCAGGAGCAAATAGTTTTAACCGGACCACTAACATGAGTCGAACTGATTACTTTCTGCTAGACCTGAGATTATGGACCAAAGTTCTTGACATGGTTGTAGGGTTTACTACGGACAGCGATCACAATCCCCTTGAGTTAATTCTAATCTCTCCTTGGGCCAGAGGCTTAAATTCCACTGATACTACTCTTGCCACCAGGGTGGATCACTCTACTAACAATAATAGGTGTCTTAAATGGGCACGTGTAGTAATGGACCCGGAGAAGTTAAATCTAATTAATTCCAGTTTTCAAGAAGGGTGATCGCTCGTTGCCCTCGAATTACAGACCTATTAGTCTGATCGACAGTGCACAAAAGGTCTTTGCCCGAGCACTTCTTATGAAAATCCAAACCTGGATAGATGATAACATTCTGTCCACTTTTCAAGCCGGGTTTAGACAGAAAGTTAGCACTGTTGATCAGGTTTTCTGCTTCCTATTACTAACTTGGAAGACGGTGACAATCTTGCAGGGAAGCTTATATGTAGCTTTTATTGATTTACGGTCTGCATTCGACCTCATTCCCAGACACAAACTTTGGTGTGTCTTGAAGGAAATGGGCTTCCCTCCTGAAATTTTAGCATTGAACGTTCACCTGCATGAGATCAATTATGCAAGGGTATGCTGGGGTAACCAAGGTCAATTGTCAGACCCGATCAGGGGTGTGTAATGGCCCCCAGTCTCTTCTCACTCTTCATCAATGGCGTTGTCCAGTTTCTTGCTGAGAGTCCAGCAGATGCGCCGACCCTGGGGGGGAGGGGGAGGGGCGTTAAGGTGACAACCTTACTTTTTGCAGATGACACTCTGATAGTTTCTAAGACCCCGAGTGGCCTGCAATCCCTTCTAAAACGCTTTGAGTCTTTTTGCGCACTAAGAGGTCTTCAGATAAACACCGCAAACGCCAAGCTTCTAATGATTAACCCTCACCGATCCTATAGGGGAAGCTGTTCCTAGAGGGGGAAACCACTAGAGAGAGTGAGTACCTTTGATTACCTGGGTGCCACTCTCTCAGACGACCTTTCCTGGAGACATCATGTTAAGAGGCAGAATCTCCAATTAAGGCGTATCTCAGGGGCTCTGATCAAAGAGTACAAGATCTCATCGAACAAGCCAATAGCTGCCCCCCTTTGCATTTATGATCATAAAGGAGTGGGATTAGCCCTTTATGGGGCGGAACTCTGGGGGTTTGAAACACTGGATGCACTCCTAGTGACTGAAAATAAATTCTTGAGATCACTTTGTTCTCTCCCACAGAGTACCCCCCTGCAACCGCTGAGATTAGACATGGGTAGATTCTCGATTATACAAAATGCACAGCTACGCCCTCTGCTCTTCTGGCTACGTTTAAAAACCACCCCTGAGCTACACCCATATGCTGCTGCTCTAGATGAGGTCTATGCGTTGAACCGCCACAAGAAAATTGGCTGGCTAACCAGGATAAAATCACTGATGGCCACTCTAGAGATGGAAGGCACATGTGTCACCGATACTCCAGACTCTCTTCCAACTAAAGCTCAGGTTAAGAAATATTACTGGGACTGGGTGGCGCAGTCCCTTATTTCCCATCCATCCGGGGGTCGTTTGACACTTGATTTCAAAATGTTCAAACTGGAAGCGCCTTTGAGCAAAATTTGGAGGTTATCACAAACTCTCAGGATAGGAAACTCTACATGCAATTTAGATTTGGTTTCCTTCCTGTTAACACCTTTGTTGCCTCCTGGTGCCAGCCTTCTGCCACATCCCAGCTCTGTCCGGGCTGTTCTCTTCCAGCCGAGTCCATCAGTCACATTCTTTCTGCATGTCCTAGGTACCACCATTTGAGATCTAGGTGGATAGCTCCTGTTCTTAGACAGCTAGGCACCCGCTGTCACAGCGATGCTCTACGTATTTTAAATTCGGATTCTAGCATGCTAATCATCTGTGCTGCTGCTAAATTTCTAGGCAAAGTGTGGATCAGTAGGAGGTACGCATTGTCCAGGTAACTGATGCAACCCTTTTCTATTTTAATATTTTTAAATGATTTTATACATGTATCTATTTATTAGTTTGGTTCTGAACTAATCTTAGAACTGTACCTGCATGGCGGGTCATACCGTCAAATTTTGCGGTATAGACTTTTGCTGCTACATTTCTTAGATTTAATCTTAGCTGTTTTTATTGCTCTTTTAACCCCGTTTTATTATTTACACTAGATGGTCTGAGCTGAACCAGCTTATGGGAATATGTAATCAAACTTCGGTCTCCTTGCACTCTAGGCACTGGCACCTTTAAGGCCCTGATTCGATAACTGGGGATCAGGCAGATTTTATCAATCCTAGGTACCTGCTTTTGTATGATGGTTACTAAGTCTTTTATACTTAACGCACTTGCACTTTTGTGGACCTCTTTTATTCCCTAGACTATTAGGAAGTCTGGATTCTTAAAGGGAAAAATCTATATGTCACTACAGATTGTTATTTCAAATTCGAATGCTTTACTATGTCTGTATTGTACTGTATGCATGTGACACTTTTATGGCCGCAATGGCCGAAATAAAGTTATTGATTGACTGACTGAAAGTGCTTGTGGCCCACCGTAAACCGCAGGTAGCGACAATGGGCAGGCAGGGGAGGGATATGAAAATAGGAATTGTGCAAGTCCAACACTACCATCCAGTCTCCCGGGTCCAGGGCAGACAGGGCCTGAGGTAGGGTGAGCATCTTGAACTTTTCCTTTTTGAGGAAGTAGTTGAGGGCTGTGAGGTCTAGGATAGGACAAAGGCCTCCATCCTTCTTTGAGACCAGAAAACAGTGGGAATAACAACCACAGCCTATTTCTGACCCGGGAACCCTCTCTATAGCTTCCTTGGCCAAGAGAGTTTTGACTTCCTCGTGGAGGAGGGCAAGGTGCTCCTCCGTCAGCCGATCATAAGCTGACGGCATGGATGGAGGAGTAGTCTCGAATGGGAGGGAGTAGCCAAAGTGGTGTTGCTATTCAGTCATGGGCGACAGCGGCGTAAGATAGCCCTGATAAGCCCTGTCCTGTGCAAAATGAAATGTTGGCCAAAAAACTCAACTAAAATATATCACATGACTTTGGACTTATGTACTGACTTTTCTGATTATTTGTCCTCAAACAGTGTTATTTAAACAAATTGTTGGAGTGCTCCAGTATATTATGATTCAGTGCTTTGCAATTCCTCGGAAGTAACACCATTGTTGCCCTTACAGGTAGCAGGGGCGTGTACTGTGGTAGCACCAGTCTTTGAACAAGTAGTCTTTCTGTAGACTCTCTACCCTGACTAGTTGAGTACTGTGCGACATATTTTAGTTATTGTCACAGCTACCTATCTGATTTTTAACATAATTAGGCAGTGTAGTGGTCTCAATGTAGAAACAGATGCTATAAAAAAGGCCTAGGATCACGTTTATAGCACGCCTACGGTATGCACCATTATGCAGTAAACATGAGTGTTATGGTATAGTGACCAATACCCACAGAGAAGTGGTGGTTGAACCTAATGGGCTAACAAGCAAACTTAAGGCATGATGGAGACTGACTAACAAGTAAAACCGATCAGCACTGTAGTGAAAAAGGAACTTTAGAGTGGAAATTAAAGACCACAAGCAGACTTCTGCATCATACTCCTTGAAGGACAACCTAGCAAGCAGCAGACCCCTGCAAATGAAGAGACAAGGAACAACATGCAATGAGAACTGAGGAATTCAAAGAACGAGTAGAAGCTGGGAAAAAAACTGTCTGAAGAATACAAGGACTGTATGTTGAATGAATCCTAGAAGGGCAGCGACAGCCGTAATAGTAGCAAGGAAAGGCTGCCTAGGAATTTAGGCTTTATCAGGGGCCTTTCTGAGAAATGGTACAAAGGGAAATACAAAAACTGAACTGGAAATATTTGGAAACAATAAAGTAGCAGACCAGAGCTGGCTAGCCAGTCGATTCATGAACCACATTAAACGAAACAAGGTTGAGAATTTTTGAATGCAAGGAAATAAGGACAATTAGGAAATACTATATACCTGAATGGAGACATACACGCAGGAAAACATGTACCTCACTAATTAAATTGATATCCACAGCTTTAGACCGACAATATACAACGTCATGTGAAGGCCCAGCTTGTACTCTTTAGACACGTCACAATGCATTCACTCAGTCTACCATCTCATTAATGCAAAACAGGAGAACACCAACTCATCTCGACCCAGTATTATACCACTTTTGTTTGATTATCTATAGGCAAAAGTGCATGGAAGTCTGGGGATATGGAGGGGTGGTGGGTTCGCCTTTAGCCTGGTAGGGGAGGAGCAAGAATTAACTGAGGTATGTATTTAAAATGAGTTTGTAGATTTATTTTGATGGAATATACGTTGTGTGACAAATAACACTAGGTTCAACTTTGGGGGGAAAAAACCAAAGAGCACTTCTGTCACTAGTTAACATATAAAACATTTTTGTTCTATTTTTGGTTTGCATTTCTTCACAAAACAATGAAAAGTAAAGTTAAATAAGCTAGAAAAGTATATTCCAATGATGAACAACTTATTTAAAAAAAATTCCATGCTCCTGTGAACTCACTAAACCAGAAAAAGAGGCAGAGAGCAATGAAAGTTACCTGACTTCAACCAGGTCGTTTGGCTTGTAACTGGGATGCAGGAAGAACCACACTTTCTTGACAAAATGGTGAATGCTGGGCTCATTTTGGGATCCACGCACATACACCATCCACTTGTGAGTAGATTGGTCGTTCTCTTCTCTCTTATCAGGAGGAATGTATCTGTGGAATCAAAGAAGCCAGATCGAGAAGTCAAGCCTCTATTGGGAGGCAGCTTTTTTGTTTTGTGTGAGTTTGCTAAATCAAAAACGTCATACCAACCTAATGATCGCACAAAATTGTTTATGAAATGCACTCCCATACAGTTCAATTAGACTACTGCACTACTAAAGAGCAGATATCTTATTTCAAATATTTTCTGTAATTACTCATTTATTATTATATGGATAGCCATTCTATGACCCCTTCTCTATTCTTGTTAAACGAAGAGCACAAGAGCTGATATTTCAGATTTGCAGCGTTTTTTCCAAAATGTTCTCACATGCCAGTCGTTCTCAAGCACTTTTAAGACATTTAGCACGAATGATATTTGTGGAGTTGCAATCACCCCAGTGTGAGAACAAAAGACAAAACTACTTCTGAAAACATTATCACTGAAAAAGCATAGAATTCTAAAACATATAATTTTTATAATATTTATTATTGCTCTATAGCTAAGCGTGTAATTCGTTTTGGAACAATTTGTGAGACCTATACAGACTGTAGTTAAGGCCCTTAAATCTAACTAAGTGTACCTGAGACAGCACTGAATGTACTTTTGCTGAAGACGGGATCAAAAAACTGTTTGCTCTTCTGCGCTAAGCGAATGCTATCCAAGTGCCATTGAAACCAAATGGCCAACAATAGAGAACTATTGACAAAACCAATAGCTGTGTTTCTTTAATATTGCATACATACAAAGACTAGCACTGAATGGTGGTGGCTGTGCTTGGTATAGGAGCACATCAGTTTGTTACACAGAGCCCGTCCATGAAGATAGTCTTTGACTTCCCCAGTTTCAGCAACTCTTACCTGCCACGAAAATCTCTAGAGCTCAGAATTGGGAGAGTATGCATCCCAGAAATCCATGCAGGAGATCCTTCCAGTAAAACAGCCTTGTGTCCGCTTTTCAGACATGGCAAGGACGGACCTCACCCGCCCAGATTATATCAGTCTGGTTAAGGAGCAGAGCTTAGCATGGGTCTTCCACGGGGCCTGGGACAGGGCAACATGGAATTACGTGACATGCAAACTATATATTGTTAGGCCTCCACTTGTCCCCCAAACCTGTAACCACATCCAGCAGCTTTGTATTATTGATTACACTGCTGCCCAAGTTCAATTTTATACCCAGATGTCTCTCATGCCCTGAATAAGCCCTGCTAATTGATGTTAATTAGAAGCTTGGTTGGCCCAAGCAAGCACTAAAGCACTCAAATATTGAAAGATCACAAAAGGAGTCAAATGAGGGAAGAAGGGCTGGAACTCCTAAATCATGAATGTGATCACAAAAGTTAGAATAACAGCAAACCTGGGGCAAGGAAGGACTCTATGAGTTAGACTGCAGGGGACCTCCTGATTGTAGGATACTCCCCCCAAAAAATATTACAATCCCACCATTACTAGTACTTGCATGCATCACTCCACTGCCCTCACACCTTCCTATCAGGATAGCTTATTGGAACTATTCTTATAACTGATATCTATCAGTTCAACAGATGTGAAAAGTACTGCCAGGAGAGACCTCTTTTAACATTATTTCCAGATTTACGTAGTTGTAAGCATACCATAATTTCCAAACATAAGATTCATACTTCTAACATTGTCATTATCAGGTAAAAGTTGATCATTGTGCTGCATTCAAATTAAGACATACTGATAACATCGGATCTATGTAGTCCCTCTTCCTTTCTAGCTATAAATAAATTAGACAACATCCTATAACACTTAATGTTTGTGGTTATCTTGTTTGATGCATAAAAATACACTGTATTTTGTAACTGCATACTGATATCCGAAAGCCTACATACATAACAAGCGCAGGAATCTATTTTCATTCCTATACATAAGTTAGTTAATGACAAATTGGCTCGGCCAAGCTTCGAGGAGCTTTCAGTTTGGAAAGATGATCTCGGCACAGATTAAATCTTTTATTGCCTAGGCCAAGAGACTCTAGTGTGACAGATCATCATGAAATGCAGTTCTATTTGGGATATTTTAGAGTTTGCATTAGGAGCTTTACCTTAACAAAAACTATCTTAAAGTTATTAATTTATTTTCCTGCTCCTAAGAAACATGAAACTTTTCAGTGAAAGTAGACCTTTTCACTATTGATTTGATGTGGGTGATGTACCTGAAGATATCCCTTTCACCTAAAACAGTAACAGCAGTAATCTGCTTAATTCAGAAGTATTTTGACATAAAACATTTGTAGATTCATTCATCACACATCTCCCATAAAAATACAATCTACATATGTAATTCACATCAAAATTTTAAATGTAAAAATTGTTATGATAACAGTAAATTAAGGAGGGTTCCGTTTGTATAATTCCAATGATTTGTGCCAAAAGTCTTAGAAAGCTAACAAGTTTTTGGGGCACTGTGTTTTCCCAATTGGCCAAGAACACATTGAATCTTGCAGAATTACAGTGCACCCTATTAGCTTCAGTAACCTTGCTTACATAGCAGAAATATCAATTTCTGAAAAGAAAAATAAATTCATATAGTTACACAATCTAAAAATCGTAACATTTCATTCCTGTGTAATTTTAAACCTAGGTCATCAGCCCATTCAAAATTTCAATCAAATAAAATGCCCAACAATTTCTTGAGGTACAGTTTTGAGCATTATATGAGATTAATAAATATCTAGATAAACCAAAAATCAAATACTCTGATGCGTACGTTTTTCAAATTCTAAGTTCAACCTGATAGTAGAAGGTACTCGTATCCCCCAACACAGAGATTAGGTGTCTTTTTTTAAGAGACAATATGTACATTCAATCAATTATAGATGAGACATATCTCAACATCTCTAGTTCTTGCTTTTATGAAGCATGGAAAAAAGAACGGAAATTGACAGTGCCTGTGGCACGTTTGCATCTCTGCTCTGAAAATTCCAGAGAACACCTCAAAACCGACATTTGGATCTATCTGCACAGCACCACCTAGCATTATTGAAACAGCATTGCTTAAAAAATGATTCAGAGTCATCTGAAGCCTGGATGCAAGATTCATATGAGGGATCTTCAGGAAGAAGCATACATTACAAATCTGGAATTTAGTTTGTGAAATTGGAGTTGCTGCAAACCTGGTCACAACTGACTATGTATGATATTATAATAAAAAGCAAAAACTGGAAATAGGAAGTTGAATACTAACTTGGAGACATTGCCAACAACAATAGTCTTCTTAACATAGAGTCTTGAAGGGTCATCTCCAGTCTTAAAACTGGTGTTCCTTTTAATTATTTTTGCAAATGTCTGGACACCTTCAGAATCCTAAGGGGGGAAAAAGGAGAAAACAAATCATGCATTCAAAACAAGAAAGTTTACAACGTTTTCATTTTCCCCTTTGATAAGCAGCAAGTAGAGGGATCTACCATCGACCATAGTAAACCTTGTATTAAGAGCTGCAAACTTCAATGTGGGCTGTATGAACTGAATAGCATTTTTAGTAACTACTCCTGCTCCGGAACTGACCGGCATTCTGACATATCAAAATAAGAAAATGTTGGTCATACCTGAACTATAGTTCTCCAGCATAGGCATCTCCTTTGGGGTGGCACTTTTTTTTTTTAGCGCATCTCAAAATGTTGATAGGTGTGACTCAGAACACATTATCCCTTCACTTTTTATCCTCTATGCTTACCAAGCACACACATCAGAGACCATATTACACTTCCTCTATATCTCCTGCCACTTTACTGCATGTGAGACTCCTTTTGAAGCATGTACAAAATTCATGCAAGCAGCTGTAAATTCAGTAGAGGAAGCAGGGCAGTCAGACTATCCACAAAAAAACACATGCTGGTGAAATATATATTGTTTTGTAACATGTTACAGAGAGCTGCTCAGCAAGCAGTAACAATTACAGTAAGAAAGCCCTTCTAAAGTGAGGCATAGAACAAGACAGGAGGGGTTAGACAGAGTCTCTACCAGAAGGACAAGTTACCTACCTTCGGTATCGCCTTATCTGGTAGAGACATGATCTAGCCGCAGATTCCTTACCTTTGAACTCCCAGGCGTCAGCCTGGATCTGGAAGATTTTTGATGCAATACACCTGCGCGCCGGTAGGTGGCGTTGGTCGACTCCATGCGACGTCATCGTGTTCGTTGTGGTCGCGACGTCCGCTTCGTCAATAACCGACACTCCGGCACGCTGACTTCAGTACTTTTCATGACTTTTCCATGCCAGAAGCACGGAGCCATCAAGTGACTGACCATGGGGAGTTAAAAAGACAACTAGGGCCCTGTAGGGAAACAGCCCCGACTCTAAAAACAAATCCGCAGTGCAGGGAGGATGGGTGGGTCGGTAAGGACTCTGCAGCTAGATGATGGCTCTACCAGATAAGACTTTTACCGAAGGTAAGTAACTTGTTCTTCTGATAGAGCCATTAAGCTGCAGATTCCTTACCTTTGAACAGCTACCCAAGCAAAACCTTCCACGGAGGTGGGACTGCGGAAAAGCTTTAAACCAGGAAATCCTGCAAGACAGAGCGGCCAAACAAGCCGTCCCTGAGAATCCAGACAATAGTGCCTGGCGAACGGCAGAGGCCTGGCAGAGGTGATTGCCACCAAAAAGGCTCTTTTGATAGTGAGCAGCCGTAGAGGGCAGTTGTGCAGCTGCTCAAATGGTGTGCACATCAAGAAGGTAAGGACCAAATTAAGGTCCCACTGTGACATAATAAAAGGTGAAGGGGGAAACAAATGGGTTAACCCCTTCAGAAATCTCTGCACAAGAGGGGATTTAAAAAGTGAAGGCTGATCTGGCAGCCTAAGAAAAGCAGACAGGGTCGAAAGGTAGCTCTTCAGAGTGCCCAGAGCAGAGCCCTGCTGGGCCAAGGAAAGAATAAACAGGAGAACATCTGATAGAGAGGCAGAAATGGTGTCAATAGACCTTTCTGTAAAATATTTACAAAATGTATTCCATTAGCAGGCGTATACCGACTTTGTGAAGCGACGTCTGGCCTCAGAATAACTTTGCAGACTTGGGCAGGAAGGTCAAAAGCTGTCAACTGTCACCGCTCAATCTCCACACAAGGAGTTGGAGAGTGGACAGGTTCGGGTGGAGAACACTCCTCTGCTGCTGCGACAGAAGATCCGCCTGAAGGGGCAGCCTGATCGGAGGATTGATGCTCATTGCCAGAAGCTCGGGATACCAGACTCTCCATGCCCAGTCCGGAGCCACAAGAATGACTTGTACCCGGTTGTTCCTGGGTCTTCTTGAGCCCTCTGGGCAGGAGTGGTATGAGAGGAAAGGTGTACAGGAGGCCTGAGCTCCAATCATGACGAAAAGTGTCGCCCAGCGAGAGTTGCCTTGGAAATGCATGTTTTCTTCAGTGGCGAACAGATTTAACCAAGGCTCTCCGCACTGCTGAAAGAGTCCTTGTACCACCTCCAGATGGAGACGCCACTCGTGATCTGCAAGGCAGATGTTGAACCACCAGGGAAACGCCCTGCTGTTCCAGCCAAGTCCAGAGACAGAGGGCCTCTTGACAGAGGGTCCACGACCCCACACCACCTTGTTTGTTGCAGGAACACATGGCAGTACTGTTGTCCATGAACACCTGAACTAGCTTTCCTTTGAGTGATGGTAAAAAGGCTGTCGGTGCCAATCGGATCGCCCAAAGCTCCAACAGGTTGATATGGAGCCTGGTTTCCGCCGGACAACAAAGTCCTCTGATCTCCACCTCTCCCAGATGGCCGCCTCATCCCAGAAGAGACGCATACGTCACTACTGTGCGATCTGGGTGGGGAAGGGAGAGGGGTCTGCCTCTGACTTAATCGCGGTTTGTAGACCTTTCGCAGTGCCCTCTGATATCTAAACCAGGTCGGTGAGATTTTCCCGATGCTGTTCCCATAGGAACTTCAGGTCCCACGGCAGAGCCGCATGTGCCATCTGGCATGGTCTACAAGCAGGATGCAGGAGGCCATGAGGCCCAACAGCCTCAGAGTCATTCTCACCGAAATCTAGGATAGAGGCTGAAATATCGGTACCATAGCCTGAATATCCTGGACTCGCCAGCTCGGGACTGCACTGTGTCAAAAATCGCTCCGATGAAAGGGAGCACCTGAGAGGGAGTCAGGTGCAACTTCGGCATGTTGATAGTACACCCCAGCGAGTGCAGGAGGTTCCCCATAGTCTGGAGGTGGGAGACGACTGCCTGGGACGAGCTCGCCTTCAACAACCAGTCGTTGAGATAGGGGAAGACTGGAACCCCTGATTTTCGCAGATGGGCTGAGATCACAGCTATCACCTTTGTGAACACCCGAGGGGTACTGGTGAGGCCAAAAGGGAGCACAGCAAACTGAAAGTGCTTGTGGCCCACCGTAAAAAGGCAGATAGCATCGATGGGCAGGCAGGACGGGAATATGGAAATAGGAGTCCTGCACGTCCAGCACTACCATCCAGTCTCCTGGGTCCAGGGCAGACAGGACCTGAGCAAGGGTGAGCATCTTGAACTTCTTCTTTTTGAGGAAGTAGTTGAGGGCTCTGAGGTCGAAGATAGGAAGAAGGCCTCCGTCCTTTTTTGCAACCAGAAATTAGCGGGAATAACAACCACAGCCTATTTCAGGCCTAGGAACCTTCTCTATTGCTCCCTTGGCCAAGAGAGTTTTGACTTCCTCGTGGAGGAGGGCAAGGTGATCCTCCGTCAGCCGATCGTAAGCTGGCGGCATGGATGGAGGAGTAGTCTCGAATGGGAGGGAGTAGCCCCTTCGGACTATTTGCAACACCCACCTGTCCGAGGTGATGTCCCGCCAGTGGTGGAGATGATGGCGTATCCTGACACCAACTAGTCGTCTAGGAAGGTTTTGCGGTGGAGGAGGGGACTGTGGCTTGGCTAGACTTCTGGCCACCCGATCCTTGGGGTCGGGGTGTACTTCGGCCCCGCAGAGGTTGCTGAACTTGCAGGGCCCTCTGGCTGGAGTAGGGTTGGCGCGGTTGGAAGCCCCTTCCGTAGCCACGAAAGAAGAGAAAAGCAGACACAGGCCTGGAAGATGTGGTGAGGCCTATGGACTTGGCCGTAGCCAGTGAGTCCTTAAAACGTTCAAGCTCTGAATCTGCTTTGTCTTAGAAGAGACGGGAGCCATCAAAAGGCATGTCCATAAGATACGCTTGGATATCCCCTGAAAATCCAGACGTCATCAGCCAAGCATTGCGTTAAATGGCCACTGTCAAGGAAATCGCTCTGCCTAGCGAGTCTGTCATGTCCAAGCCACAGCGGATGGCGAACTTCGCTGCATCTCTCCCGTCTGAAATAGCTTGGGAGCGCAGAATCCGGTCCTCCTCCAAGACTCTGGGCAGCACCTGCGTAACCGTATCACATATCGAATGGGAATAATGGCCCAAAAGGCATGTGGTGTTCATCGACCGCAATGCTAGGCTGGCGGAAAAGAAAATCTTCCCAAAGCTTTCCAGCCTTTTGGATTCCCTGTCCGGGGATGCAGAAGGGAACGCACCATGGTAAGTGGAAACTTGGACCACCAAGCTTTGTGCGGTGGGGTGGACGGTAAGGAATTCTGGGTCGCCCGGTGCAGGGCGATGGCGGCGGGTAATCATTCTGTTAACAGGAGCCCCTGTGCTGGGCTTGGACCAGGTGCCCAGAAGAACATCCGTCAAGGCCTCGTTGAAGGGCAGAAAGGGTTCCGAGGCAAAGACACCAGGCTGCAGGACCTCTGTCAAGACGTTAGCCCTGACTGCCACCGTAGGAAGCTGCAGGTCCAAGACCTGCGCAGCCCTACGCACCACCATTGCAAATGAAGCCCCATCCTCCATAGTCAGGTTAGGTGGGAGACAGCATGCCAGAATCTGGGGAGGCGTCCAGGCCACTGGCATCAACCAGTTCCTCATACCAGTCCAGGTCTTGAGGTTGCGGGATTTCCAAGGGATCCTGCTGCTCCTCCCAATCCTCATCATCCATTCCTGACCCTTCAGAATAGGGCTGGTTGAACGGCATGGAGCCGTACGGCTCCATCGGCGCCAGTCTTGGCGTCTGTGGTCGCCCAACCGACTCCGTGTCGTCCGGAATTACAATTGGGGAGGGCCAGCCAGTGGGTGCCGGCGAGGCTAAGGACCTCGGCATCGGATGCGGCGCCAAGGAAGGTCGCTTCGGAGGTACGACTGGCGCCAGTCCGGAGACGGGTCTAGTAGGAGGCCACGACGCCGGAGGCGCGGAACCCAAGGGTTTTCCTTCATCCAAGTCAGCAGGGCCGGAAGGCGCGCCGGCAGGATCAGGCCACCTAAATATGGCGCACATGGCGTCAGAAAACTCCTTTAACTGGGCGGGGGTCGCTCCCGGAATGGAAGGGAGACACGGAGCCGACCCAGGCACCTGCTCCGCGGAGCGAGGGCTCGAACACTGAGGTTCCTGTGTCTTGTTGTGCGACGGACTGGGCGAAGTCAAAGCACGCTTGGACTTCTTGTGGTGCTTTTTACCGGACCATGACGACTTCGAGGAAGAGGACTTCGACCCTCTGGAGTGGTGCTCGGACCTTCAACTCGACTGAGACCAGCACCGGAGGCGGGAACAAGTTAGACGTAGCGACCTCCTTGGCGCCATACGCCAGGCCGCAATCAGCTTTAGGTACCGCTCCCTCAAAACCTTCAGGGACATGGCCCGACAGTTGATGCATGACTTTGTGCCGTGGGCGCGCTCCAAGCACCAGAGACACACTAGGTGGGAGTCCATGAACGACATGGCGCAGTGATCGGCGCCGCAGAGCTTGAACCCCGAGGTCTTCTTGCTAGACAGCTCTACACATCAAAAGGAGTCTACAAAAAGTTTTTTTTAAAAAGTCTGTCAAAAAATGACAGGGGGTAACTCTCTTTGACGAATCAGCGCTGGCTGGCGTGGAAGGGAAAGAACGGACGTCAGCGTGCCGGAGTGGCGGTTATATTGACGACGCAGAAGTCACGACTACGAACACGACGCCGATGACGTCATGCAGACTCGGCCGACGCCACCTACTGGAGCACAGGGGTACTGCTATCAAAAATCTTCCGGATCCAGCCGGACGCCTGGGAGTTCCATAGTAAGGAATCTGCGGCCAGATGTCTCTATCAGATAAGGCGTTAACGAAGTTAAGTAACTTGTTCTTCTGATAGAGATTTCTAAACAAAGATTCCTCGCATTGTGAATAGATACCAAAGCAGACCCTCTCTAGGTGGTAGGTTTGTGGAATAGCTCTGACCAGTAAGTCCTGCAGTACAGATTGGCGAAAATGCTCGCCCCACCTGAGCTGGTTATCCAGGCAGTAGTGCTTCGTGAACATGTGGAGGGATGCCCAAGTCACAGCATTCCAGATGACTAGGGCTGGTACAATGCATGCAGTGGTAAAATAAAATAAATCTAAATTCCATATGTGTCAAGCATGACTTATCACCCCTAACGGTACCCAGACGCTGGGGGCCGTCGGGGAGATTAAGTGAGCTATTGCCCAGAGTCACATGATGCTGAGCTGAGCTGCTGCCGGCGATTGAACCGCGAGCCTGGCGCTCCGGAATCAGATGCTCTGCCCGCTATGCCACACCTCTCCCTTGTGGTAGGGGTGTTAGCTCTGGTGAAGTGAGAGTGCAAGGCTTCTGGGGGCTGCTTCTTGGTTAGCCCGTAGCAAAGTTTGAACCATAAACAATCCATTGGAAGATGGTCCTCTTTTGCACTGCTTTCCCCAAAGTGAAACTCTGGTCCGATCGATGTAAAAACTGAAGGCCTTCTTAGTATCAAGACAGTGAAGCCGCTCCTCCTCCTTAGAGGGGTGGGGTGGAGTGTGGAAGGCCAGCAAGGTGATTGTCCAGTACAGGGGCCCAATGTTAGCCAATGGGGTTAAGGGGGGTTTCGGTTAGTGTCTGCTTGCAAGCAGGCAACTTGGCTGTGGGAGCAAAGCTCCTGGGGTTAAGGTCATCACTACAGGGGCCAACAATCAGCACAGGAGCTGCACTACCAGCGGCACAGGGGCGGGCTGGTGCAGGGTGCCAAGTAGACGTCGGGGACCATGTGGTCTCCAATAGAGACCTTTGGTGCAGCAAAAGTTGCTGCAGGCTCGGGCAAGGAGACTTCCTGAAGGCGACCACCGGCTAGAGAGGTAAGTTGGGTTCTTGGGGGATGCCTGGACATTATCTTTTGAGCCACCCAAGGCAGTGGGGCGTAGGGTGCAGGGGTGTCTTTTGGTGTCGGGTTTCTTTACCAGCTCCGGTCGGGAGGACCCTTCAGGTTGGGGCTGCAGGCGTTGCCTTGAAGCTTGAGGGAGGTCGGACATCACCAGATCCCAGGTCTGTATTGCTGGGGAGACCTCCTCGTGGTGTTGGGCCACTCGAACTCGGGCCGTGGGCGTCGGGTGCAGAATCGCAGAGCCGCCTGGATCCGGATTCTGTGGGTAAGTCTTGGCTTTAGCAAAAATGGTGCTCACGGGAGACAGAGTCTGTTAGATGAGTGCAGGGCAGGTCCTCCGGGATCTGGGGGATGCTAGCTTGCTGGACTCGCTGGGGTTCTCAGTGTAGGTAGGTTGAAGTCGGGACAGGCCGGTAGGGCTGGGGCCAAAGCAGTAGGTGTCGTCTTCTTCCTGGGTCAGCACGGCTCGTCGCTCCTTCTTTCTTCCTCGAATCTGAGGAGGCAAGGTTCAGGGTTGCCTCTAAATACTAAATTTAGGGGCATAAAAGGGGTGTGCAGGTCGGGACCAATGGGTCCCTTCCTTGGGATGGGTACAGTCCTATTATGCCACCCTCCAGTGGGAAGGGGCATGAGCCTCTCCCTAATTGGCTGGGTCCTCTCATCTTCAAGATGGAGGGGACGGAGATGTGTGCTTCACCTCCCCTCCCCCACCAGAGGGTGGTGTTGGCAAAGGTGGGCACACCTCTCCTCCTAGCTTGGTTTTCCCGCTGATTCTCCCGCCCAGAGCGGGGTACAGAACCGGTGGAAGCCAGTTGCTGGGGGCAGGAAAAGGCAGGGACAGCTTACTAAGGCAGCAGACCTTTGAAGTTTCTCCTTCGTGGACCCAGCACACCTGGGGGGAGGAGGCTTGACACCTCTGCCCAGTCTGGGCTTTGTTTCTGGACCCAGAGAGCGGAGGCTCTCTACCCAGGGGTCCAGAAACCTGTCTGGTGGTGGCAAATGGCGGGCAGCCATTCAGGAACCACACCAGGGCTGGTCGACTTTCAAGGGGCATCTCTAAGATGCCCTCTGAGTGCATTTTACATTAAATCCCACACTGTAATCAGTGTGGGTTTAATGTGCTGAGAAGTTTGTTACCAAACTTCCCAGGTTTTAGTGAAGCCAAAATGGAGCTGTGGAGTTCGTGATGACCAACTCCCAGACCATATACTCTTTATGGTTTTACTACACTTACAATGTCTAAGAATGGATTTAGACACTGTAGGGGTACAGGGCTTATGCCACTGTACCCCCACCTGAGGGCTAGTGCACCCTGCAAGAGGGGTGACTTATCTAGGCAGTGGGCTGGAGGCATGGCAGGTCGACTTCACTTTTATTGGCACCAAAACACGCAGCCTGCAATGTGGGTCTTAGGGCTGCTAAGGGTGGCACAATAGGTGCTGCAGCCCTTAGAGGCCTTCCCTGGTCACAGTGCCCTTGGTGCCCATGGTACCTTTTACGAGGGGCTTACCTGTGGCCAGAGATGTGCCAATTGTGGGTACAAAGGTACAGTTTTGGGAAAGAACACATGCCCTGGGAACCTGATTGGCAGGGACCCAGGGCACATCAAGTCAATGTTGCATCAGATGTCAGGCAAAATGTTGGGGATAACCATGCAAAAAGCTAGTTGTTGAGGTATGGGAAGAGTGGTATTTCCCGCCTCTGGAGATGGGCTTCAAACACCACCATCACCTTTGTGAGCACCTGAAGTGCACTGGTAAGGCCTAAATGGAGCACTGAAAATTCTCTTGGTCTACCTGAAACCACAGGTAGCGCCAGAGGCATAACATGACATGAATATGAAAGTAGACATCCTGCAAATCCACTGTCAAAATCCAGTCTCCAGGGTTCAGGCCAGACAGAACCTGGACCAGAATAAGCCTTTTGAATGTGTCCTTATGGAGGAAAACATTCAGAGGGCCAAGGTAGAGGATGGGGCAAAGCCCGCTCTCCTTCTTCAGCACCAAAAAATAATGGGAGTAACATGGGGGCATGTCCTGTAAGGCCAAGATAGCAGGCACTTTTTAATGGTTCTCCTGACACCTCCTTAGGTTCTACGCAGAGGTGACTGTGGCTCAGACACCGCCACTACTGCATTGGAATGGCCTGGAGCTCGGGCGACGGTATCCGTTCTGGCGGCCAGTCTGCGGTGCCATAGATGGCGAGGAGTGGGGCCTGGCCCACTCGTTCGGGCCCGCACAAGGACTAGCCACTTGACTGGAGGCTAGAATTACCTGGCCCCTTCGGGCCTTGCAGGGCAGACCCTGTGGTTCCCGCAGTCGGGGGACGGCACACCGGGCCATATAGGACTGAAGACTTAATTGACAAGCCTGGACTAATCTGGGTCCCTCTGGTGCCAATGTCTGACTGGCCAACTGCTCGTGCTGCTTCCAATTAATTTCTGAGGCTTCCACACATGGGCAAGGGGGTCAAACCAAGGTGACGAGCAGGAGCCGAGGCTGGGGAGATGCCCAGTTGAGTCTGGGATCAACCTGAACTGATTGGGGTGCAAGGGGAAGGAGCCAAGGCAGAGTGAGTGGATTCTCGCTTGCTCGTGCTGCCCCACCTTACAGTCGCTGAGTGGTGGCAAAAGGGTTGGGTCCACCTTGCCAAGGGGAACCCCCAATGGCCATCTCTCCTGTGTGGCGACTGGTGGCCTTGCTTGCAGTGGGACTGACAGCTATGGATAAAGATAAAGGCCCTACATCCCAGGCCCAATCGAAAAAAGAAAGATTCACCACTCCTCCGGCTGCAGCGGGAGGGGCTTCAATTGACAGAACCCAGGGGCATCCTGCAACAGAATCAACAAGCACTGCAGCCATCCTACAGGCCATCTAGGGCTCAAGGGAAGCAGTGGAAATGAGAATTGGAGTGGTGAGGATGGATTTCACCATTCACAAACAAGACCTCCGCAATGTCGCAAATCGGGTCACGGAGGCCAAAAGTCGAGTCTCCATTCTGGAAGAGGAAGTGTCTACACTTACCGCCACAGGCAGACAGACTAGTCCAGGAGCGGCCATACCATTTGCTCACTGAGGTTTTGAACTGTTTTATTGCGCTTACGCTTATGATAGCGTTTTAAGACTGAATGATTGCTTAAATTATTTAAAATTAATTGCTTGCTTTACTTTTAGCTAATTTTTGTATTCACAATAGTTGTATTCGTAGTTCTCTGCCCACACTTCATTGCATTATTTTTGTGCTCCCCAGTCCACCGCAGCACTGCCTATTGCTGACTGTGCAGAGGGAGCCTATTCTTCTTGGGCTATTTCACCGTGGCGGCCGCCATTTTAGGACGGCTGCGGTCTAGCTGTTTTCTCCGTTTGTGCATAGAGAGCCTGGCGCCAACGCGCAGCGAACGCGCGCAGCGTGCAAGACGCTGGCGCGCCAAAGGCAAGCCCGTCTGCACCCGAACATCGCCAGGTGCCAGGAATTCTGCTCCCATGCCCCAAGAGGTAGGCCTCTTATCAAGGCAATGCTATGAAAACAATGAAATAAAGAAACTTAGGACCAGCTGTCCGCATTGCTCCCTCCAGCCTCCACTCTGCCTGGAGGGGCCATTTTCTTGCTAGAAATGTAAATTCTCCTGTTCCATCGGTCACGCAACCGTACTGTAATAAAGAGAGCCTTTTCTCTCCCGACTTGCATCCCAACAACCTAACTACCTCTGTTTCTCATACTAGTGGCACACCTATTGTGCTGCAGTCTATTCTTCCTACATTAAAGTCTCTACTGCAACACCAGGTCCATTCCTAAACATGCAATAGAAATATGGGATTTGCTTACACACCTACAACCAGACTTATGTTTTATCACAGAATCTTGGCTCCATATTCTGGCACTTCCCTACATTCGCATCACGTTTCCTGAACATTACAAACTGGTCAGACTTGACAGAGAATTAAGGCCAGGAGGGAGGAGTAGCTATTGCTTTATCGGGACTCCCTTAAAGTGGAAATCATGGACTCTTCACTTACTGACTGGGCGGAGATAGCAGTATTTAAGTTTGAAACCCCCCCCCCGCCAAGTTTGAAAGGAGCTTTAGTATATCTACCTCCCGGGCCTAAGAAAGATTTTAGTCAAACTAATAGAACGTACAGCACCTCATGTGCTATCCACATAGAATTTCCTTTTGATTGGGGATTTCAACTATCATGTAGATATAGCCACTGACCCAGATGTATCTATCTTGTTGTCCAACCTTGAAACGCTTGACCATCACTTGATAAGGACTGGTCCCACACACTCGGATCATTTTCTGATTAACTTTAAAATCCCCATCAGGGCCACTTTTACAAAACCCAAAAAGGTAAACTGCTTGAGATCAAGATCATAGAAGCAGATCACTCTGAAATGCTTTCAATCTACTTTCATTGCCCCCAACCAGGATAACGTACTTGACATTAACTCAGCATTGGCTAAGTTTCAAGACTCTTTCTCTCGAGCTCTTGACATAGTTGCCTCCTATAAATTACACACTACTAAAGCATGTCGACCCAATGCTCGATGATACACGGCCGCACTGAGAATCGATTAATCAAATTGCAAAAGATTGGAACGCAAATGGAGGTCCTCAAAAGAATACCTGGACAAACATCAATACAAATTAGAGCTAGGAGTCTATCATGGCAAAATTAGGACAGCACGTAGACTCTATACCATCAGCAGAATTGATCAAGCAGGGAATTCTGCAAAAGAGTCATTTAAGGTCTTAAATGACTATACTAAACCACATGCTTGCACCTCAACCATTTTTGCTTCCCAGACACTCTGCGACACCTTAGTCACCCACTTTGAAACTAAAATAGAGAATATCGTAGTTTTCATAATAATTTTACTTCACCAACTTACATCTGTCCTACAAATCCTATTTGCAACAACACTTCTGTAGTATTTGAGAGGTTTGACCCCATGGTCCTAACTCAGTTGCTAGATTTACAAGCAAAAATCAAATCTGGTTCTCCCTCCGACTTGTGTACCCCACATGTTATAGCCACCCTTTTCACACTTCTTGCACCCACTGTTACATCTTAGTGCAATCTATCCCCGACCTTAGCGGCTGTTCCTCTGGAATGGAAAGCTGCCTAAAAAAAACACATGCTGATCCTAAGGAGCAGACAAACTATCGTCCTATATATATCCTCCCTCTGATAGGTAATGTTCTTGAGTCTTATGTTAACAAACAGCTCTCCTCCTATTTGGAGAATCATCATTTGCTGGATGCTTCCCAATCTGGCTTTCGACCCTCCCACAGTACGGAGACCGCCCTTCTAGAAGTAGCAGACTCACTTAGTTTATCTCTGGATGCTGGAGATCCAGCTATGCTAGTTCTTCTTGACCTGTCGGCAGTGTTTGATACAGTTTCACATTCCATATTGATTCAACGCCTCTATGAGATAGGGATCCAGGGCACTGCCCTCAACTGGTTCATAGACTTTCTCAAAGATAGGACCCAAACGATAACCATTGGCCCCTTTCAATCTAAAATTCTTTCTATGGGCAAGCGGGTTCCTCATAACATCTATGTTGCTCAGTTAATCAAGTCGTGTGGTTTTGCAATACTTTCTTATGCAGACTATACCCAATTAGTCATCTCCTTTGGGCAGAACATTGAGAATGTTAAACATCAATTTATCGCCTGCATGAGAAAAATTGCCACCTCGATGTCCCTTAACTGTCTTCAGTTAAACAGGGACAAAACAGAGATTCTTCTGTTCAGCTAAGCACAACTCCACTGGACAGATGAATGGTGGCCTGTCGAGCTTAGCCCTGCTCCTTCCTCCAGAAACACAGCCAGAAACCTGGGTATAATGCTAGATAATAAGTTATCAATAAAGGACCAGGTTAAATCCACCTGTGGCATGTGCTTCGGGACAATGCGCCTTCTCAGGAGGAATTTTCAGTGGCTTCCGCTGAGCTCTCAAAAAAACCCTTATCCAAGCATTGATAATCAGCCGCCTTGATTATGGAAATGCTCTTGCAGCGTCCAGTGAGTCCCTTCTATCCAAAATGCAGGTGGTACAAAAAACTGCAGCTCTCTTGGTTAATAAACTGCCACCTGGCACACCTTCTGCTCCTTTGCTCAGACACCCCTTCATTGGCTCCCCATAAGGAAAAGAGCACTATTTAAGCTACTCTGCCTGACTTATAAAGCTGTGTCATGCAATGGACCCAAATATTTACAGGATAAACTCATTCCTCATCTTCCCAGAAGAAATCTTAGATCAAAGAGTCAACTTCTTCTATGCCCTCGGCGTATCCGAACGTCCAGGTACGGTGGCCAAGCCTTCTCTTATCTCGCTCTCTACCACTGGAACAGGCTTCCCTTGCTCATCCGGGCATGCACTGATTTCCCAGGTTTTAAAAAACATCTCAAGACCTGGCTGTTCTAGTGGTTGCCTCAGTGCCGAGATGCCCCTTCGGGGGTGAGTCCCTGCGCTATACCAAGCACCTATTAACATAACACGGTCTCAAAACTGACGCTCTCAACGAAAACAACTCAATACCAGATCAGAAGACGCCAAAAACAGAGTTTGGCAGAATAACCTTCGCTTTGTGGGGTTTCCAGAGGGCACAGAAGGGACAGACCCTGAGAAATTCTTGGAAATCTGTCTCAGATCCTGGGTTTCAGCAGATCTCCTATAACCCTGGTTCGTTCTGGAGCGTGCCTATAGACTGCTGGTGCCCAAACCGGCCCCCCCACCCCCAAGACCCCCATTGACCCTTGATTGCATGGATCCTTGATTTCCGAAACAGAGACGTAATTCTCCGGGAGGCGTGGAAGCCAGGTGGCCTCATGTACCAGTTCACCCACATTATTTACTTTCTGAACTACTCGAGACTGGTAAAGCAGAAACAGATTTCCTTTGAAGAGGTTAAACAGAAGCCGAGAGCTATGAACCTAAAATATATGCTGATGTTCCCCGCCACCTTGAAAGTGATCCATGATTCCCATGCCCACTTCCTCAGCACTCCAGCGGAGGCATGGGATAGGTGGCAGAGCGGATGAATCTTACCCGATCGGACTGAATGGAGACGAGGCTACGAGAGGCCCAGAGGGGCACTCGACCGGGCACCCCCTATACCCAAGCTCGTAGGAGGACAGGGTCACGCCACAGATGCAGCCTGGCCCAAGGATCCCCAGAATCCTCTAGGACGGAGATTGACCTGCAGAGATATGACACAAGTGACCAGACTGCTGAATTACTCTCTCAGGATCCTACGATGCAACATTCAGGCATGGGCGTTGGCAAGGACAGGGTGGGGCTTGGCCCCCCCGGATCCTGGATTTGTCACTTGCTCTTTAAAAAAAGTTCAAGATTGCGCTGCCGGTATAATACATATAACATAAGATAATATATAATTTCTGCAGACGCCCCTGGCATTCAGGGCAGTCTCCGGCAGGCATTCTTTCAAATGATCCCTGGGGCACCGGAAAAGGAAGAGCCTCACTCTTGGCTCCATGCCTCACTTGGCCCAGGGTCCCCCGGCTTACACTTTGCCTCTGGACCTTTGTCCATGGCCATGGGCCACAGACGCAACTTTTCATCCTGAAATAATAGGAGGTTCCCCATCTAATCTCCCAAGCACTGGTTACAATTTTGGGTTCTTGGGGTAGTTGGTGGTGGGGGGGAGTTCTTGTTGATGCACGTGGTTTGCGTAAATTTGTCAGTGCCCAGGCCGATACCCGGGATCCCATCCATAAATGTGCCCCACAAACACCTCTTTTGCATACAAATCATGGTCCTTGGGGCCCCGGACATTCACACATCATCCCAATTGTGTCCGTCTTCTATTCTCTCCACAGGCCACATGGTTAACTTTTGCATACTCTCCTGGATTGTCAATGGCCTATTAGAGCGCGTCAAACCGGCAGCCATCCTCCGGTATGCTAAGAGAAGGCTCCGGGTGATCCTTATGCTCCACAAGACTCACTTGATGGGCATCCACTGTCCCTTCTTACCTCGCTTTGGGTATGACCATGTGTTTCATGCAGGTTTCTCCAGAGGTACGAGAGGGATGGCCAAACCTTCGCATAGATTCTTCCCCATTTTCCACACTAAATTACACGTTGACCCTCAGGGCAGATTTCTGGGACTTGAGGGGTGTCTGGAGGGGTCCCACTACAACCTTCTCAGTGTTTATATTGTGCCACAGTCTCCTGAAGGAGCACTGGATGCCTCCCATGCTTTGATCCTGGGTTTTCCCCCTGGGGCGACCATCATCGCGGGAGACTTTAATGCAGTTCCCAATCCCGCAGGTTCAGTGGCATACCGGATTAGTGGCTCCAAATAACTGGGGTCCTGGATGAACTCCTTAGGCTTATGCGATGTGTGGAGGGTGTGGCACTCTTGTGCAAGAAAATTCAAGCACACATCTGCTGTGCACAAAATCCTCGCTCGCATGGTGCTACTCCTGGCAGGCGGATGTTCTTCTTACCTCGGCGGTGGAGATTCTACTGCCAGGTATATCCGATCACTCTCCAGTCCATCTTCACATAGGTACTCCAACAGTAACTCGTAGACCAATTTGGCGGCTAAATGCCTGGTTTCTATCTGATGAACAGTTTTCAGAGTGCTGTGGAGAGAAGGTACAGCATACTTTGATTCCAACCAGGGTTCAGTCTCCTCTGCCGGCACACTGAGGGCAGCAGGCAAAGCCATGATCCGCAGATGGGCTAAATCTCTGCTCTGTACCCAGGAACGAGAAAAATACTGACAAATGGTCGGCCCTAGAAACACAAATGCTACAACTTGAAAAACTATGTGTGGCAGGCCTCCAGACCATTTACTCGATACAACTGGAGGTGGTCAGGTCCTCTCTTAGGCAGCTTGTTCTGGAGGCGGCCCGCCAATGTTGGCCGGCCTCCCTCCATCGAGTCTATGAATTTGGAGACAAATTCAGTATACTTTATTGGCTGGCCACTCCGGATATGCCCTCCTGGAAAGTTCCCACAATTGTAGACAGGAGAGGCGAGACAAATCGCACAGCAGGGGCTATAGCTGAAGCTTTTGCAGACTGCTATTGAGCCCTGTATGTTTCCCCCGTCACTATCCCATCCCGCCCTTGCCTCCTTACTCATGGCGGACATCCATCTGCCATGGGTTTCACCTAGATGTCCCCTGTTACTGGATGAGGTGGCGAAGTCTTAACGGAGATTACTCTCGGAACGACCCTGGGGCCCAGATGGTTTTCCGGTGGAATTCTATTGCAAATATCGAGATATTCTGGTACCTCGATTGTTGGGCCTCTGTTTGGAGGTGGTGGTGGACAGGGAAGGGTTCCCCCAGGAACTGGATCTGGCCACCATAGTAGTTTGGCACAAACCTGGGTGCCCCCCAGAATGTTGTGCCTCCTCACTCATTAATACTGAATTTAAAATGTTTGCAAAAGTGCTTGCCCGCAGACTCCTCTGGGCCCGACGTAATCCACCTCGATCCATGCAGCTTTATGCCGCCCCATGTATTGTATTAGGTGACTACGAATGGCACTGGCTCAGCACACAGAGATCCAAGAATCACATGCCCTTCTGCTTATTGATTTTGAGAAGGCCTTTGATTCGGTCGACTGGGTATTTTGAGACCAAATATTGCAACGTGTGGGCTTCGCCAGAGATTCGTATGCTATGTCCATCTACTATACTTATCCCCTTCGACCAGGTGCAAGTCAACGGAAAACTATCCGATCCTTTCCCAATTCGCAGGGGAACTAGAGAAGGGTGCCCCTTGTCCCACTTGTTTTTCGCACTTGTGATTGAGCCCCTCGCAAGGCTAATTACATGTGATGCACAGATACTGGCATGGCACTGGCGAGAGGGAGAGGAAGATAGAATAGTGCTGTACGCAGATGATGTCATTTACTTGACAAACCCACAGAACTCCGGTCAGCAAGTGATGAGAATCTTGACCCTCTATGGGGAGGCATTAGGCCTACTAACCAATTGGGCAAAGTTGCTCCTAAACCAGCTAACGAGGGGTCAGAAACTGTGGGCTAGCAGATCCAGATCCCGATTAAACGTCTTAGTTTCAGTTATCTTGGCATGCATGACTCAGTGGATCCCACCATGACCTGGTCTCTTAACCTTCCTCTGCTCCTGACCAAGAAGAAATGAGATTTTAAGTCATGGGAACGCCTCCCCTTCTGGTCCTTGGTAGAGTGGCATTATTTAAAACTATTGTTTTGCCACGATTTTTATATGTCCTGCAAAATTCTCCACACCAGATTGCAGCAGCATGGTTCCAGGACCTTGAAGTCACTGTCGGATCCTTCCTATTAGATCCCCTCCCCACTCATGCTTGGGACAAATGTTGCCTGTTGACCTTCGAAGAGGGCATGGCTGATATACGGCAGAACTATGGACATCGCTATTAATAGTTTTTAAAGACTGGATGAACGGAGGTTGGTGGGACCCGGCTTAACAACTGGAACCTTCCCTGCTGGGTCTAGATAGTGTCCATCACTTGCTCTACGGTGGGACTTTTCACCGTTTCCTCCCCAAGCCTACCGGAGTGGTTTTCTCCACATGGCGCATGGAGCTGAAACAACTGAGATGGGGACAGAGAATCACACAACAGACACCACTATGGAGTGGGCGACGACTTGCTCAGATGTCACGCCTTAAGAGCTTTTAAAATTGGGACAGAATTAGTATTACTCACCTGGGCGATGTGTGGGGGGGGGGGAACATCCATTATAACATTTCAAGACTAGCAGGCACAGTTCTCACTTTTCACTACGCAGTTTCACAAGTACTTACAGCTGCGACATGCGCTCCACTCCTATCGGGAGGAACTTCATGATCCGCCCGATTAAAACCCGCTGAAGGCGAATCTGCTTCATGGCCCGCTAGACAAAAGAAGGATTTCACAAATATATAAAACATTGGTCTTTAATTCCCCTGACAAATTTGATCTCCACAAACAAAAGTGGGAAGCCTGGGCAGGCTCCTTAGATGATGTGGATTAGAGGGAAGCGCGCATGCACCCCCCCCCCCACCCAGGTACTTGCCATCTCCTCCCGCCTGCAGCTTATCCAGCTCCATTATCTGCATGCTACATACCTCACTCCAAAGCATCTCTGGAGGGCAGGTAAGAGACCTACCTCAGAGTAATCGTTGTACTGCTCTGAACACTGCCTTTTACCACGTGGCGTGGTTGTGTCCCCCTATTGCACAGTACTGTTCGGCTGTGGGCAAGGTGTTGACGGAAATGCTGAAGAGGCGAGTGGAACGGTCTCCTAAACTGGCACTGATGGGAATTTTGGAGCATTTCGGGGGACCCAGAGGAGAGCGCACGCTGGTGGGCATGGGGACATTGCTCGCTAGCACGCCACTGCAGTGCCATCTGCCCTCCCAAAGTGTTGGACTGGCACCTGGCAATGCATTGGTGTTCCAAACAAGAGGAGCCCATTTACCGGGCCAGGGGTTGCCCGCATAAGCACGCCAAGATATGAGGCAGATGGTGGACTTCTTCTGGGCTAAGCAGCACTGCCTTTACTGGGTGAGGGAGCAAACCTTGTACTGACATATTCAAATCGGAGATCTGGGGCGGGAATCAGGAAGGGGAGCGCTTATTTGCATTATTGCTATTGCAAAATAATAATAAAACTTGGCAATAAAAAAAAATATTGGGAGTAACAACCAGTTCCGATCTGTGATGCCACCACCCTCTCTATTGCTCTAAAGGCCAAGAGAGCCTGAACTTTCCCATGGAGTATGGACAAGTGGTCCTCTGGGAGGTGTTGTTGTGGGGGTGGCATATCCAGGGGGTGTGACAGGAAGGGTAGGGAGTAACCATGTTCCACGATCTTGATCACATGTGATACTCCTCCACTTGCAGAGGTAAACGGTAACACGTCCTCTCACTGGGCTATCGAGAGCTGCCCTGGGTGGATTAAAGCAGTTTTCCAGCTGCTGCTGGAGGAGAGGGCTGGGGTTTGTGCATTACTTTGCCCCTGGGTGCCTGGACACTGTTGGGCTGATCCCCTGTCTCTGCCACGATAGAACTGACATTGACTCTGCTGATATTGTGTGCCGAAGCCTTGAAAGGGGTGAAATGGCTGGGGAACTGCCAAAGAGCAGAGCAATGCCTAGAGAGAGTGCTGTGGTCTTGCTCTCTTTAAACCTACCCAAGGCCAAGTCCTCCTTTGCTCCAAAAAGACGTGAGCCATCATGGGCATGTCCATTAAAGACTTCTGGTTGTCACTGCAGAAGACTGGGGATTAAAACCAGGTGTGGCGCCTCAGCACCACACTGGTCCCGACTGCCCTACCCAGACTGTCAGTAGTGTCCAAGCCCGAGTAAGAAAATGTGTTATTTACCTGTAACTACGGTTCTTCAGTATTGGTATCTTTCATAGATTCACATGCTTGAATCATTCCCGTCGTCGGAGTGGGAGCCCCACGGTATTATCATAAAAGCAGTAAACATTATAATCATAGGCTACAATACAATGACCAGTCACTGCCATTGCCTATCTACATTAGTTTGTAAAAAGAGAACCAAACTTAAGCAATAACCAATCAGGCAACAGTAGTTTCAGTGGCCACTACCTGCTCAAAACGGATACCTTGTGGACAGAAAACATATCCAGGGGTTGAGACAGTGCAAGGAAGCTCGCTCGAGACTCGCTCAGGAGCCGGTCCCGGCTTCACCGGCTTCACCGCATGACCGGGAGGACTTTTGCGGCTACGCGCCTGAACCCGCCCGCGCCCACACCCGCACTATACCCTGAGCCCCGCAGGATCCCGGAGTGCGAGGAATAGCGGGTCGGTGGAGCGGCGGAGGAGGAGGAGAAACAAGCTCGGCCGCCATTAGCGGGCGGCCGTGAGGGAGTCTCGGCGGTCTGTGGAGGCGGCCTGCCAGGATCGGGTGCAGGCTCGCAGTTTGGTCTCCCCGATTGTCCGCCAAAATAGCATCAGGAGCGGAGGAGCGGAGAAGGGGGCCTAAGAACTACCAGCTTAGCACAGCCCAGCTGCAAGAAGAAGCAGAAAAGCAGTAAGTAAGCAGGCAAGTGGCAGCAGGGTGGTGGTGCACGCGTCCCACTGGGGTCTCCCAGCCCAGCCCCTCTGAGTGGAACTGCTGTGTTGGGCACTGAAGCGAGAGCCCTCAGGAGGTAGCAACAGCGCAGTAAGAAGTGGGGGGGAGGCAGGGGGGCCTGGTAAGCAAGCGTACCCAGACCACCTGCAGCGTCCCTTAAGGCAAAGGAAAAGGAAAAGAAAGTCAAACACAGGCTCTCCTGCGCCTTGTGCCTTGCACTGGAAGGAGGTGTACAGGTGCCAGAACAGCCAGAACGCCACGGGGAATCAGGCCGAAACTAACCACTGCTACTGGTTACTCGGGCAATTATTCGGGTAATTACTCTGGTAATCACACAACTACAACCCCCATAGGTGTACTATGAGGTCGGGGAAAGTAAGGAAAATAATTAACACAGCGCCAGTTAGAAGGCAAGGAAACAGGAAGAGCAACGCTACAAGTGAAACAAATAAACCGCTGGCACGGGAGCAGACTCCATTGGAAAACCTGATGCTGGTAGAGACAGAATCCGCCACCCCGCATAGAACGGCAACTAAGGGCTTTCAGCCAAAGATCTACTAAAAATTTTCATTCTTGAAAGACGCTGGTTCATTCTTGAGCTCTTCTATCGGCGATCTCAAGGGACTCCCCTCTCCCATGGAGCCCGAGGGGGGGGTACAAAAAGAAGGGGGGGGACGTAACAGGAACCGCACCACTAGCGCACAATGATGCCTCTGATGGCGAAAAAAAGGAAAATGTAAAACAAGACAAGACGCAAGATGCAAGAGGTACTTTAACAGGGACTGGACAAGGACGAGGACAAGGTCAAGGATGTGGCGCCGAAGGCAAGGAACTGGCAGAGGGCATATCTAACACACTTATACCCACGCTTATCCCCACTGAAGCAGGAATGGCGATTACAAATCTCCGTGGGGAAAGCAAGAGTATTGAAAGTAGAGCCCTTTAAAACAAACCGGATCATCCGCTCGAGCCCAAGATCGTAATCCTGTCAACTCCGTGGCCAACAACCGCAGAAATAGGGGCAGAGTCTAACAGTCATGTGTTTACCAAACATGAAACATCTGACTTACCTAGTACGCTGATCAACATTGAGCCACAAGCCCTGAGACAGCCACAAACCATGGATTTCGACGCCTCAGCTCAAACAGGAGATAGCCTAGGAACCAACGGCAGTAACCTGGCGGCGAGCACTACTATAGACCAGGTCCCAGACCAGCTTAATCAACCTGACCATGATCAAGAGGGGTCAGAGAAAGAGCCAGCGAAAAGTGCGACAACATTAGAGACAGAGTACGATTCAACAGAAACCTCCAAACCGGGAAACACCTCTCACCTTACTACAGAGGAGTGGGAGAGGCTAGTAGCTTCATACTCCCCAGTCACCCCACAGGAGGACAGCAGCAAGCTAGAATGCGACAAAAACTCAGCCACAGAAAAGTCTCCAAAGGGAGTGGAAAACTTATGGTCCTCCTTACTAAACACTCTACAGCTATCCATAAAAGCCATGCAGTATCACTCAGACAAAATGGATATTCAACTATCCCTCCTAAACTTCTTGGCAGTACATGTGTCTAGCATTGACAACAAGTTATCAGATATGAGTAGCATTCTCAAGAGGGTCCAAGAAGAAACAAAAATAACGCAGCCGAGCTGTACTTGTCACACTATCGTGGATAAACTCACAACAATTCCATCATTACTGGGGAGACTTCTGTCTGACCTAAAAAAGGCAACCAGCAAAGTAAAAAAAGAATCGCACCCTGGATTCACGGAAGAGTTGACAGACCCATACTCCAGCTCTTCAGGGGGCTATACAGGGAGCTTAAACCAGCAGAGACTTGAACGAGAACCCCCCAGCACTCCTTGTTGTGACAAAAAAACAACGGAACAAAGACGTAATACGTCACTCCAACAATTAGGCAGTACAGGGCCGGAAAAAAAGGAGACTCGGACCCAAGCCACCGCAAAAAAGCCCTGGGACGTTAGAGGGCTAAAGGACCAAACTCTCACGGGGGATAGGAATAGCACGAATCCATCGGAGAACACCAAAGAAAAAACCTATGCTGCAATCGCAGGAAAAGCCTTAAAGCAGTCTAGAGAAACACAGCAAGAGGAATGCCTTGAACATTTAAACACACAGCATTGCAACACCCAGAGGCAACAGGAGAGTGCTCCAGAAGACACTGGTCGCCATAGCCCTCAGGGTCAACTCGCGGGGAAAGGAAGCCCGGAAAAAACTGGGGAGCAAACCAAAAGATGTCGAAAGCCAAGGAGGAAAGGGAGAAAAAAGACCACCAACATAAGAGCATTCTTTAAAGCTGGAACAGTGACCCCAGAAGAGGAAGAAGAAACAGATAGGCTAACTCCGGCCATAACAACCCCACTGGCCAAGGAGATGTCATTAGTGATGTCCCTGACCATGTCGTGAGTGATGTAATATGTGAGGTCATAAGCAGTGCATTGCTGGGGCGCAAGTTATAGTTAACTCGGGTAACTATAACGGCTGAATTTCTCTGGTTTTGTATGAGTGAAATGACAGCCTAACTATAACATCCCTGTTACCTTTGTTTTTGTTAGTGAATTTCTAAGGTTTTTTCAATTCTATTTGCTAACTATAACGCCCCTGTAACCTTTGTTTTTTTTAGTGAATTTCTAAGGTTTTTTAAATTCTATTTGCTAACTATAATGTCCCTGTAACCTTTGTTTTTTTTTAAATGAATTTCTAAGTTTTTTTTTAACTAACAGTCACGTTTGCAGAGTGGTGGAGAATGGGGGCTGGACCTCCAACCAGCTCTCAGGAATTCCGCTGCGTAGGACTTACAGGAGGTACCAGGAGGGCTTCTTGGCCCCAAAGGTCCCTCAGGAGTAAAGTGGATTTCATCCCCCAACCAGTAGTGTGCCAGGAGGCGCGTTTGCTAAGAGGTCTTCAGATAACCACGCCCCCTTTCTCCACCACTCTCCAAACGTGCCTCCTGGCGCGCTTTTGGTTGGGGGATGAAGTCCCCTTGCCTTCTGATGGTCCCTGGGGGCCAACTAGCCCTCCTGTTACCTCCAGTAAGCCCCACACAGCTGGATTGCTGAGAGGTGGTCAGAGGCCATCCCCCTTTCTCCACCACTCTGCAAACGTGCCTCCTGGCGCACTGCTGCTTGGGGCATAAAGTCCACTTTAGTCCTGAGGCCTTCAGGATGCAAGGGGACCTCATCGCTTCACCAGCAGTGCGCCAAGAGACGCGTTTGCAGAGTAGTGGAGAAAGAAGGCGGGGCCTTCAGCGAGTTGCCGGCGTAGTTTTTTTTTTCTCATTTTACATAGGGAGGCTGTGTGGCCCCCCCTACCCTTGATCCTTTTGGGCCCCGGGGACCCCATACCCCAGGGCCCGACGGCCCCCCCTTCCTGGGCCATTTTCAGGCCTGGGGACCCCATCCCCCGGGGCATGGCCAACTAACTCCTTGGGGGACCGTGGGGGGAGCCCTAAGGCCCCCGCGGTCCTGGCCGGCTCCCACCTCCTGCAGGAGCCAGCATTGCTTTTTACCCCCAGAGAGCTGCAAAGATGCAGCTTCCTGGGGGTAAAAAAAAAGTGTGCTCGCTTTGACCAAGCAACAGCAAAGTGGTCTCGCTTGGTCAAAGCAAGCACACTTGTCTGCTATGGGATGGCGAGAGCACTCCGAAAGTTTCAAGACAGCAGCTGATGGGCCTGCCCCATTAGTTTTAAATTTTTTGCAAAGATTCGTCAAATGGCGCTAAAGTTATTGGCAAATCAAAAGACGCTTTTCCTATGGAAACTAGATCCTAACTATAACTACCTACTGGCGACCGTCAGTAGGATATATATATCTAATCTATATATATATATCATATTTTCATTATTAGCATACCAGCAGTGTAATATGTAAAAGCAAGAAGCATTACATATATATCTATATAAAGGAAAAAACATATAAAAGGAAAAAAAGAGTAGAGGCTTACCTTATTGGACCAGATTACGTAAAACCGCCTGTCTAACAGCTGCGTCACTGCAAGTTGCCAGATCCAAGCAATAATGCTGTGTGAAAGTATGTGTGTTCTTCCATGTTGCAGCACGGCAAATCTCGTCTAACGGGATACCAGAAAACAGTGCAGCAGAAGACGATACTGCCCTTGTGGAATGTGCTTAAGCCTTGATGGTGAGCAGTTTATATGACAGAGTTGAATAGTAGTTGCAATTCATCGTGCAATAGTTGTCTTTGTGACAGAAGCACACAGTTTTTGAGGCCCATTTGAGACCAACAACTGATCAGTTTTCCGGATTTGTTTAGTTCGTTGATAATATAACTTAAGACATCTTTTGACATCTAGGGAATAAAGAGATTACTCCGCTGGTGAGGATGGATTTGGAAAAAATTTGCAGAGGACAACAGGTTCATTAAGGTGAAACTGGGTTAGAACTTTTGGTATACATTTAGGATTTGTTCTCAGTAAAACATAGTCATCAGTGAATTGTAGGTAGGGTTCTTTTGTAGTGAAAGCTTGAAATTCACTCACTCTCCTGGCAGAGGTGAGAGCCAGAATTAATGCCACTTTCTAAGTAAGAAATTTGAGCTCTATTTTGTGAATAGGATCAAATGGTGGCTTCATCAAGTTACGAAAGGAATTTGTTGAGGCGCCATTTCGGCGGAGGAGGCCGAAAGGGAGGAAAAGTCCTGAACAATCCTTTCATGAACTGTTTGATGATACGAGAAGAACAAAGGGATGAAGAATTAGACGAACGCCTGTATCGAGAGATGGCAGCAAGGTGAACCCTAACAGATGCATTCACCAGTCCTGATTTGGCAAGAGAAAGGAGATAAGGCAAAATTTGTTCTGGAGATGAGAGAAGAGGGTGGATTTTGTTCTGAAGGCACCAAGCACAAAAAACGCTTCCATTTCAAGCTATATGTTTTGTTGGTGGAATCAGCTCTGGCTCTAGACAAATAATCCCTGCAGTCCTGAGGGATGTCTACATCCTTGAATTCATAGATATCAGGCGCCATTCATGCAACTGAAGAGAGGCTGGATGCGGATGCTGGATTTGGCTCTTGTTCATGGTCAAAAGGGTTGTGGTCACTGGAAGGCGATAGGGCTTAGAAACCGAGAGCAGAAGGAGCTCCGTGAACTAGTGTTGGTGGGGCTCAACGCAGAGCAATGAGGATCAGCTGGCACGGTTTTCTCCATCTTCATGAGAAGCTTGGATATGAGAGGGCATGGGGAAAAGCGTATGCAAAGATTCCTGACCATTTTATCGAAAACGCATTTCCCCAGGACCCTCTCTCAGGTTCCCAGCTGGCGAAGAATCTGCCTTTTCAAATCTCTTGAGAGGGGAAGAGGTCCAAGTTGGGCTTGCCCCACTTCTGCAATATAGAGTCGAGAATCAGCTGATCGAGTTCCCACTCGTGACATGTCTGACCGGTTCTGCTCAAGTTGTCTGCTAGATTGTTTTTAACATCCGGAAGATGTTCCACTTTTATGGAGATGTGGTGTAGTAGTGCCCTTTTCCAGATTTTTTGAGCTTCTAAGGATAAAATCTGAGACCCCCTGCTTGTTTAGGTAGTGCATGCAGGTAGTGTTGTCAGTTCTAATGAGGACAGAGGACGCTTGTATCCTTGGAAGAAATGACTGAAGAGCTATGAAAATTGCCCTCAATTCCAGGAAGTTGATGTGCATCTTGGATAGTGATACACTCCATTTGCCGCTCACTTGGAGGTCCTGCAGGTGAGCTCCCCAACCTTCTAGTGAGGCATCCATGGTGAGAATGAAATTTGGAATTAGGGAGAGGAATATCAGACCTGCAGAGAGATTGTTGGCAGACTGCCACCAAGGAAGTGCTTTTTTCATGTCCGGAGTGATTTGAAAAATGTTGTTGAATGATCCAGTCACTGGAAACCATTGCTTGTCCAACTCTTCTTGGAAAGGTCTCATTCTGAGATGTGCGTGAGGCACCATGAGAATGGCTGAAGACATCATGCTGAGAAAAGATTTGAGGAGACGAACACAAGCAAACTCTTTTCTGGATACTTTGTGAGCCAGCAACCTCATGGTGTTTTGCCTTTCTTCGAACAAAAATGCTTTGTTTTGGAGGGTGTCCAAAGTTTTTCAGAGAAAAGTTATCCGTTGAGAGGATAAGAGAACGAATTTCTGGTAATTGACTGAAAGCCCCAGAGAGTAAAAAAGTTCTAGGCAGATCGATATGGCTTCTGAATTCTCGTGAAGAGATGGACCTTTCACCAACTAGTCGTCGAGATACAGAAAAATCTGCAGGCCCGGGGGGGGGCGCTAGAGGGCGCACTGCAAACTGGCCGCTCGCTAGAGCAGCTCCGCCGGCCGAGCTCACAATCCGGCCATTATCCTCCTTATCCTGCCTTGCTTCCTGCTTCTACTGACGACCGCTGTGCTCCAGGACTCCGAGGTCTGCCCTGGCTGAATACTGCGGCCAAAACGCCGCCACAGCGGAGATTGATGGCTGTGCAACGCGGGGCCTGCACTGACAACGTGGCGGATCGCGCTCGGACCGGGCGCCTCAGGTAGGCCGTGGCCGGCACTGGCGGTGGGCTGAGTGTACTGGGGGCGGGCGCGGCTCCCTGTGTCGGGCGCGGGACGGTCTGTGTGGCGGTGCCTGGGGGGGTAGTGGGCACCAGGCCGACGGACTCCGCTGTGCCTGGTGATCCGCGATTCCTCCGGTCTTCTGCCCGCGTGGCCTATTCGGCGCCGGACTTGCTGGGGGGTTGCGCTGTAGCTCCTGGCCTCGTGGCCGGCCGCCGTGTTACCGCGAGTCCGCCTGTGGGTGAGTGTACGCGCCGGTCTGTGCCCCTGACTGCCTGCTAGCGGACTGTTCTTTACCTGGCTGACCTAAAGACTTCGTTCTCACCCTACGATGCTGTGACTGCGGGGGAGCTGGTCCTTCGCCAGTGCTTTCGTCTGCATCGCGACGGACCTGGGTCTCGGACATTGCCGCCTGCTGTGGGCCGGCCGCGGTGATCGTCGCTGCGGTGTGGCGCGGCACTACCAGTCGGGTTGTTGTGACTGCCGCATCTGCCTAGCATGACCTGCCCTGACTGGGCTCCACATCATTGCGTGCTTCATAGCACCTGCTTCCTCTTCCTCGCCTTGGGCCCCTTGATGTGAGGGGCTAACAGAAGTCCGGGTCTGCTGGCTGACTCGCCCTCCCCTTCGGCAAGTAGTGATCAACTCCTGGTCTGCCTGCGGTGGTGGACAGCGCCTCGATCCTGTGCGGTTGCTCTGAGCTGGTGCCATCGGAGGGGCAGTGGCTGGCAGCTTTGCAGTTGGAGTTGTCCCACTGTCTCCTCTACGCCGCGGTCCATCTTGGGTGTGGCACGACCTCCGTTTCATCGGGTCTACGACCTATTTGTGGTGCTGCTGAAGTCTATCTTTTATAGCTGTACCTGCGCTCTGGGTTGTTCTGGTGAACGTACCCGTCATGGGGAAGAGTCAACCCCGTCGCACCTTCGAACCTCGGAAAACCAGCAGATCTGTTCAGCATGCAGCCTCTGACTCGGAGGCGGACGCCTCTACTGATCATCTCACCAGCATTGACAAAACGCTGCTTGCGGTGCAGGCCAGCCTGCAATCCATTGATGGCAAGATAGATCATCTCAACCTCCGCATGGACCACATGTCATCTAAGTTAGACAAACATGCCCAGTGCCTGGGGGAGGCCGAGACTCGCCTCTCGGATGCTGAGGATGGCTTGCAGCAGGTCACTCACAAGGCGGCTTCTATGGAGAAGGTTCTCGCCGTCATCCAGGCCCATAATGAAGATTTGGAGGCTAGATCGCGTCGTAATAATGTGCGCATTACGGGCCTGCCAGAATCCACCAACACAGGCCGCCTCGAGACCTTCGTGGAGAAGCTTCTGCAAGACATATTTGGAGCAGAGCAGTTGTCACAGGTCCTTATAGTGGAGCGCGCTCATCGTTCCTTGGCTGCACGTCCCCCCCCCGGGGGCCCCGCCTCGCCCCGCCCTATAATTGCTCGCCTTCTAAATTATAGAGACCGGGATGCGATTCTCCGCCTGGCCCGTGAGAAAGGCACTATCATGCATGAAGGCAACACCTTAGCCTTCTACCCAGACTTCACAATGGCGGTACAGGAGGCCCGGAGAGCATATCAACCTGCAAAAAAACTCCTTCTTGCTGCACGTGTGCCATACGCCATGCTCTATCCTGCACGGTTGCAAGTGGACGACAATGGGAAATATACGTTTTTCACCTGCCCGAAACTGGCTTTGGACTTTGCTAAGGCTGCGTCCCGTCACAGCCGATCCCCCAGGCATGCAGCGGGAGACGACCCTGCGGGATCTGACGACGCTGTTGCTGGGCCTAGCGGACTTTGATTCCTGACCGTCGGAGTGGTGTAGTATATCTAGTTATGCATTCCATGTTTTGCTGTACCCTATGTAATGGGGCCTTTGGCGGGTCGCGCCATGATCTGGACTGCAACGTACTTTGAGTTTGTTAATGTGCTCCACGATCGCATCTGTTTTTGGTTGCAAGGACTGGGATTGGTATAACATGACAGCTCGGCCACCTCCTGTTCTCACAGGGAGGGAGTTTGTGCTCGGTGCCCCCCTATATGGGGGATCCCCATCATTTGTTGTCTCCTGGGACTTGTGCTGGGGGCTTGTTTCTGGGGGGTTGGGATGGCTTTAGCGTGTTGGGGTTGCTGAAGTGGGTGGGGGGTAACTCGGGGTTTGTATTTGTGTCTAGATGTTTTCCTATCGTCTTGAATGCTACTTATGCTTTTTTGTCCACAGATTGGTCACTTGGTAGATTTCATTGTATGTATACTTTGCCTTTGACATGCACAGTAATGGTGTAACGGTATCTTGTGTAACTTGGAATGTACGGGGCTCAACTCGCCGAAAAGATTCGACAGGTACTCGCTCATTTAGACCGCCATCACATCAGCATTGCCCTTCTACAAGAAACGCATCTCACACGACATACTGATCAACTAGTTGGGTCTCGATGGGCTGACTTTCGCTTGGCCTCCTCCTACTCCTCTTATAGCAGGGGGTGCTTACGCTGGTTAGGAGAGGGCTTCCCTTTAAGGCCCACCGCACTCATATTGACGATGCAGGCCGATACGCTATGGTGCATGGTACTCTGGCAGGCAAGTTGGTCACCATTGTTAATTGCTATGGTCCTAACGTGGATGACCCTGGCCTATTTGCGGGTATTTTTACACTCTTGCGCGATTGGCCGGATGCCGCGATCCTCGGGGGGGGGGGGGGGGACCTAAACATGCACCTAGACCCCAGCAAAGACAAGTCTAGTGGTAGAGAGGGCCACTCGCCGGGGGCGGCACATGTGATTAATTCCGGTATGGCGGAATTTGGACTGCTTGATGTATGGCGGCACAGGCATGTGGATACACTTGAAGGCACGCATATCTCTACAGCGCATGGCAGTTGGTCTCGCCTTGATTACTGGCTGATTAGTGATGGGGTGGCGGGCTGGGTGTCTGAAGTGGAAAGCTTGCCGCGCACACTCTCGGATCACAGCCCTGTACAACTTACTCTTTGCATTCCTCAGGTAACTCCTCGCTCCTTTACCTGGCACTTTCGGGCTGAGGCATTGCTAGACCCGCTTTATCTGGAAACCATTCGCGCGGCCATTACTCAATACTTTGACACTAACACGGGGTCTGTAGATAGAGCGGGTGTACTTTGGGAGGGATTTAAGGCCACTATCCGGGGCACTTGTATAAGCACATCGGCCGGTATACTAAAGGATATACGGGGCCAGATAACTACGATAGAGGCGACTTTGACCCGTCTTGAGCGCGACTACGAGCGGGTACCTAGTGAGTTAGTTCTGGCATCCTTAAAAGAAACCTTGCTTGAGCACGCGAAGCTGGCGGAGGAGGAGATGCGCTATATCTCTAAGCGCCATGTGGCCCGTTCTTATGGGGAAGGAGGGAGGCCGGTACATCACTTAGCCACAAAAATTAAACATCGCATGAGCCAAGCATAATCACTAAGATTACCAACAACACGGGGCAGGACCATTACAGTGTCCCAGACATCACTGAACAGTTTAGGCAGACATACGAATCATTATATACCTCTCAAGGCGTGACAGATACTGCGGAACTGGACGCCTACTTGTCGTGGGTGTCCCTTGCTTGGTTGTCTGAGGGACAGAGGGATTATTTAGGTCAACCTATCACAGTGGAGGATATTCGTATGGCCATAGCCTCTCTCCCTAACAAAAAGGCGCCTGGCCCTGACGGCTTTTCCTCGGAGTTCTACAAGGCATACGCTGAGGAGCTTTCCCCCTTCTTGTTGGCGGTGTATGCGGAGGCTTATGATTCAGGCATACTTCCCCCGACTCTTCGCGAGGCGTTAATTATTACCCTTTTAAAAAGGACAAACCATCTGCTCACTGTGACTCCTATAGGCCACTATCGCTCATCAACACTGATGTTAAAATCTTAGCGAAAATATTGGCCACTCGTCTCCAGCCGTTGATGCAACATCTGGTCCTGCCAGACCAATCTGGATTTATACCCACGCGGTCCACCTCCCATAACCTTCGTACTCCGTTTGCTCTGTTCCATACCTTGTCTCCCGACCTGCCTGCGGCGGCTGTCATGCTCGACGCTGCCAAAGCATTCGATTCCATTGAATGGGGTTATTTATTTTTTGTTCTCCAGCGGATGGGATTCTCTCCCTTTTTTGTTAATTGGGTCAGGCTACTCTATACACGCCCCACGGCGCGTGTCCGAGTGGGGGGTCATACCTCGCCTTCATTCTCCATAACCAGGGGTACCCAGCAGGGATGCCCCCTCTCGCCGCTGTTGTTTGCCCTGACAGTGGAACCCCTAGCCTGCGTCATTAGACAATATCACAAATATGCGGCACTCCAACTACAACACCGTCCGCTCATTATTTCACTATATGCGGATGACATGCTGCTTTTTATTCGGGAACCCCGCGCTCATCTGGCGTCTGTTTTGCGTGAATACGTCCGGTTTGCGCGGTTCTCCGGGCTATCTATAAACTGGTCTAAATCCGTAGTGATGCCACTGACCACGTGTACACTCCAGTACGAGCTGGACTTTCCCCTCACGTGGGCAACAGAGTCAATTAAATATTTGGGGGTCTGGGTCCACCGGGATCCCAGCAGAGTACTACGGGAAAACTACGGTACTGCTACAACAGTGTTAGAACAGCAAATTGACAGGTGGATTCGTCTGCCACTCTCGCTTGCGGACCGCATCGCTCTTGTGAAGATGGTGGTGTTGCCAACATTTTTATATCTTTTTTACAATGTGCTGATCCCTCTTTCCCAACATTTTTTTAAGACAGTGCGTTCGTTGCTTCTCCGGCTGATCTGGGGGGGGGAGGCAGGCCCGGGTGGGGTGGCGTACTCTTCTACTTGATTACAAACACAGGGGTTTCAACGCACCTGATATTTATCTGTATTATCTGTGCGCGCAGGCGCACTATGCGCATTTCTGGTTCATATCTCATGATTTCATTTCACACGTAGCAGTAGAACACTGGGACGCTCTCCCTATACCGTTAAGCGCCATCCTAACACATACTCGTCGCCTCACACCTCGTGACACGATTAACACTATCAATTCGACGATCGCTGCCTGGCAGGCATTGGGCCGTCTGGCTGAGAAACTGCCGCTATACTCCCCGTTGCTTCCTATCGCATACCATGCGGACATAACGGTGACCCATGAAGGGGGTATTATGCGCGCCTTAGCTCAGGCGGGAATTGATAAAATGCGAGATCTGTTTCCACATGGCACGTTCCTGTCGCACAAGTTACTAACTTGTGTAACGATATATCTGTAAGAGACAGTAGTTAGTGACAGATTCCTTACCTTAGAATATCCCCAGGCGTCAGGCTGGATCCGGAAAGTTTTTGCGTAGCAGTACCCTTGCGCGTCGGTAGGCGGCGTCGTGCGGCTCCGCGTCCGTCGTCGGCGTCGTGATCACCGGGATGACGTCGCGGGCAGTACTTAGGCGCCGCCCCTGCGCGCTGACGTCAGTTCTGTACACGACTTTCCGCGCCAGGAACGCAGAGCCATGCAAGAAGCTGACATAGGTGTCTGAAAAATACTAGGGCCCTGAAAGGGATGTCCTTAACCCTAGAAATCAGTTCGCAGAACGGGAGGATGGGTGGGCGGTAGTGAATCTGTCACTAACTACTGTCTCTTACAGATATATCGTTACACAAGTTAGTAACTTGTGCATCTGAAAGAGACACGTTAGTGACAGATTCCTTACCTTAGAATAGATACCCCAGCAATACCAACCCCGGTGGTGGGTCTGCGAACAAAGATCAGACAAGGAAGTCCTGGAGGACAGAACGGCCAAAGAAGCCGTCCCTCCGGACCTGACTGTCAAGGCAGTAATGCTTTGTAAACGTGTGCAGCGAGGCCCACGTAGCTGCCTGACAGATAACCGGCAGCGGAACACCGCGGCCCAAGGCCGTGGTAGCAGCCGTTGCCCTGGTGGAATGGGCACGCAGCCCAACAGGAGGCTCCTTCTTAGCCAAAGAATAGCAGGTCTTGATGCACAAGGTAACCCAGCGGGAGATGGTCCTCTTGTGCACCGCCCGACCTTTTTGGCGCCCACGTAGCCAACAAAGAGCTGGTCATCCACCCGGAAGTGTTTTGTGCGGTCAATATAGAAGGAGAGCGCACGTTTTTGGTCCAGACGGTGGAGCCTCTCTTCCTCTCTGGAAGGATGCGGAGGCGGAAAGAAGGTGGGCAAAGTGATGGTCTGCCCAATGTGGAAAGCAGTAACCACCTTTGGCAAGAAGGACGGACGCGTCCGAAGAACAACCTTGTCTGGATGAACAGACAGAAAGGGAGGTTTGCAAGATAGAGCCTGGAGCTCACTCACCCGCCGAGCGGAGGTGATGGCCACCAGAAAGGCTGTCTTCAGAGTCAGAAGACGAAGAGGACAGTTATGTAGAGGCTCAAAGGGAGCGCACATTAAAAAGGTAAGAACCAAGTTCAAGTCCCACTGAGGCATCACAAACGGAACAGGAGGGAAGAGGTGAGTAATGCCTTTTAAGAACCTGTTAACAACAGGGGACTTGAAAAGGGAGGGCTGATCAGGAGCCTGAGGAAGGCCGAGATAGCACAAAGATAACCCTTGATGGTACCCAGGGCAGAACCCTGTTGGGCCAGAAGAGAAGGAACAGAAGGACCTCAGAAAGAGGGGCAGAAAGGGGATTCACAGCCTTTGCTGTGCACCATGCCACAAATTTGTTCCACCTGCAGGCGTATACCACCTTAGTGGAGGGACGCCTGGCTGCCAGAATCACATCACAAACTTCGGGAGGCAAGTCGAAAGGAATCAACTGCCGCCGCTCAATCTCCACGCAAGCAGGTGTAGACTGGACAGGTTCGGGTGGAGGACCGTCCCCTGCTGCTGCGACAGAAGATCCTCCCGAAGAGGCAGACGGATCGGGGATCTACGCTCATATTGAGTAGCTCGGGATACCAAACTCTTCGAGCCCAGTCCGGAGCCACAAGAATGACTTGGGCCCGGTCGTGCCGAATCTTCTTCAACACTCTGGGTAGAAGTGGTATAGGCGGAAAGGCGTACAATAGACAGCAACTCCACTCGTGACGAAAAGCGTCGCCGAGCGAGTGCCGCCTTGGAAATTCCAACGCGCAGAACTGATGACTTGCGCGTTCTCTTCTGTGGCGAATAGATCTAACCAAGGCTCTCCCCACTGTAGAAAGAGTCCTTGCGCCACTTCCGAGTGAAGACGCCATTCGTGATCCATCATGCACCTGCGGCTGAGTTCGTCCGCCCTGGCGTTCAGGGAACCTGCCAGGTGTTGAACCATCAGGAACATGCCCTGATGTTCCAGCCATGTCCAGAGACGCAGAGCCTCCTGACAAAGGGTCCACGACCCCACCCCGCCTTGTTTGTTGCAGTACGACATGGCGGTGGTGTTGTCTGTGAACACCTGCACTACCTTCCCTTTGACAGAGGGAAGGAATGCCTTGAGTGCAAGTCGGATCGCCCGGAGCTCCAGAAGGTTGATATGGAGCCGGGACTCCGCCGGAGACCAGAGGCCTCTGATCTCCGCCTCTCCCATGTGACCGCCCCATCCCAGAAGGGACGCGTCCGTCACAACTGTGTGCTCTGGCTGGGGAAGGGAGAGGGATCTGCCCATGACCCATTGCCGGTTCGAGAGCCACCACTGCAACTGTTTTGCAGTCCCCTCCGAGATCTGGACGTGATCGGACAGGTTGCCCTGGTGCTGCGCCCACTGGAACTTCAGGTCCCACTGCAGAGCCCGCATATGCCATCTGGCATGATTGACCAGCAGGATGCAGGAGGCCATGAGGCCCAGCAGCCTCAGGGTCATCCGTACCGAAACCCAGGATAAAGGCTGAAAGATCGGAATCATAGCCTGAATATCCCGGACTCGCCGTTCGGGAGGATAGGCCCGAAACTGCGTCGTGTCCAGAACTGCTCCGATGAAAAGGAGCTGTGGAGAAGGAATCAGATGCGACTTCGGCACATTGATGGAGAACCCCAGCGAGTGCAGGAGTTCGGCCGTAGTCTGGAGGTGGGAGACGACTGCCTGGGACGAGCCCGCCTTCAGCAGCCAGTCGTCGAGGTAGGGGAAGACTGAAACCCCTGCCCGGCGCAGATGAGCTGCGACCACCGCCATCACTTTCGTGAACACCCGAGGGGCACTGGTAAGGCCAAAGGGGAGCACGGTGAACTGAAAATGCTCGGGGCCTACCGTGAACCGAAGGTAACGCCGGTGGGCCGGCAGGACGGGGATGTGGAAATATGCGTCCTGCAAGTCCAACGCTACCAACCAGTCTCCAGGGTCGAGGGCAGTCAAGACCTGAGCTAGGGTGAGCATCTTGAACTTCTCCTTCCGGAGGAAGCGATTGACGTTCCGGAGGTCCAAGATAGGAGGCATGTCCTCCTTGTCCTTTTTGGGCACCAGGAAGTAGTGGGAGTAGCAACCACGCCCTACTTCTGGGGTCGGAACATGCTCGATGGCCCTCTTGGCCAAGAGGGCCGTGACTTCCTTCTGCAGAAGTACCAAGTGATCCCCTGACATGCGGTGGAATTGAGGTGGCATGGCTGGGGGGTGGACTCGAAGGGGAGGGAGTAGCCCCTTCGGACAATGTCCAAGACCCACCTGTCCGAGGTGATGGTACGCCAGTGGGGAAGGTGATGGCGGACCCTGCCCCCTACTGGCGTGCTGTGCACCTGAAAGGAGGGACTAGGAGGGTTTGGAGGCCGCGGACGGGTTGGAGGTGGTGGCCTGACCCGCACGCTGGTTGCCCGATCCGCCACGGCGGAATCCACGTCCTCGGCCACGCGAAGACGCCTGCTGCGCGGGCCGGTGGCTGGGCTGCTGACGTGAAGGGGCGCCCTACCGTGGCCACGATAGGGGCGAAAAGCAGAAGTCAGCGGAGGGCGTGTAGCAGAAAGGCCCAGGGACTTGGCAGTAGCCCGTGAGTCCTTAAAGCGCTCCAACGCATGGTCTGCTTTGGACCCAAAAAGATCGACTCCATCAAAGGGCATGTCCATGAGAGTATTCTGGACATCCCCTGAAAAACCAGTGGTTCTCAGCCAGGCGTGGCGTCGCAGCGCCACCGTCGTTGCAATAGACCTGCCCAGCGAGTCGGCGGTATCAAGGCCACATCGTATCGTGTATTTGGCCGCATCCCTTCCTTCCGCAATGGCGCGGGAAAGCAGTGTCTGGACCTCCTCAGAACACTGGGGCAAAACATTCGCCACCGAATCCCACAAGGAGTGGGTATATCGGCCCAAAAGACAAGCGGTGTTGATGGACCGCAAGCCAGCACTGGAGGAAGAAAACCTTTCTTCCCAAATTGATCCAGGCGTTTGGATTCCCTATCCGGAGGGGCGGTAGGGAAGGCGGTTTGGGAAGCGGAGGCTTGGACAACCAAGCTCTCAGGAGTGGGGTGGACAGAGAGAAACAGGGGGTCGCCCGGAGCTGGGCGATGGCGTCGGGACACGTTCCTATCCACAGGAGCCCCTGTGTTGGGCTTGGACCAGGCGCCCTAAAGAACGTCAGTGAGGGCGTCGTTAAACGGCAGCACAGTCTCCGTAGAGGAGGCTGCCGGCTGAAGCACCTCTGTCAAGAGATTAGTCTTGACCGCCACAGTAGGGAGTTGGAGATGTAAGGCTCCAGCCGCCCTACGCAACACCGTTGCAAAATTGGCTCCCTCCTCCGTAGCCACGGGAGGAGACAGCATGCCAGTGTCAGGGGAAGTATCTAGACAACTGGCATCCCCTAGACCCTCTGTCCAGTCCTCATCGTACTGACACTGTAGTGCCAGAGGGTCATCAGACCCCTCCTGGTCCTCCTCTGGTTCAAAATAAGGGGGAGGAGGGACATTTGGGACCCAAGGTCTCATCGGGCGCCGGAACCGGCGCCGAGCGACGTCGGTCCGGGTCCATGTCCGGAGCCGGAAGGAACTGGGGACGACGCCGCCCGGAGCCCCAGGCGGCGTCGAGAACGGCACCGGAGACATCGGCGCCGGCGGAGGTGTCGTTAGGGTCGACCGGCGTCGATGGGGGTTGCGGAGCCGGGATCGAGGCCGGGGCCGAAGCCGGAGCCGGGATCGAGGCTGGAGGCACGGGCGACGCCGGGGCCGGGAGCCGCCGGCGACGCCGGAGCAACCCTATCAGGGCCCGCGGGGCCCGAAGGCGCACCGGAGGGGCCTGGAGGCCCGAAGAGGCGGGCCATGGCCGACAGGAATTCCTGTACTTGGGCCGGATCCGCCCCCGAACCCGGGAAGGACGGGTATTGCGGGGGCGACTCCACAGGCATGTCCGGGGCCGCGGGGCGGGGACGGTGCCGGGAGGGGCCTCAGCCGAGTCGCGAGACCGGCGAGGCGAAGTCCTAGAGCGACGATGCTTTTTGGACTTTTTGTGTTTGGACTTACCGGAAGAAGAAGACTTCGATGCCGACGACCGGTGTGGACTCCGCGATCGACCCCTGGACCTCTCACGCGACCGGGGCTTGCGTGGAGCCGAATGCCGGGCCTCCAGGAGCTTTCGAGACCGCTCTCGCAAAGCTTTCGGGTTGAGGGCCCGGCAGTCGGAACAAGAATCCGTGTCGTGGCCTCGGCCGAGGCAGAAGAGACACTCCCGATGCGGGTCTGTGATGGACATCATCCGAGCACAGGCGCCGCAACGTTTAAACCCGGGCATCCCTACGACACCTTGAAGTCGATGAAAGAAAAACAGTGAAAAATTCACCAAAAAGATTGGTCAAAAATGACCAGGGCACTGCTCTTCCCGGATCTGCGCTTGCTGGCGCGGAAAAGAAGAACTGACGTCAGCACGCAGGGGCGGCGCCTAGAGTACTGCCCGCGACGTCATCCCGGCGATCACGACGCCGACGACGGACGCGGAGCCGCACGACGCCGCCTACCGACGCGCAAGGGTACTGCTACGCAAAAACTTTCCGGATCCAGCCTGACGCCTGGGGATATTCTAAGGTAAGGAATCTGTCACTAACGTGTCTCTTTCAGATATCTAGTGACGTTAACTACATCCAGCAAAAAACCCTGTTGTTTACTTTCTCACTCCACAGACTGCGGAGAGCTTCGCAGGCCCATTTCCCGTCGTTCCCGGCGGAGCCTCCGACGTCCCTAGCACTACACATCTTACTTACTAGCCCCACTCGGCGCAAGCTTGTTTCCAAGTTATACCGTGCTGCCAGAGCTGACAAGGTTCTTCCTGAGGATAAGAGCCTGATTAAGTGGAACGAGTGTCTAGACCCACCACTTACTCGGGAAGATTGGGAACGCTGCTGTGCTCTGACTGGTGCCCTCACATCTAACGGGAACCTACGTATCATCCATTTCAAATACCTCCATCAGGTCTACCAGACACCTCGTAGGCTCTTTCATTATGGGCTTCGGGATTCAGATGCATGTACATGATGTGGCGCTTCGGGTGTGGATTTTTGGCACCTAGCCTGGGCATGTAGGCAGGTGCACAACTACTGGACTGAGGTGGTAGCTAAGTTGTCTAAAATTATTGGGATGGAACTGGCCTGCTCGCTCCAGATGTGTTTGCTGGGTTTCCTCCCGTACCCAAAAGGTGCTACAGGTAGACTGGCCAAAGTGGCGCTGCTTATTGCTAAGCGCCGAGTGTCGATGGTGTGGGGCAGTAAACACAGTCCTACAGTTGCTCAGTGGCTTAAAGATTTGATTTACTGCAGAGAGAATTTGGTGCTATATGCGGAGGAGCTGCCGGTGTCCTCCCGGCCGAAGGATATATGGGAGCCATTATTGATTCACTTGCGTGAAACTGTGTCGCACGATGCCCCTGAAACTACGGATATGTAATCATTGCTCACTGTTAATGTATGCGATGTATGTTACTCATAACTGTGTTATCGAAATTGGAATCTACCTTTCTGTGTGTATACTTTCTGGTCAGGAGTTGTTGGACAACATTGTTTGTTTGTGCTCTTTCACAATGTCTTAATTGTGTATTCTATGACACGCTATAAAAATCAATAAAAAAATTTAAAAAATCTGCAGGCCCGGTAATCTCAGATGTGCTGCCACAGGAGCGAGACATTTGGTGAAAACTCGAGGAGCAGAGGGGAAACCCAAGGGAAGGACTTTGAACTGATGGTGAGTTCCTGCCACAGTGAAGCAGAGAAACCTTCGGTGTTTGGGATGGATAGGAAGATGGAAATAAGCATCCTGTAGGTCGAGGCAGGCCATATAATCTGAATGGTTCAGCAGTTGCAATATCTCCATGCGGAAGGACTTTTTCTGTAGGTATTTGTTGAGCTTTCTGAGGTCCAGAATGGGGCGCCATTCTCCCATGTTTTTCTTCACAAGAAAAAAAGCGGGAGTAGAAACCCATTCCCCTTTAAGAGTGTGGAACTCTCTCTATGGCTCCTCTTTGCAGCATGATGAATGCCTCTTTTCTGAGAAACTGATGATGAGATGATAGAGATTTCTGGGGCGGATGAGGAGGTGGAACTGTGACAAACTCCAGGGTATGGCTGTACCTTATTATATCCAGGACCCATTTGCCTGTGGTAATTGTTCGCCATTGATCGTAACAGCAAGAGATGCGTGATCCTTTGGAAGGTAGGGTAGTGGGGAACCGTAACAGGTGTTATGGGATTGTCACTGTTTTTTAACAGCCTCTCTGAATTGTACGGGCTGCTTACGTCTAGGTTGTCTGGAGTATGCAGCTTGTGGTGGTGCATGATAAGCCTGGTGCTGCTGGTAGGAGGGGCGATAGGACTGGTAAGACGGAGGCTGGTATCTTTGGTAGACTCCACGAAAGGAATAGGTTCCCCGTCCACGAGCTCCACGAAAGGGAATTTTTCCATACTGGAAAGTTCCCAGGGATCTAGCAGTCTCGGTGTCCGCCTTAATAGTCTAAGTCGTCATCTATATGCTTTCCGAAAAGTGCATCGCCATCGAAAGGCATGTCCACTATTTTGTTTTGTAATTCAGGGCGGAATATAGTCGCCTTCAGCCACCCCTGACGTCTACAGACGGCCGCACCAGCAAGTTGGCGAAAAGCAAGGTGTAGGAAAGTAAAATCTGCTTTCATGGTTACCCCCACATTTTACTGGTGCTATTCTGTTTTCTGCCTAGTCTGACTGGGATCCTGGCTAATCAGGACCCCAGTCACTGTGCTTTCTCCCCAAATTTGTTATGGTAAGTACTTGGGTACCTCCCCAATTGGCTACTGGTGTACCCTAGTAAGTCCCTAGATTATGGTACTGAGGTACCCAGGGCATAGGTACACCAGGGGTCTCCCATGGGCTGCAGCATGTATTATGCCACCCATGAGAGCCCACTCAAAAAGTGACTACAGGCCTGCCATTGCAGCCTGTGTAAGTTGGTGCTAACACCACTTACAACAGATAGAGGTTTCTTTATATCTGAGGTCACTGCACTTAAAACCTATAAGTCACCCCTAAACCAGGCCTTTCAATCCTGAAGGCAGGGTGCTTGGTTATAAGTGTGAGGGTGCCCTGCATGAGCAGGACATCCCCTACAAACCCCGGAGTCAATGTTCCCGCCTTTGTAAGTGCAGTCAGCCATTTAATACATATAGTGGACATCAAGTCAAATACGAGATGTCTAACTATATCCTGGCTGCATCGAAACCCGTCAACTTTGGAATCAAACATGTTGGACTCCTACCCCAACACCGATTCCAGTGTTGAATGTAGGATCCCATGTGCTGGGGGGGCTCCCCTAGGGTGCCCCCCTGTATTCCCGGTAGGGTATAAACGCAAGCCAGTGTTGCTGCCGACCACAGACTATTCTGCCCTCCTGCAGCTGAAGAAGGTAGAACAATAGGTTTCTTGTCACAGGGAGGTGTGACCACCTCCCGGACAGGACTTAGTGTATTGGGCCGAGTTTGGGGGCGCTTGCCAGCACCACCAGACTGCTTTGAAGGGCACTTTTGGTGCCCTCCTTCCATACTCCAGTTTGAGCCAGTTCAGAGAACCATTGGCTCCCGCTCTGGCGTGAAACTGGACAAAGGACATGGGAGTATCCTCCCCTCTGTCCAGCCCCTCCTCTGGGAGGGATCCTTGAATCGTCCCAACCCTTTGCCTAGGGTACTTAAGGGCTTACCTGTGGGTGGCTTTTCAGATTCGTCGTGGGACAAGATTCAAATCCTAAACCACTTCAACCGTCTAGGCACCTTGAACTTTGTTCGACTTCGCCTGGAACCGAGACTGCATCAAGGAAGACTCCTGCTGCTCCTTGTCTCGTAGTCCTGCCAGTCTTCTGCGTCGTTTGTGCCTTTGCTCCATCCAGATTCTTCTCCAGGCCTGTGGGCATCAAAGACCCTTGAAGTAATCTCCCTTGGAGTGAAAGAGTCACTCCCCTGCATCTGCAAGCACCGCAACCAAGCTGACCGGTCTGCTGCTCCTGATGTCCTACGGACTCTGAAAGGCTCAGCAACACACGTGGTGGTTCTGCAACTCCCTCAAGGCCTGCACTGTCTTCTCAGCAAGTTTGAGGTCAGTATCCCTCCTCGGGAACCGCTGGATCAGAACCCCTGTGCACTGCGTAGACTTACCATTGCCAAGGCTTGTTGACTCGGTCTACAGAGATCTTCGGGCTACAAGAACCTCCAGCCTCTCTTCCTGCCAAGATGTTCGTCCTCACTGCATCCTCTGAACTGTGGGCCTGCATCTTTGGTGAGCTGCTCGAGGTCCTTTAGCGACTCCTGTGCCTTCGGCCTGTGGGTCCTCTTGAGGGTCTTCTTAGGCTTCAGTGACTCCCCTGCTTGCTAAGGGCCTGATCTGACTCTCCTGCACTTGGTGAGTCCCTCGTACCTTGCTGGTCCCAACAATGCACCTTTTTCGTTTACCACATCCATTGCTGCGGCCAAGGCTTGTTGGTGTCCCGCCAGACACCAACCCCCTAGTTCTTGACTTCGGACGTGGGACAGCTCGTGAACAGCTCCTGATCTTGCACAACATCGCCTGGTCCTCACAGCCGCAGCAACAAGGTCACCGTCATCACTCCTGCATCTACAGTCATCGGGGGTCATTGTTCTTCCGTGCCTCCTGGTCACTTCCGAGTGGCATAGACTCTGTCCCCTCTGCTTGCAGGTACACCTCTTCAAGGATCCCTCCTTGGATTCCACCGAACTTTTTCACTTTCTTCGCCAGCATCTTTACTGAAGTCCTCCATTGTGGTCTACAGTGGTTTCCGACGTCACTTCGCAACAATGCACCCAGCTTCCCTGATGTAGGTATCCTGGTTTCTGGGGTATCCACGGGTGACATGACTCTCCAACCTTCTGTCTTTCACTGGGTTTCTTCAGGGTCCACTGGGAAGGATCCTTCTCAAAAACTGCAACCACGACTTTCCCATTGACTTGTATTGAGTACGCAGCTGTGTTTCGACTCTGCACACAGCCTCCGTGGGGTTCCTGGGCACTTACCTCGGATGGTTCCTTGTGTCCCCAGCTTTTCTGCGTCTTATGGTCCAAGTTCCAACTTCAGTCGCAGGTCACATTCCACTTCTCTAGTATATGGTTTGGTCTCCCCCTGGAGACCACTGTGTATTTGTGCTTACTTACCTGTTTACATTTGAAATATTGTGTGTATTGTAGGAGATATACCAATGTGTTAGTGAGTGTGTATAATAAATATTACTATTTTTATAACTACACTGTGTGGTTCTTTTTCGTTTAACCTACACTATATGACTAGTTCTGGTATAACAAGCTGCTTAACACTCCTTCTGGAGCTATCCTGAAGGCTACTCTCCACAGCTACCACTTAGAGAGCTTTCTATGGTTGTCTAAGACCACTAAAATCACCATAAGGGTTGTCTGGATTAGTGCAAGGTGCTTCACTTAAATAAGTGCGCACCATATACTAAGCCAGCCTCCTACACAAGGGACACTACATCCATAGATGCATCGATGATCTTGGAAGCAGATCTTTCTCTCTCTAACAATCTTCCTTGCCTCTAGTTTCTTATCTTCTAGAAGAAGGTCCAAACATGGTGTGATATTTGAAAACATTTGGCGGTCGTATTTTCCCAATATCGCTGGAGCATTGGCCGCACGAACAGTAGTGCCTGAAGTGGTAGCAAACCTTTTGCCGATGTTACCCAGGCGCCAACTCAATCCAAATAACTGACTAACATATCCACCACTCAAATTACTTTCATATTTCACTATACTAATTCAACACTAATCCTTTATGAGTTCGGGAGTACCGTGCTACTCGCCCCCAAAAAAAAAAAGCACTTCAACACCCCATCAGGGGTAACAAGCGCTATATAAATGTAAACCTTTTTCCCCTCTTCTATCCCTCCGCTATCCTTCTGAATCCAAAAAACGGACTAACCTATCCATCACTCAAATTACTTTCATATTTCACTATACTAATTCAACACTAATCCTTTATGGGTTCCGGAGTAGCGTGCTACTCACTGAAAAAGCGCTTCAACGCCTCGTCAGGGGTAGTAAGCGCTATATAAATGCAATTACAATAGAATACCTTCCGGTTGTGCGGTGATAGGTGCTGAAGGATTTTTTTACCTTCACTGTGCGGCATGAGTGCCCACTGAGTCTGGCTTCGGGTGTCCTACCAGACAAGCCAGCGCGTCATCAGGGGCTTTGTATTTTCTGTCTCTCTTAGGAAGGACTGCAATAACAGTTGCAGGTGTTTTTATTACTTTTATCCCTTCCTCCCAAATATGATCAATTATAGGGATTGCCCTTACAGTCTTTCGTGATTGATCTTTAAAATCATAAAGAAAGCAGTCAGACTGCTTGGCTGTCATCTGCAGTTGAAACCGAGAGGCAGCCCTTTCAATTAATGTGTGGAAACCACCAATGTCCTCCGGCGGTGAATCCACTGATTGAGGCGTTGGAGAAGCAGGTGTGGAAATTATATATTCTTCCTATTCATTGCCAGCTGGTCTAGTGCCTTGAATTTCTCCTTCCTCCACGTCATCATCAGAGGAAACATCCTGTTGTGGAGGACCGATTAATATAAGTTCTCTGCGTCATTCTAGGTGTGGTAGGAGGCATGAGTGGTGGAGATGACAGCGGAGGTGGTGATGCGCCAGTAGGTGAAGGAAAACTAGTGCGATAATCTTGCAACATGATCTGCAAATCCTGAACCAATGCCACAGAAAAATGGACCATAGGCTCATGAGTAGGTTCCAAATACTGTAAGGTTTTGGCAGAACCATGCAGGTGATTAAACTCCTGTGGATAATAGTCCTCATATTCATCATCATCTTCTTGATATTTTACGTGAAGTTGTGAAGGACTGTGTGCGGGGCTAAACAGACCATCATCATCTGACTCTTCTAAGAAAGTTGCAAGAGGTAAAGGTGAAACCACTGAAGGGTTCTGAAGAAAACGCCTTGTCAACGGTGTCTTCGACGATGGATACAGAGGAGTAAATTGCAACATTGAAGGTCTTTTTAGAGTGGGTGAAGTTGGCAGCGTTGTCAGCTTCGCTGATGGTAGCGGTGACTGTGCCGTAGACGATGACATGTTAGGGACCGACGACTAGGTTGTCTCCGTCAATGCTGTTGATGCAATGACTGTCGCCATTGTGGTCGTAGTCGACGAGGAAGTGGTCATCAACGGTGCAAGCGTTGTGGATGAGGATGTTGTTGTCGTCTACGGTGTAGAGATAGTCGACGAGGAGCTAGTCTGCGGTGAAGGTACTTGCGTCGACGGTAAAGGCATTGTCGGTGGAGCTGCCGTCGATGGTGTGGAATCTGTAATCTTCATCGACGGTGGGTTTTTTGACGACGAGAGCTTCGGACGACGATAAAGGAGAAATACGCCGCAATGGTGATTTTTGCATCGACGGTGATCTCGAAGACGGTGCCCTCGACGATGAGGGCTTCTTAGTGATTTGAATCTTCACTATAGAATGCTCTGTAGAGGTTTTTGTATGTTTTGAGGCCAATGGAGTAGACAGATGGGATTTTTCCTCAGTAGGAAATAAACGCTTTCCTTTTTGTGATGAGATAGCAGAGTCATGGCGAGACTTCTTGGAAGCTTTTTTATGGCCTTCAGGAGATTCCTGTGACCGCTCCCTCCTTTTATGTTTTTCCAGAGAGGTGTGAGAGGTATTACTATCCTCATCTTCAGAGACAACACCAGATGTATATTTTAGTCTTTGTAACCAAATCAGCAACCTAATCTCTCTATCTTTTAGGGTTTTGGTTGAAAGGGTTCAACAAATTTTGCAGTCCTTAACTGTATGCTGAGGATACAAACAGTATATACAGTCTTTATGGGGATCTTCTGCATGAAGTCTCTTCTTACCGCAAGACCCACACGATCAGAAGAGTGCCTTCTTAGATGAATCCGACATGGTTTGCTGGAAACAGGAAAATATATCAGAAGAATGAAGGAAAAAACTGAGCAGAGCTCAGGGTGACTCCCTGTCACACAACGTGCTGTAGAAAATCTGGGGAACTCAGCCTCTCTTGGGTATGTTCTACAGGGTGTTGTTGCCCGATTGGTTATTGCTTAAGTTTGGTTCTTTTTTTACAAAAGAATGTTAATAGGCTATGGCAGTGACTGGTCATTGCATTGTAGCCTATGATTATAATGTTTGCTGCTTTTATGATAATACCGTGGGACTCCCACTCCGATGACAGGGATGATTCAAGCATGTGAATCTTTGAAAGATCCAATACTGGAGAAATAGAGCACTTGACTGCGTCCTTGCTGTCCTGAATCAAATGTTGTAGTGTTGGCCGGATGTTCTTAGGGACAGTTGCCAAGATGGCTACCACTCGGTCCTATACGCTAGTGAATGCCTCCATGTGTTTCGACTCTTTGTCTGGCGCGTTGGGATTGAGGTGATCAGTGAAAGCTTGCACCAACAGGCTCTCCAGAGTGGGATGATGTTCGAGGAAAATCGGATCACCAGGGACAGGCCTAGGCATATCCCATCTTGCCAAATAGATTATCCTCATTATAAAGGCATCATCATCACCATCATACTGTTGGTATACTTTTGGATCCTAATAGATGTAAGGGCGTGCCGATTACGACCTCAAAAGTGGTAGATGTGTCTCGAGGTCTGACAGCTATCAGTTCCACTTCCAGCGTCGTGGCATGGATGCTGGCAGTTGTGGCGCAGAAGGCGATGTTGGATGTTACATCGGTGTTGGAGCCAGTGGTGCAGAGTTCGTCAAAAGTGACAGCCTCGGAGTGCGGTTGAGTGGCACAGTCAGTGTTTGGGAGGGATCCGCTGGCAGCAGCCCGAATAGAGAGCACCTCGGGTCCTTAGGACCTCAAAGCACTCTAGAGGGACCCAGTGGGAAACCAAAGATCTTGTCAAAGGACAACCTGAGCTCATGCAGCTGTTGTGGCATCGCCTAGGGTGAACAGAGAGTAGGTCGGATTCACTTCCGAAATCTGAAAATGACTTCGTGGCCTGGAGGTACCTGGTGCGTCAATCGACTCTGAAAGGTGGGAGTGGCAGGACAATGGAGACCCATGCTTGGACCTCTTGAGTTTCGTGGACTTATAATGGATTGCATGAACTCTGGAACTTAGATGATGATAGGTCTTGGGAGTGAGAGCGAGTCTGTGCCCTATTCTTCGACTTCTTTGATTTCTTGCATAGTTCAGCGGCGGCTAGTTTGGCCTCGCAGTCGCGGATGGCCTTGTGATTCTTCTTTGTGCAGCAGTGACACAACGCTGAGTTGTATTTGAAGCTGAGGCTCCAGAGACCAACCCTGTGGGTATCTGTCACTGACTTCTGAGCATGACAGGCCCGACACGGGTTAAACCCTGTTGTTTTAGAGGGAGACATAGTACTGAACACTGAGAAAAAGTGAAAATTCTCTCAAACTGTCAGGATTTAAGGAAATCCGGATCCGCATCAGAAGACACAAAAAGAAAGGGACTGACGTCAGCGCATAGAGGTGGTGCAGATTTAGTGGCCCTAAACATCACATTCGGGACGCAGAGCAGCACGATGTCGCCTACCAACGTGCATTGAAATTGCAATCAAAGATTTACGGATCCAGTCTTTCGCCTTGGGAAAGTCACAAGGCGAAGAATCTACGGATATAAGTTTATCAGAAATCTGCATTTAAGGACTTTTTCATACTGTGCCATCTTGTAGAAGACATGCATGGAGGAGGTTAGAATTATTGATTCACAGTGTGTTGTACAGGTGGGAATATTACTAGTTAATAAATACAAACCCTATAAGGAAGGTACTTAATACCTAAAAGGATACACCAGCAATATATTATCCCCTTTCTGGATTATATGGGGGGGGGGGGACGCTTTTAACAAAGTTCTAGACCCCAACAATAAATAAATCCCACATTCTCAAGTCAGATCTCCTGCAGAATATACATGAAAGGAAATATATAAGGCCCTTTAAAACAAGTACATCTGACAAGGCTGATAAAAAAACAGACATAAGGGAAGTACATCAACATCAGTTCAAATCAAGTAAAGGCTGGGGGCAGTCAGGTTAGACAATCTGTTGCAACAGACGGCACCCCACAAACAACCGTAAAGAAATTTCTAGACACTTGAGAAACCTCTTCCATGAATTGTACAAAAATAAAATCATGTTACATTCTAAGCAGCAAGAGATAAATATTTGTGTGCATTACTGTTAACACACGTAAGGGAAGTGTAAAAAAATCTAATAGAAGAATTAATTACCAGTAACTTAAAAATGCACTAAAACTAGTGCCATTGTGGAAGTTGCTAGGACCCAGCAATTAAATTATTTTAAAAAACCACAGAAATTCAACTAAGAAATACATAAACAGAAGTTTGATGCCTAAAGAAAAAATCCCAGACACAGGACAGAAGATTGGAAATTATCAAAGTAAAACAGGGACCAGGAAATAGGTGCATCTTAAAGACCCATCTTCCTAGTTATATATGTAAGCAACATAATCAAGGTGAATACCAAGAGAGCACTTTAAGGGAACACAAACAGTACACTGACTCATCACTCCGTAACCCTTACACTAATAAAGAACAAACAATCAGTGAGCCATCTTGACTCATCAATCAACAGTGCCTCAATTACAACTAGGACAACATTTTATTCTGGACATAGTACCCACAGTATGCAATGAAATCCAATTGCTCATACATGACCTACCTGTTCCTGAAGGCCTACACATCTTGGTTAAAAATGACACCTGGATAGCAGAAGACTACACTCCTTAAGTTCACAAAACTATTACAGAATGATGAAAAAATAGTAAAAGCTTCAGCTTTAAACTTTTGCTCATCCTTGAAGCGAAACCAATCTCTAAGGCTTTCAAAGCAAATGTCTGGTAGCAAGAATCTGGCTGTACTAACAATGGTTCTCGACTGCCCAGCAAGGGCACTTGGGACCATGCACAACTTATAATCCATACCTTCAAAATGGGAACTTCAATTTCCAAAACACCATGAGAGTTCTGTGGCCGTGTGGGAAATGTAGCTTCTGATTCTGAGTTCAGGCAACCTAAGTATAATGCTTCTTCCACATGACCGAGAAAGTTGAGAGATGTAAAGGAGACAGAAGGAAAAGGGATGGATAAGATGGAGGCACAGAGCTTACAGTGAAGAAAAGAGTCAGGAGTGGAGGATTGGAGAGAAGGCTGGGTGAGGTGGAGTGGGGGAAATAGCGGGAAAAAGTGGCGTACAGACAAGGTTATACAGGGAGGTGGAGATGGTAAGAGGGGTAGGGCAAGCAGAATGGAAATTTACGTGAAGATAAGGGAAGATAGGAGGAGGTGGTGATTGTTAAGAGGGAGGCACAGAGATCAGAGTGCAGTGGGAGTTTAGGATTGGAAGAGAGTAGAGAAGGCACAATGAGGGGAAGAGACACGTGCAGACAAGTAGGGAGGGGGAGAGTTAGAAGTGTAAAAAACCAAAATATCTTTCTGGGAAGTGGTGTAGAACGCAAGAAGGTTCAACTGAGATGTGGAGGTTTCATCTGGTGAGGGATATTGTAAAGCTCAACAAGAACTGTAAAAAGGAAACAAGGATGCCTAAACCACCAGTAAACTGTGGCGTTCAACTAGAAAGAGCCAAGGAATAACCCACTGGAAGTTGCAGCTTGCAATCCCCACACTGGCTAAGTCAATAGTTTCAAAGCTCATTAGCTGTTCTCTCGCTTTACTGCTTTCTCCTGGCTGCTGCCCCCTGGAATTCTGACCTTACTTGCAGCTGCACCCAAGCAGGACAAAGGGGACTACAAGTCCTAGGAAGCGCTGCATCACTCTGAGTGCCCGACTTTGCTTTTGAGTTATCAGGGGCCAAGGCACTACTTTAAAATCTGGGTCGACCTGCACACGGAGCAAATTAACCCACTTGCTGTTGGTTTCTCACACTGCAACAGCTGAGAACTCATACCCTGCTCTACACCCCAGTAGGACCTCTGATGGAAGGAGGGGACTAGGAGTCCCTGGAAGCACTACAGCAGGCAGTGTGGGCAGCTCACGCCTATATACCATCAAGAGACGAACCATCACATTAAGATCTGGATTAGGCTACCGTCAGGGCTTGAAGAAATCTGGGCTGTGCCATCCCTTTTATTAATTAAAAAAGGGACTGCAAAAACTACTAGACTGATTTGAGTGCTTCTGCAAATTGAGGGATCTGGAGATTCATACAGGAAAAACCAAGTACATGGTCTTCAATCCTTGTCATTCTACTAGATCCAATCATATGTTAAAAAGGGTGCCACTGGAGCAGGTGCATACCTTTAACTATTTGGGGATTACACTAACTGAGCAGTTTGACTGGCATACCCATATAGCTCATCGTAGGCTAAAAATGGAACAACTAACCAGGGGAATATTAAAAATGCAACGAGGTACCCAATTTCGACCTATTTCCCAAGTGAATCAAATTTATAACCATGAAGCTCTAGGGACTACCCTCTATGGTGCAGACTTGTGGGTAAATAGGGATGTGTCTACCTTGGTGTCAATTAAAAAATGATTTAGGCGCCTACTGACTGGCCTCCCTATTAGTACACCATTGCTCCCCCCTAGATTAGGTTTAGGGCTAAACACATCTCCAATAAGATAGGGGTGAAGCCTCTCTTATACTGGAGAAGAACCTGGGCTACTCCTGAGCTGTCTTCCTTTCGTCAGGGACTAGAGGAAATACTACATATTCCAGTGTCATGTAACACCGTGGATTAGGTATGTAAAAATGTCCCTTGTGCAGATTGGTAACGAGAGCATGTGGACTAATCCGGGGAAGGCTTGTGTGACCTAAAAGTTATCAGGTCCAATTACTGGCAATATATATTGGGAAACCTACATGGTCAGTCCAATTTTGGTTCTTTAACTGTGGCCTTCCTTGCACAAAAGAATGATTTTGCTAAGGAAGATTTCCTGGACGAGATTGAGTCCACAATTGCTAAGAGAATTTATTTGAAATTTCAATATTGGGCACTGCCACTTCATTCTTTTACTGCCAAATGGCTACGTGACACAAAGGAGGTAGATTGGCAATGCCCTTGCTGTAGATAGATCAAAGAATCGGTTAAGCATGCCATACTCTTCTGTCAAGCCTACGCGAGTAGAAGGAAAAAGTGGGCTTTAGCGTTGTGTAATAAGTGTATCAGGGATCACAGAGAGGCACTTAGAATTTTGAAATCAGACACGAAGCAGCCTATTGTTTTTGTAGTTCGCTGATGTCCATGTGGAAAGTAGGACAGAAAATGTGCATTCGTTCAGAAAGTTAAGGTAGTGACTTATAGTTAAATAGTGCATCCTTCATTATATTAATGCGTTCGATTATAACTTACCAATGAGTGAGGATATGCAAAATGATGTATATTGGATTGCCATGAATTTTTATATCTAGTCTAAATTTTATATCTGTTTTCAATGAAATGTAATTGTTAATAGATCAGATTGATGGATTTTATCTTACTTGTATTGATTGTATATTTTTTATGGATGTGTTGTTTTATATATGTTGTTATGGCTATATAGCTAAATTAATGATTTGCTGGATTAAAGAAGGAACAGGTACAATTTTACTATTTCTTTTAAGAGTACCTTTACAAGCGGTATTTATTCTGGAATGTGCAGTCTACTCTCAGGAGCAGTGTAGGCATAAGGAGTAGTTTCTTACCTGTAACTCCAGTTCTGTAGTAGGGGTATCTCTGTGATAGTCATAATCATGTGAATAGTCCCGCCCATGTGCGTGGACCCCGGAGCACTTTAATAGATATAGTCTCTTAAGCTGTCTTCTTCTGCAGTCCTGCACAGACACTTAAGAGATAATAAAAGACAATAATGCAGCCTGAAAACACTAGGCTACTCTGGCCATTACTTCATCCTGAAGCGAAAAAGATAGCCAGGTAACAATTAACTTTAACAATTTTACTAAGTTTCACACATATAGAAACTCTCCTTCACAAAATCCCTTTTTCATGATAGAGATGAAGGGTTGGACAGACAAGCCCCATAGGCTGCCATTATATGTCTGTAAATGGATACCGTGCCTTTAAGAATCCCCCCAGAGACCCTCGGTATCCCATGATGCACAGCCACAGGCTAGTTACTTTCAGTTCTTTTTGAAGGCGCATAAAGAAAGGCCTGTAGCATTCAGGATATCACTGTTTCATCCACCGGGGAGAAGGTCGGGTTGCTTATGACTATCACAGAGATACCTCTACTACAGAACTGGAGTTACAGGTAAGAAACTACTCCTTCTGTAGTAGGGGATCTCTGTGTATAGTCATAATCATGTGAATAGAATGGCAAGCCCATCCCCAAAAAACAACCTTAGCGGTGGAAAAAACAAATACACCCACTAGGATGCAAAAAGATTCCTCAGCGAAGCCTGCCCAACCTGAGCATCTGCCCTGGCATCAGAGTCCAGGCAGTAGTGTTTTGTAAAGGTATGGACTGACTTCCAAGTGGCAGCCTTGCAGATCTCTGCAATAGGGACGTTACGTAGTAAAGCCACTGTAGCAGCTTTACCTCTAGTAGAGTGAGCTTTAGGTTTACTACCTAGAGTCTTGTTGGCTTTCTGATAACACAACTGAATACAGGACACAATCCACCTAGAGATGGATTGCTTAGAGGTAGCAAGACCAGTCCTGACAGAACCATAGTTAAACAACTGATCCGATCTACGAATCTCCTTAGTCTTGTCTAAGTAGAATTTCAACACCCTCCTAACATCAAGAGAATGAAGGGACCTTTCAGCAGGAGAGGAAGGATGCTGAAAAAACGTGGGTAAAGAAATCGTTTGATTCACATGAAAATCTGACACCACTTTAGGGAGGAATTTTGGGTGAGTACGCATGACTACCTTAGAAGAATGAAACACGGTGTAAGGCTCTTGACAACAAAGAGCCTGGATTTCACTCACTCTGCGAGCCGATGTTATGGCTACCAAGAAGGCCGCCTTCCAGGACAGATGTTGAAGAGAGGCCTTATGAATGGGCTCAAAAGGTTCCCTCATCAGCCTAGAAAGCACCACATTAAGTTCCCATGGGGGTGAAGGACGCCTAATGGGAGGAAACACCTTCTTCAAACCTTCCAGAAAATCTTTGGTGACTGGGATTTGGAAAAAGGAAGTTTGTGAAGGGCATTTCCTATACGCAGTTAAAGCTGCTAGGTGAACTTTAATGGAATGAAAATTAAGGCCAGATTCTGCCAAATGCAATAAGTAAGGGAGAATGACATCCTCCTTGCAGGAAGTAGGATCTGCATCTTTAGAGGCACACCAGATGCAAAATCTCTTCCATTTATATGCGTATGAAGTCCGTGTAGAAGGTCTTTTGGCTTCTTTGAGTATCTCCATGCAGTTCTGAGGGAGATTTAAATGCCCATACTGCACTATCTCAGGAGCCATGCTGCCAAATTCAACGATGAGAGGTTGGGATGCACCATCTGCCCTCCAAACTTCGTGAGAAGGTCCGGCCGACACGGAAGGCGAAGGTGCGGCAGGAGGGACCAGTGTAATAGATCGGTGAACCACCACTGACGAGGCCACTCCGGAGCAATGAGGATCATCTTGGCCCGTGACTGGGAAAGTTTGATCAACACTGTCGGGATCAGGGGAATGGGTGGAAAGGCGTAGAGAAAGCTGTTCGACCAGTTGATCCACAGTGCATTCCCCAGCGTTCCTGGTTGGTAGAACCTGGAGGCGAAGTCTCGGCATTTGCTGTTTTCTGCGGTGGCAAACAGATCGATCTCGAGTGCCCCATCTTCCGAAGATTTCTCTTACCACTTCATCGTTTAAGACCCACTCGTGATTTTCTTGAACGAGTCTGCTGAGAGCGTCTGCCTGAGCATTCTGCACTCCTGGCAGATGAGTCGCCGTTATGGTCAGGTCCCTGGCCAGCAGCCAGTTCCAAATTGTCTGGGCTTCCCGAGTCAATGTGCGCGATCTTGAACCCCCCTGCTTGTTGAGATAGTACATCGTTGTGGTGTTGTCTGTTTGGACAAGCAGAGAGTTGGTTCGAAAGGACGGCTGGAAGGCTTTCAGAGCCAGGTGAACCGCTCGGAGTTCCAGGAAGTTGATGTGATACGTGGTCTCCTTCTGGGACCACGTGCCCTGTATCTGAAGGTGGTCTGAATGCGCTCCCCACCCGTCGAGAGATGCATCTGTCACAATGGTCTGAGCTGGTATCTCCTTGTGGAACGGAATCCCCGGAGGAGATTGTGAGGCAAGCACCACCACTTGATGGACTGGCGGGCATGCTGCGACAGCTGAATCCTGTCCTCCCAATTCCCTCGTCTCTGGTCCCACTGATCCTCTAGACATTCCTGCAGAGGTCGCATGTGGAGGCGTGCATGTGGAGTGAGGAAGATGCAAGATGCCATGGAACCCAGGAGAGAAGACACCGTCCTCACCGTCGGCGAAGGAATGGTCAAGAGAGCCTGAGCCTTCCGAAGGATTGATAAGCGTCTCTCCTCCGAAGGACACACGCTTGCATTGCGTGTATCGATGCTGGCTCCCAGATACTGCAGACACTGTACAGGAGTCGGGACAAACTTCGACAGATTGATGTGTAGACCCAAGCGATTCAGTAGAACGGAAGTCCTGGTGAAATGCAGTTGTGCCTCCTGAAACGTGGCCGCCTTGATCAACCAGTCGTCCAGGTATGGATAGATGAACACCTTGTTCTTCCGGAGGTGTGCAGCGACTACCGCCATGCACTTCGAAAAGGTCCTGGGCGCTGACTTCAGGCCGAAGGGAAGCACTGCATACTGATAGTGATTTGTTCCGACCATGAACCGTAGGAACTTGCGATGTTTCCTCGCTATGGGTACATGAAAATATGCGTCTTGCAGATCTATTGCGCACAGCCAGTCTCCCTGATGCAGCTGAGGGTAGATCTGGTGCAGGGATAACATGCGGAACTTCTCTCTGCGGATCCATTTGTTTGCTTGTCGCAAATCGAGGATGGGTCTGAATTCGTTCTTGTCCTTTTTGCGTACGAGAAAGAACCTGGAATATAGACCTTGTCCCCTCTGGGCCGGAGGAACAAGTTCTATCGCCCTTTTTTTTATCAGGGTATCGGCCTCCACCTGAAGTTCGCGTAGCTGGTACTGTGAACGAACTGGTGGTATCGATGGAGGAGGGCTGGTGAAACGTAGACAGTATCCATTGCGAACAATATTCAGCACCCAATTGTCCTGAGTTATGTATTTCCACTCTGCCAGATAATTTTGAATGCTTCCCCCCACCGGGTGGGCAACAGAAGAGGGGGAAGTAACCTTTCAGGGTTTGGAACCCGCTGGGGCCTTATTCCCTGGTGTCGACTGCTGGGAAGCCCTTCCTCTAGGCTGGCATCTCTGGAACGGCTGAAAAGACCGTTGAAACTGTTGTTGTTGTTGTCCAGATTGACGCCCTGCCCACGCTGGAAACGTTGTGAGGAATAGCGCCGTTGGAAAGGGCGGAAATTCCTACGCTGTTCCTTAGGCTTTTCCAGGCCAACGGCTTGAGTTTCAACCTCAGCCTTCATGCGAGCCATCTCCTCATCCGCATGGGACCCAAAGAGGGTGGTACCTGAGAAGGGGAGGTTCGCGATCCGCTGTTGAGCCTCCGGTTTTAGGGAGGTGAGACGCAACCAGGAATGCCGAAGAGCAACGCCATGGCAATACCCATGCGCTGCCAGGAGAGAGGTGTCCGCAGCCGCACTAATGATCTGATTAGAGACCATCAGCCCCTCGTTGAGCACCTCCTGGAAATCTTCACGTTTGTCCCTAGGTAGGAGGTCCATGGACTGATGAAGAGACTCCCACAGGGAACGGTCGTAACGGCCCAGCAGAGCCGTAGAACTAGCCGCCTTCATTGATGTGGCTGCAGTATTGCAGACCTTCCTCCCCGCAGAGTCCAGCTTACGACTCTCCTTGTCCGGAGGGACTGTAGATGAAGGGGCCGTAGCATGCTGCTTCTTTGCCGCCACCACGATGACTGAATCGGGGAGGGGGTCCACCCTAAGGAAGGCAGGGTCAGAGTCCGGAGGACGATATTTTTTTCTGGAGCCTCGAAGGCGCCGATTTCACTGAACAGAGATCAAACAAAGTGTAATAAATCACTATATGATTTGAAGGCATAAAAAATGTGTAAATGTACATTTACAGAACCTAGTAGCTAGTGCCACAGACCTAACTGGGGCACTTCCCTTTAAGGACGAAATCCCTCACTCACCAGAGGTGACATGCTTCATCATATGGGATTCTCCTCCCAGAGGAAAAACCTAGTTCCTCTGAGGGCTACAACTCTCTCTCTGAGAGGGAGGAGCTCAGGGATGTTTTTAGTAGGATATTATAAATCCACAAATGAAGAGACAACTGTGTGAATGAAGGCGCAGCGCAACAAAAAATGCGTGAATGTGCAAATAGTGAGAAATAAAACTGACTAGAGAACGCAAACCAGTCACTTTATTCAGATGCGTCCTTTGCCAGGATTAAAGAGTGTACCCGCGGTATGAATTTAGACCGCAAAGGTAAAATAGAAAATAGTGGTCAACATGTTTCAGCCATCCACCTAACAGTAGGCAAGGCTTTCATCAGGACCTATTAAGCTGCTGCTATCTCAATAATGTGCTATAACACAAAGGATATGAAACCAGAAAAGCTCCTCAATCTGTCCATTCTTGAAGGGAAGATTACCCGTCACTGTTGGGTAAAGGACCACACCTCTACCTGGCGACAGCTCAGGAAGGGAGCACCGCTCTCTCCGTCGGTACCCCGAGGTTTACAGAGCCTCGGTTGCAGGCTCCGTAAACCTCGGGGTACCGACGGAGAGAGCGGTGCTCCCTTCCTGAGCTGTCGCCAGGTAGAGGTGTGGTCCTTTACCCAACAGTGACGGGTAATCTTCCCTTCAAGAATGGACAGATTGAGGAGCTTTTCTGGTTTCATATCCTTTGTGTTATAGCACATTATTGAGATAGCAGCAGCTTAATAGGTCCTGATGAAAGCCTTGCCTACTGTTAGGTGGATGGCTGAAACATGTTGACCACTATTTTCTATTTTAACTTTGCGGTCTAAATTCATACCGCGGGTACACTCTTTAATCCTGGCAAAGGACGCATCTGAATAAAGTGACTGGTTTGCGTTCTCTAGTCAGTTTTATTTCTCACTATTTGCACATTCACGCATTTTTTGTTGCGCTGCGCCTTCATTCACACAGTTGTCTCTTCATTTGTGGATTTATAATATCCTACTAAAAACATCCCTGAGCTCCTCCCTCTCAGAGAGAGTTGTAGCCCTCAGAGGAACTAGGTTTTTCCTCTGGGAGGAGAATCCCATATGATGAAGCATGTCACCTCTGGTGAGTGAGGGATTTCGCCCTTAAAGGGAAGTGCCCCCAGTTAGGTCTGTGGCACTAGCTACTAGGTTCTGTAAATGTACATTTACACATTTTTTATGCCTTCAAATCATATAGTGATTTATTACACTTTGTTTGATCTCTGTTTTGTGTAGACCCGGGGTTTTAGATTGTGTTATGAAACTGTTTTGGGGAGCGAACCCTGTGAGGTCTTTAAATTTCCCTAGGACCCTTTGGCGGTGATCCGTCCTGTGTTTGGTAGCCGATTTCACTGAGGCAGGTGTAAGGAATAATTCCATCGCTGGTTCCTCCAACCCCGGCACCAAGGGAAGCAGAGGACGCAAGGTTTGCCTCTGTTGCAGCGTCTCAAAAATCACCGATGTAGTCGGGGTAGGCACCGACAGTCCAATGCCCAGCTTCGCCGCTCCCCTTACCAGAACCTCCTGGAACGTAGCAATGTCATCAACAGGCGAGATTCTCGGGGGTGGAGAGTTCGATAATGTGGGCGAGTATCTCCACCCACTAGAGGACGTCGTGTCCCTAGTGTATCTAGAATGGGACCTCTCGCGTCGACGGCGACGGCGAGACCTCGTAGAGGAACGGTGCCTGCTGCGAGAGCGATGTCCTGGCTGGGAACGTGATCGTGGCCTGCTCGGCTCAGCAGGGGTCACAGGCACAGGTGGAGCTGAGGGAGGCGAAGGAGGAGGAGGTGGAGGAGGAGGAGGCGGAGGAGTTTTAGGCGGAGGAGGAGTAGGAGTCCTGGGCCGCACAGGCGACGGCCGTGGATCCACAGGCTCAGCAGGTTCCAGTGTCCCAGTTGGAGAATAGGTCTGGGAATACTCAGAGTCCGAGGTGGCCACTTGCCTTCTCCGTTTGCGGGCTGGCCTTCTAGAGGGAGTCCTGGAAGCAGTGCCCCTCGACGGCGAGCGCCAACGTCGTCGTGATCTAGAGCTCACAGATGTGGAGGCGCTGACCACGGAGGGAGACCTGTCCCTTGACGTCGAGCTATGATGGTACCTCCTCGACGTCGACCGTCTGCGCGACGTCGAACCTCTCCTCGACGTCGAACTCAGCCTTCTTGACGGCGACCTTCCCATCGACGTCGACCGTCTTCCCCTCGACGGCGACCTTCGTGTCGACGTCGACCGGCGGTGTCGCCTCGACGGCGAGTGCCGATGTCTTTCAGATCCAGATCGACGTTGATGATGCGCCGACGTGGACTGTGATGTCCTAGACGGCGACCTCAGCCGAGGTTTTGACGTCCTTTCCCTCGACGTCGACCTTCAACGTCGCTTCGGTTCAGAGCCCTGAGCCGAAGGGGAGCATATCCCGGTCGTACCTGGTCTCGACGTCGATGTCGCCTTCGACCGGGACCGGCGTAGTTTTTGAGCCTTTTTTCGACTGGGGAGCCCCCCAGAGGCCGACGCATGGGTCTTAGAGGAGGACTGGCTCCCTCCTTGCCCAGATGTCCCACCTGCAGTCTGTAGTCTTCTCTGCTCCAGGCCTTGAAGGCGAATCTTCTCCCTGTCACGCAGGGTCCTCCTGGAGAAAGATTTGCAGATGACGCAGGAGTCAGGAACATGGGTAGATGGTAGACAGAGAATACAAACTCTGTGGGAGTCCGACTTGGCCTTTTTCCTGCCACATTCAGGGCACTTGTAAATAAGGATGGCATTTTGACAAGAAAAATGTGGGCTAACTGCCCAAAAAAGACAGCAAAAGGAAGAGAAAGGCCAAGGACGTCGAGTAAAACACTCAAACTTACTTTTAGAGCTAAATATTGAAAATTATACCAATAAAGGTAGAGCTCAATGCTCCAGGGTCCTGCTAGCAGGAGCCGGAAAAGAGAACTGAAAGTAACTAGCCTGTGGCTGTGCATCATGGGATACCGAGGGTCTCTGGGGGGATTCTTAAAGGCACGGTATCCATTTACAGACATATAATGGCAGCCTATGGGGCTTGTCTGTCCAACCCTTCATCTCTATCATGAAAAAGGGATTTTGTGAAGGAGAGTTTCTATATGTGTGAAACTTAGTAAAATTGTTAAAGTTAATTGTTACCTGGCTATCTTTTTCGCTTCAGGATGAAGTAATGGCCAGAGTAGCCTAGTGTTTTCAGGCTGCATTATTGTCTTTTATTATCTCTTAAGTGTCTGTGCAGGACTGCAGAAGAAGACAGCTTAAGAGACTATATCTATTGAAGTGCTCCGGGGTCCACGCACATGGGCGGGACTATTCACATGATTATGACTATCACAGAGATCCCCTACTACAGAACCCAGAAGGCACAGCTTCCAGAAACCATCAGGTAATTGAAGATTATAGAGCTGACCTAGAAATGGGTTAGGGCTTAGAGTCCCACCCCAAAGTAAGATACAGCTACTGTCCAGGAAACCACCAGAGATCCACGGGGTAACACTAAGGAAACTAGAAAGGTGCAGTCCAAAGAGCGAAACAAATTCATTGATTTGCAGTTATTGGGTCAGAGTATGTAGGAGGTGGCTAGCTAATTACTAATGAGTTCAGCAGTAGTGTACAAAGACCCACTGAGGGATAACAACTGGGTTCCAGATGGAATATGGGCTGGCCTAGCAATAAAGACAATGACTGCTGAAAAGGAGTCAGGAAAGAGTCAGGATTTTGGGCCCAAATAGTCCCAAAAAGGGAATTTGCCTCTGGAATTCACCATCGATCTCTTTGTCCTTGACCATCTGAACTGCTGCGCTGGATGTCTAGGAAAGAGGGTATAAGTAGGAAGAAGAAAGGCCCCATCTAATGCAGGTCAGGAAAGGGGGCAAGTGCCAAGAGGCTGACTTGTGGACCGTGGGACAAAAAGGAGAGGTGGAATTGAAGGACTTCAGCAGACTCAAAGAGGAGGTCAAAGCCTGCAACAGTGCCCACAATTGTGGAAATACAATTTACAGCATAAGTCAGTACAAATAAAACAACACAGACCGTGTCATGCTCGATTATATGAGCCGGAATAGCACTTGTGACCATCTGGGAGGTTGGTCCCCTCTCATGACACACCACTCCAAGCTAGCTGAAGTTTCTTTGGGGAGTGAAGAGAGGCAATTGAGGTGCGTGGATAAGTTCAGCAAACTAAGCATGGGGTGGGGAGTTGCAACAGAACAAGATTAAAACAAAAGTTCCAGGTGGTATCAAATACTGTTGGTCGTTTCACATGGGTGGATAAGAGCAGAGCTCCCAATAGTGCCCACAAAGGAGTGAGAAAACAACTTCCAACACTAATAAAATGATACAGTCCCTTGAATAAAATTTGCATGTGCACACAACAGTTATTCGAGGTACTTCAAATCCAGTGTGCTGAGCAACTGGTGGTTGTGCGGGCAACGGTAACCCTCTCTTGGGGTAGTCTTCGCTCATAGCACACCAGTCCAAGATCTGCTGTTCACAACTGATCAGATCCCTCAACAGGATCTCAAAAGAGCAATGGCGAACTGCCGCTGGTGGCACTTCTGTGCTAAGCCGCATAGTTTAAGGTGATTATCCACACCCCAGGACCTCAAATAAACAAGTAATTAATAAGTAAACAGGTAAAAGGTTGTTATAGTGGGCCTTGTAAACCTATACTGCAAATTAACAAATGCAGCTCAAAGCTTGAAAAGAAGTGCGCTCTCTCTTTTTCCCTTATCAAAGTGAAAGATCTTCAAGATGCAACCAATAAGGACTTGAGCTGTGTCCTGAAAAGCAACAGTCTAAGAAGCACTACACTAACAGTGCTTGATAATTAAATGGTTCACAGAGTTACGCACAAATTTTAGAACCTGTAATATTTAACATTCCAATTTGTAACGTAGTATAATACCTGTCTGTTGTGCCTGCCAGGACTTTGCTCCACAACATTTGAAAGTCTCTCTCTCATCTCCAAGTTGCTACTTTCCTTGTTCACGAGGTCATTATTTTGAGATAGTGAATCAGTTTCAGAGTAGTTGGCAGACAGGCTCTCAAATGGGTGATTCACAGGAGAGAATGACTGAGGAGGAGACTCCAAAAACTTCTTGATCGAAGGGTGGTTGAAAACCATTTGCTCACACAATCTCGGAGCCTAAGAGGTAAAATAATGGTTCACTTAAACATGACATTCACAAAACAAGACACATACACTAGGGAAATCACACATACAAAATAAATAACATATATATTGCTTGGTATTCAATATGAATAATATTTTCATTTGTATCTAGTGTTTATCACCGCAGCTTTTGTGATTTCAAAATTAAATGTGTGTAGGATGAAAAGCAGAGCATGTTCCTTCAGGATTTGAACTTTCAGCCCTTGGATTACCCATTATCCACATCCATTTCCTAGACTGCATGGGTTACCACTGCAAGACAGTAAGAGCACAGCAGCTTTACTGACGTAAGGGAGGGGGTGTACTAGAATGAACAATTCATTTCCACTAACCGTCATCAATAGTTTATTTAAACTACATAGCACTCTTAAGAAATGCAATATATATATATATATATATATATATATATATATATATATATATATCACTGAAAAAACCATAGGTTTTAGGGACAGTTATAGTTAGTTGGACATTGCACTCGTACAAAACCCGTGAAATTCCCCCGTTATAGTTAGTCCAGCTAACTATAACTCGCGCCCCCGCAATGCACTGCTGATGACGTCACATATTACATCACTCATGACATGGTCAGTGACATCACTGATGACATCACTGATGACATCTCAAATGACATCACTGATGACATCACTGATGACATCATCCAGTGACTGTGTTTCTGTAAAGTTTAAATATTTTTAATATATATAGGAAAAGACGTATTGAAGAATGAATGGGTGTGTAAGTGTCTGTATGGATGATTTAGTAGGTGCGTGACTGACTGTATAAGTGAGTGATTTAAGGTATCTTACTGAATGCATGGGTTAGTGACTAAACAGGGTGAAAGTCTGTATCCGTCTGTCTGTTGCTGTGTAAGTGGCTGCATGTGTTTGTGAATAGCTACATGAGTGTCTATATGAGTTATTGAATGCTTGTGTGAGTATCTGTATGGGTGCCTGAGTGTTTGTGTGGGAGGGGTGTGTGCGACTGTGCATAGATGTGTGAGTGGGTGATTCACTGGGTGGATGGTTTCAAGAGTGCATCTGTGATAGACTGTATGGGTGGGTAAGTGTGTGTAAGAGTGTGTTAGTGAGTGAATGTATGTCCCAGTGGTACATGTGTGAGTAACTACATATGTGAAAGGCAGTATATATGTGTGTTGGAGTATATAAATAGCTATAAGCGAGAGTGAGTGATTGTGATAGTGGCTGTATGGATGAGTGTGTGCTTGTATCAGTGATTGTATAAGAGCGTAAGAATGTGCTAGTATTTGTATGAGTAAGTGAGCTGGTGTGTGTATAACTGTATAGGTGAGTAAATGGTAGTGTGTTAAATTATTTGCATGACAGACTAGGTGTGTGAGTACCTCTATGGATGAGTGGCGGTGTTTGAGTGTGTATATAGGAGTATGAGTGCATATGATAGTCCTGTACTGAGTGACCGTAAGTATGAGTGACTGTACGGGTGAGTGAGTGGATGTGTGCGTAGACCTAAGAATCAGTGAGTGGGTATGTAGTTATTGGTGTTGGAGTGTCTATGGTTTTGCGAATGGCAGTCAGTAATTTAGAGTGGGTGTATCAAAGGTTATATTAGGGTGTGAGAAGATGCATGAAATTATCACGTGGATGATGTCATCAGTGATGTCATTTGAGATGTCATCAGTGATGTCATCAGTGATGTCACTGACCATGTCATGAGTGATGTAATATGTGACGTCATCAGCAGTGCATTGCGGGGCGCGAGTTATAGTTAGCTGGACTAACTATAACGGGGAATTTCACGGGTTTTGTACGAGTGCAATGTCCAACTAACTATAACTGTCCCTAAAACCTATGGTTTTTCAGTGAATTTCAAAGGTTTTTTAAATGCTAATTTGTAACTATAACGTCCCTGAAACCTATGGTTTTTTCAGTGAATTTCAAAGGTTTTTTAAATGCTAATTTGTAACTATAACATGTCTGAAACCTACGGTTTTTTCAGTGAATTTCAAAGGTTTTGTAAATGACAATTTTTAAATGTATTAATTGTTATATAAATTTTTTTCATACTGATTTACTACATTTTCAGAAACAATTTTTTTTACATATTTTATTTTTTTAAATTACATTGTAATTACATTATACATTACATTACAAAAAATACTTTCTCAGAATGAATTACTTTAGTTTAAATACTTTGCACATAGGCAATAGACTTTTAAGTACAGTAGTTACAGTTGTTGCAATGGGCAACACATTTTCAAACACAATGCAACATTCAGCTCAATGTGAATTTCTAGTTAAATGCAATTAGTTACTTTATGGATTACTTTTCTAACCACAGGACTGGATCCTAGATTCAGACCTGGAACATCTCCTGTAAACAGTTGAGTAAAAGCGTTTTGGTTACAGTCGTGATTTTTAAGGAATATTATTGTACTTTAAAAGTTGACACTTAGAAACTTTTTCTCATAGAATCACCAATGTTATCCTATGGAAGGAAATTCACTTAGAAGGTAAAAACTTATCGTTACATTTTCTTACTCAGTGTTGCATCCTGGATACAGCACTGGTGCATCTCCTGTAAACAGTTGAAAGAATGCGTTTAAGTCATACAGGCGATTTTTTAGGAATATTTGTAGTTTGTGAAAATCGACACTTTGAAACTTTTCTGCTGAAAACCACACAATGGATTCCTATGGAAGAAAATATAAGTTACTGGTAAGTACGGTTAAAATTACTTTTCAGGGTCAGTGCTGGGCTAAAAGATGCAGCACTGGGTTCTCTCCTGATAACAGGTGAGTAAATTGGAATTCGTACTTTGGTTGATTTTAGAGGAATATTATAAAGTTCCAAAACTCCACACTTAGAAGAATTTCCAAGTGAAACCAGTCAATGTTAGCCTATGAAGGAAATTCAAGTTACTGGTAAGTACGGTTAAAATTACTTTTCAGGATTAGTACTGGGCTGAAAGATGCAGCACTGAGGTCTCTCCTGATAACAGGTGAGTAAATCGGAATTCGTATTTCGGCTGATTTTAGAGGAATATTTTAAAGTTCCAAAAATCAACACTTAGAAACTTTATCAACAAAAAGCAGGCAATGATATCCTATGGAAGGAAATTCAAGTTACTGGTAAGTACGGTTAAAATTACTTTTCAGGACCAGTACTGGGCTGAAAGATGCAGCACGGAGGTCTCTCCTTATAACAGGTGAGTAAATAGGAATTCGTATTTCGGATGATTTTAGAAGAATATTTGCACAATGGTGAAGGGAGGGGCGGGGCCTGAGGTGACATCTGTGCAAACGCGCCCCGTGGCGCGTTTTAAGTTTGGGGATTAAGTCCCCTTGAATCCTGAGGGTCCCTAGGGGCCAACTAGCCCACCAGGAACCTCCAATATGCGCCAGGGGGCTGCGTTGCAGAGACGTGTAGAGAGGCCACACCCCTTTTTACACCTCTCTGCAACGCAGCTCTGTGGCGCTTTCTGGATGTACCTGTTGGGCTAGTTGGCCCCAGGGACCCTCAGGATTGAAGGGGATTTAATTCCCCATCTTAAAACGCGCCACGGGGCCTGTTTGCACACATGTCACCTGAAGCCCCGCCCCCTCTTTTCACCACTGTGCAAACGCGCCCGTGGCGCGTTTTAAGTTGGGGAATTAAGTCCCCTTGAATCCTGAGGGTCCCCGGAGTCCAACTAGCCCACCATATCCCTCCAAAACGCGCCACAGAGCTGCGTTGCAGAGAGGTGTAAAAAGGGGCGTGGCCTCTGTACACCTCTCTGCAAGGCAGCCCCCTGGCGCATACTGGAGGTTCCTGGTGGGCTAGTTGGACCCCAGGGACCCCAGTATTCAAGGGGAATTCGTTCTCCCTCTGCAAACGCGCCAGGGGCGCGTTTGCAGAGTGGTGAAGGAAGGGGCGGGGCCTGTGGGCCCGATCGTTTTTTTGGGGGTTTTTTCTCCCCTGAAGGGGGGCTGTGTGGCCCCCTTCCTTTGCCTATTTTTAGGCCCTGGGGACCCCATCCCCCAGGGCCTTACCCCTTTCTTAAAATTAAAATTAAAAAAAAAACGGGAAGGGGGCCGCGTGGCCCCCTTCCCTGGGCCTGTATTGGCCCCGGGACCCCATCCCCGGGGCATGGCCTCTTTTTTTATTTGGAGGGGGCTGAGTGGCCCCCCTGCTCAGGCCATTTAAGGCCCCGGGGACCCCATCCCCGGGGCCGGCCTTGCACTTTTTTTTTTTTTTCCTTTTTTTTTCCTTTGGGGAGGGGGCTGCTTGGGGAGTTCCAAGGATATTACAGACCTGCCCAAGTGCCACGAGTCCTACTAAGGAAAATTAAAATGCTTTAAAATGGACAAAGGGAACTGAACCCACTTAGGGAATAATGGACTTCATGTCCCAGCATGCCGCTCTACAGAATGCGGGCCAACTATTGGTTGTAAATTAATTACATGCTCATGCCATGAAAATAAAAGAAGGATTGGCCGTTCCTTTTGTTTGAATTAGCAAGCCCCTGACGAAGAGGATCACTTCCTTGAAACGCGTTGGGCAAAGAGTTTATGAAGCGTGACACGAAGGCAAGTCTAACACGAAAACCGAAAGGTGGGAATTCTGTCGAGTGCCCTCCTGAAATGCTTCGGGCAATTGGTGGAACAAATTACAGCAGGGCAGTCCTGTCCTGGGGAGGAGCACCATCTACATAAAGACAGAGAGGCTGTTGCTGAAAACGATTTTCAAGCTGGATGCAGCACAGAGTTCCAAGGCTATTACAGACCTGCCCAAGTGCCACGAGTCCTACTAAGGAAAATTAAAATGCTTTAAAATGGACAAAGGGAACTGAACCCACTTAGGGAATAATGGACTTCATGTCCCAGCATGCCGCTCTACAGAATGCGGGCCAACTATTGGTTGTAAATTAATTACATGCTCATGCCATGAAAATAAAAGAAGGATTGGCCGTTCCTTTTGTTTGAATTAGCAAGCCCCTGACGAAGAGGATCACTTCCTTGAAACGCGTTGGGCAAAGAGTTTATGAAGCGTGACACGAAGGCAAGTCTAACGCGAAAACCGAAAGGTGGGAATTCTGTCGAGTGCCCTCCTGAAATGCTTCGGGCAATTGGTGGAACATATATATATATATATATATATATATATATACCTATGGAAAATTGCATGGGGAAAACACGTTTTGGGACCCCCCTTTTTTCTCGGCCCCCACTTGACGAATCACCCCGAAACTTTCAGGATCGGACCGGAGCGGGCCATAAGTTTTGAAAATTTCGCGAAGATTCGTCAACCAGCGCAAAAGTTATTTCAAATAGAATGTTGTGGATTTCCTATGGAAAATAGGTCCTAACTATAACTATCTACTGGCGACCGCCAGTAGATTATATTATATATATATATATATATATATATATATATATATATATATATATAGTGTGGCAAGCAAGTGGAATTTCTAAAAACTTTTTGGAAAGCGCCGAACCGCCGCACCCTCGTAATTTTCCCCTTCCAATACTTTGGGACTGTGACTGCACGGAGGATTTCTACTTACTTAAGTGGTCTCCAGGGCATGATTCGGGATGTTAGCGGTGGGATGAGGGTCCCGGAGAGCTGCTCGCCACCCACTACAAGATCCAGACTGCCGTGGGGTGAGAGCAGACACCGCCCACTGGGGAAGTACTGACGTTGATGTGCCTGCTCTACGCGGACTCGGAGCACCGGATCTGAGACATCCCCCTCACAACGTGTCAGCAATGCCTTAACCTATCGGAGTGGGGCATTTTGCTGTTTAAAAGTGGACGTTTAATTCTTCTTATGGTTTGGCAAGCATCTGATGAAGTCACTATGACGAAACGCGTCATGCTGAGAGCCAAGTAAAGCAGCACTCATCCTGGTGAACCCGTGTGTGCCCGACTTTTCTTTTGCAAGTAAGAGAAGTGTGGTTTGAGAGAGATATATATATATATATCACAGAACGCGCTTATTGTAAGTTGAAAAACAGCACACCGTGGCCCAATCTTTTGCAAAGCGATTTCTTTATTTGATGGTCTGACACACAATAAATAAATAAAGAAATCGCTTTGCAAAAGATTGGGCCATGGTGTGCTGTTTTTCAACTTACAATCAGCGCGTTCTGTGATGTTGAGGACACGCCATCCTGCCGTGGAACGCCATCGTAAGAGGCTCGGGTGAGGCGATTGCTTTGCGGAAGCATTGCTGTGCGGTGGAATATATATATATATATACATATATATATATCCATATCCGCAAAGTTTACACAATGGGTTTACAAAATTCGCTCCGAGCAATTAAGCACTTTCAGAGCATATTTTTTTAAAATAGGACTACTGCCCTCAATATTTACTGCACCCATTGCACATATGGATTTATAAGTCTGCCACATTGTTCTAATACTTGCCTCGCGGAACAATGTTTCTAAAAACGTTCTCCTCTCCTTTAATACAGTAGGACAAATAATAATCGTAAAAACTAAGTACATTTATTTATTTCCTGTCACATGTACAAATAGTAAAAAGTCTGCTTTTTTCTTCCCTATAGTTGCAAAAAACGAAACACACTAATAACTACATTTCTCCTTATTTCAGCACATGGCACAAACACATCCTAAAATTCCTTGTTAGTAGTTATGTGTAGATAACGAATTTAATGAAGGTTTACTACCAATATATTCTTAGTGATAATTAAATGACAGCTCGTATGATTTGTTGTCACAGGTGCTTTTAAGTGACAATGTTCTTCACATTTTTTCTGTTTCCGTATTTAAAAAAATCATGTCTTTAAAAATACCTTTATTAATTTGGTGTTGAGAAGAGCGGCATTTTGTGTTTCACTATCCTTTAAAACCTATAAACAAGCTACTACATCAGCAGACGTTTCTTCTTGCAGAAGCCTACCAAACGTAATCCCAAACCTTTGATTTTAGTGCTCATTAGTCTAGTTCTAGCTTAATTACTTCAATTTCAGTGGCGATTAGCATTCCAAATTCTTTTGCCAACTGTGTTTTCACATTTCTGACTGCTGAATTAATATTCTAATACCAATCCTGAGGCACCATTTGTTACTATTGGTACAGTTTTCTGGGCATAAACATAACAGATTTAACCAACAATATTCCATATTTATAATTAGAAAACTGTAAGGCATTCATCTGAAGACAATGCATTTGCACAAACCATACAATGGTGCTCAGTTCAATTTATCATCAATCACAACCCCTAAATATTTATCCAATTTAAAACTACAAGTTTGTATTACTAAGGCCACCATATGCATTGTTGTTTCCCTCTTCAAATATACATAATTCTTGTTTTGTTAGTGGCAATTGCCACTTTATTAAGCTAACAATATTCACTTTGCACACTAATCGGTCTTTAAAACCCTATGGGATATGAATTCGCGGCACACAAGCAGGATCACCGATGTGGCAGAAACTCCAGCCCGGAATGTGCAGGTCGAGGGCGAAAAGGTAACTGATTCAGCACCTAATAATATTAAAGCGGATGATGGAGGAGGCTACCCTCAGCCCCAAATGCAGAGTCCGGAGATAGGGGCAATAGGTGCAGGCACTGATCTGCCTAGCTTGGTCGGCGCTCAGCTCACAGGGCAGGCGATGGGGGAGGATCTCCCTCATAATGAGGCTAATATACAACAGAGACCACAGAGAGTGTCACAGTCGAAGGGGTACTCCACTAGGTTAACCTTTAGTGAGCAAGACACTGAGGCCAATGATTGTTTTTTCTTCCTGTCGGATGAATTACGGTTGGCTGATGGATCTGGGTCGGACTCACTAACTGAATCTAGCGAGAATGGAAGTATATTGGATAAGAGTAAAACTGGCCAGTGGTTACAACCCGTAAAGCAACTAGGAATCCAGGGCGATTCAACCCGCACAAGAAAGATCTTAAGTGGGATTTTTCACCCACGGAGCAACTGCTTGGTGCCTCAATAACTCTCCCCCAAGACTCATCTACATTGATACCCCCGAAGTTGGATACCATACTACAATCTATACTCTCCCATCGTGAAGAAACCAGACAGGACAGCCGCCGATCACAGGCAGCTATGCAAAAGCTTCAAGGATCAGTAAGAAAAATGGCAAAAACTTGTAGTGCCATTGGAGAACGGTTGTCTAATCTTGAGACCAGAGCAGATGCTCTCGAGAGTGACTTGCCCGGTACCCGAACGCAGACATCGGCTCATGAGGCTCAACTGGTGGATATACAGTGGAAACTGGAGGACCAAAAAAACAGTCAACGCCGAAATAATTTGTGGGTCCTTGGTGTTTCGGAGGACAAAGAAGGAACTGAAGTCCAGACATTTGTGGTAGACATATTGGCTAAAGCATTCCCAGATTTGGAAGCCTGGAATTGGTCCCTGGAAGTACAGCGGGCCCATCGGGTGCCATTTAATTTAAAATAACCAGTTAGGCCAGATGTGAAGCCCCACGCTATTCTAGTTTATTTTGGCAACTTTCTTTTATGGCAATCTATTTATGAGAAGGCTAGACCCGAAGCTAAACAGAATGGGGGAGATTTCTCTTTTTTCGTTAGGCCTGATTTTTGCCATTTTACAGTCCAGAGACGCTGGCGTTTACGTCAGTTAGTCAAACCATTTCAGGATAAGGGGGCACCAGGCTTCTTGCTAAATCCGGTCCGCCTCAAAGTGATTCAGGGGGATCAAACTTGGTTCTTTACCTCAGAGATTAAGGCAAAGGAATATTTAAAGGGGGTGGCTGTTTAAACGTCAGTAAAAATATCGGGGGAAAAAGGGGCTGGCAAAGGATTTGCTAACAGTATTTGAGGGATATATTATTTCAGGATTTTTTCTCTTTTCTCTTAATTTTCTCCTTTTTTCCATCTCAGGTTCTCATGATTGCTGCTTAAATGAATGAATGAGTTAGGGTTAGAATGTCGGTCAGGGAGCATGCTTTCATCACCAGAGACTGATGGTCAGTCTGATAGCTTATCAGTGTTGGGTAAGTAGGAAGGGGGTGGGGGGGGTCACTGCTTAGAGGGAAGGGTAAGAGTTGGGAAGTGTTGGGTTTGGTGGGGCTGTGGGTGAGGGATTCACAGGGTGTGGTGTATGAAAAAGGGGTAGGAAAAGTGGAGAGAGAGAGCACAATAAGTCTTGTAAGAGAATTCAGTCGGGCAGGCAGGCAGCTGGGAGTACAAAGAATGACAGTATCTTTTTTCGTAAATGGGTAATATATATATATTTAATCAATGTGGGGGGGCTTAAATGAAAAGACCAAACGAGCGAGGATAGCGGAGGTTCTAAGATCCCAAGGTGCGGACATAATTTGCCAGCAAGAGACACACATCCCTTGGGGAAGCAAGATTCTTTAAAAATAATATTTATTAACTGAACAATTAGCGCAATACAGTTGTCACAAAGTACAGATGCAGGAATCAATCGCATACCAGTACAAACAGTGTCTTCAACATCAAGGCCATCCCTCCACCTCCCCCTTGATTTATGTAAATTAAGATTCGCCACCAGTGTTTTATCGTTCTGTTCATGAATCATCATTTGGAGCCCGGGAGGGGCGGTAGATGGGTCGCATTGAAAGTTGCCTGGGTGGTGTGTACTCGGGCGTTATGTCAACGTCCCTTGCGTGTTTTGTGTAATGGGTGGATGTGTGTCGTCGCCCATATCGAGTCCGAAGTATCTCCTCCATGGGCCCCAGATTTTATTAAAAAAATTCGGGCACCCTCTACTATGGTATGTGGTTTGTTCAGCCGTCATACATGTGTCCATCCCTCTCGTCCATTCCTGAATGGTCGGTTTGTCGGCAACCCCCCACTTCCTGGCTATATCCCTCTTGGCGACCACCATTCCCAAGGAGGTGAAAATTTGCTGTGTTCTGGTGATGTCTACCTCACTTGATATCCCAAGTATCGCGAACTTAGGGTCCATCAGCATTGTCACCCCTAGGGCCGCACCCATTAATTCGAATACCTGCGTCCAATACAACTGTATCCCAGGACATGGCCACACTGTGTGGAAAAAGTAGCCTTTGGCTGTTATGCAAGTCAAGCAGAATGGAGATTCCGCCCTACCCATCTTGTGCAGCCTGTCCCTGTCATAATAAATTCGGTGCAGTATCTTGAGCTGGATGAAGCGAAGTCTCGCTTATATGGCGACCTCTCTGGGGTGCATCAATGCCGCCTCCCAGTCTATGTCCTCCATGGGCCCCACCTCCCTCTCCCACCGTGTCCGGAGATGTTGTTATTAATGGTCTTGTTTGTGAAGGAGATCGCTTTGTGTGTCAACTCTTCTTGCAAGAGTCTGTCTTCCAGGGGTGCATATTCCGGGAGTTGTTCACTGGGGAGCTTCTCCGCCTGCCAGGCATGGCGCAGTTGCGCATATTTAAGGAATTGGGAATTGTGCATGTCGCAGTCTTGTTTGAATTTTGCCCATGTTTCGAGTTTCCCTTGTTCGAGGATGTCCTAAGCGATATTCTTGGATGATCCCCTTGCCACAGTAGTATTCGTATTTTACTTGCTATTTCCGCGAAGATAGTTTGGGGGAAGCAGGATTCTTTGATGATAAATGGTTATACCCTAGCAGCTTGTTCCACTATAAGGGGGGGGGGGGTGTTTGCTATTCATATTAGAAACAGTATCGCCCCTGTAAAACGAGTACTGAAGGATAAGTGGGGTAGATGGGCGGTCGTCCAGCTCCCCATTGGATTGACAGTTTGTACCATTTATGGATCGAACCAGGATGAGCCAAAGGTATTTAATGATCTGGAGGTTGAATTGGCATCCTGGGCAGATCCATTAGTAATATGTGGGGATCTGAATATAAATCAGGAGGTGGGCGGGGGCCAAACCTATGAATATGGTGGCAGGAAGCCACAAGTATATAAGGCCCTGACCGCTTTAAAAGTCAGTGGGGGGCGTGGCCAAGATGGCGACTTGAACAGTCGCAGGTCCCGGAGGCTCCTCGTCCCTTGCCTTCCTACCCAGCCATTCACGGTGCCTGCGGCCCCAAAACCCCGCAGGAAGGGGTAACGGAGAAAGCGGAGGCGAAAGGACCGGGCCCGCTGCAACGCCGAGGGGCTCCGACTCCTGATTCCTGCCGAAGAGAGCGGCGGCCGGCGAAAAGCAGAGCGGACAAAATGGCGCTGCATCGCGACTGAGCCGAGGCAGAGGGAGGTAGGAGGACCGGAGGGGCGAAAGCGGGACCCCAGAAGAAAACGGGGGTATCGCGTCTGGAGGAGGCACCCCGCTGTGCAACAGAGCGGGCGGCGGGGCACTGCCCTGGTGGGGGAGCAGCCTTCTGCAGCCCGGGGCCCGCTGAGGGACTCACGGACACCTGGCAGAGAAACCGTGGACGGCGTAGAAGGCCCGGTAGAACACGAATCCGGGGGAGAGCGAGCCGCGGCGGGAAGCGGAGGCCACCGGGTTGGTGGTGAGCTATCCTCCCCCCTAGTGAAGGTGATAGGGGGGAGAGGCGGAAGACAGCACGGAGGGGGAGAGAGGCCCCCATGATAGCAACTCACGGGTCCCGACGGGAGCGGTCTTGGGAGCTCGTACCACGGTCAATAGGAGACGGGAAGCGGGGCCCGCTGACCCGGAGGTGAGGCTGGGCTGGGACCCCCTGAAGGTGATGGAGCGCTGAGCGGGTGGAGAAGGCCCAAGGGCACAGAGGATGCGAGGCCTGGGGCGGCGGCCTAGATAAGAAAGGCGGTGTGGACGGTTGGTAAAGGGCCCCACGCTACGGACAAGGCGGGAGACACCCGGCCAGGATTGCCGCCTGGCGGAGGGACAAGGAGCAGCAAGGCGTGGTGCATACACCTTCGGTGGGCGCTTCTGAGGTTAAGGGAGTCACCGGGGGAGTGAGAGCAAGGCACGGTCAGAGGGGCCCCCACCCTAACCAAAAGAGCACGAGACCCCCAGGTCCGGAGAGGGGGCGCTCAGCGAGGCAGGAGCGGCGGAGGTCCACACCTCGAGGCAGGAGCAGGAAGTCGGCCAAGGGGTGCGAAGGGACTAAGCTAAAGTGCGTCCCCCTCCAGAGAGCCGGGAGACAGGGGCTCGAGACCGAGTACGAAGGCCAGATTGCTCGGAGACGGGGGAGGAGAGTGGCGGACCTCACAAACGGGGTGGACAAACGCAAGGCCTCGACTCTAGTCCTGCGACGTGCACCAGCCAAACGGAACCTAGGAGGGCTGGTGGGACGGGTACCTCTTGGCTTTTCTCAGCTATAGGAGTGGGCCGAGGAGACGTTAGGCCCCGCTAAGAGATCGTGTCGTGATCACAGAAGACCCCCACGACTCCTACAAGGCCCTGTAGGGAAAGCAGGAGCAAGATGGCCACGGCAAAGAAGAAAGGGGAAAGGTCCGTGAGGGAGATGCTCACAAAACATACGGTGGTAGAGGAAAAAGGCAGTAAATCCCCCCAGGTCAGAACTAGCGGTGTCGCCCCAGAAGATGACGCGATCCCGATCACCCGGGCCTTCCTCAAAACGCTATTTAACACCCTCCGGGAAGACTTCCAGGCGCTCAAGAGCGAAGTCGCAGGAGAGGTAAAGGACATCCGAAGAGATGTAGACGCAGTGGGGGAAAGGGTGGCGGAGCTTGAAGACCGAGAACATGCAGCGGGGGAGGAACTCGCTCAGCTCCAGCAGGAGGTCATTTGCCTTAAAGAGCAACAAATCGACCTCCAGGCCCATGCGGAGGATCTTGAAAATCGCTCCAGACGCAATAACATCCGCGTGCGGGGGGGTTCCACCGAAATCCGAAGGGACAAATGTGGCAAGCTATCTGCAGGGATTATTCCGAGAGGTCCTGGGAGAGGACCAAGAGTTTGAGATCCGCATAGATCGAGCGCATAGAGTGGGTTTGCCGCGGCGGGCCCCGGCGCCCCCCCCCGGACATCCTGGCCTTCCTTCCAGACTACCCTCTAAAGGAACGCATCTTACGCGAGGCACGTTTGAAACAGTCCATCATCTATCAGGCCACTCCGTGGCTTTATATCAAGACCTTGCCTCCATAACGCTACAGAAGAGGAGATCCTTCAAAGATGTCACCAGGCACCTCAGAGAACAAGAGATAGCCTACTCCTGGGGGCATCCATTTAGACTGATTTTTAAGTGGAACGGCAAGGTACATCAACTTAGGTCAGTGGAAGACACGTGCAAGCTCCTGGGCCTTGAATTCCACGACGCAGAAGGTTCGCCCCCATCCACGAAACGACCAACGGGGGACGGATGGCGAAGAGTGGGACGCAGACGCTCCCCGACTTCGGAAGCAAAACCAGACTCTGACACTATGGCACATGAGAGGCAAGCAGCTCTGGAAGCCGTCTTAAAGGATACTGCCCCGCCACAGTGAACTGAAAACATGGAAGGGGTCAGTAACGCTATCTTATTAGAGGCTGGGGGGAGGTGGGGACGGGGAGCCGGGAACACTTAGTTCACACATGCCCAGATTGTTGTTTTTCCACGTACCAGGGCAAGGGGCCCTTGGGCTACGGACAATGTTAGGGTTTTTGGGGTTTCTGGTTGGGGTTAGGGAGGGGGAAGGGGGAGGGGAGGATGGGGCCAAGGGGGGGGTCTGGGGGGGTTGGGGGGAAGGGGAGGGTCGAACCGATGTGCTGCAAGGGGTTGGGTCCAGGAGGACTCCCGAAGATCAGGGTCCTAGCCCTAGCTGGGCGAGGCTTACTAGATAACAAGCTGATAGGCGGGCCCTACCAGACTCAGCGCCTACCAGGGTTCAACATTCGGGATGGCTCACAAACTCCAGATTCTCACCCTTAATGTGAAAGGGTTAAATAGTCCCATTAAAAGAAGGGCCATCTTATCCTATTTGGAGCACACGGGGGCGGCTATCTGCCTCCTGCAAGAGACACACCTCCTGGCTAAGGATTGGCATCGAATGAGATCTCGAGCCTTTCCTCAGCAATTCTTTTCTTCCACAGCGGTGAAAAAAGCAGGGGTAGCAATATTAGTGGCTAAATCCTTTCAGGGCCTGGTGAGCGAGAAGGTGGCAGAAATAAAAGGACGGCTGCTGGCATACAAATTCTGGGTAGGAGGGGTCCCACTGGTGGTGGGCTCCCTGTACGCCCCTAACGCGGGACAGGAGAAGTTCCTTACCACAGCACTCTCAGAGGCACTCGCCACGCAAAACAGGATGGTGGTGGTAGGGGGGGACTTGAACTTAGTCATGGACACGGAGATAGATCGCTCCGGTCAGCGTTACGGACAGGAGGGTGCACTTTCTACTGCAGGGAAGGACTGGCTACGGGAGCGGGGTTTGACGGACATTTGGAGGACAAAGCACCCACACAATATACAATATTAATTCTACTCTCACGCACATCGAACATATGCCAGACTTGACCATCTCTTAGGGTCTACGGACCTGACAGCATTAGTGGACACAGTAAATATAATTCCTGCGGCGCTTTCCGACCATGATGCGGTGACAATGACTCTCTCTCTACCTACAATACACAGGACCCTGGGGAGATGGCGATTAAGGGAAACGCTGCTTCAGAGGCACGGGGTGGTAACAACACTACACAAAAGCATCACTGACTATTTAACCCGAAATGACCTCGCAGATACCCCCATCACGGCCCTCTGGGGGGCACTGAAAGCAGTGGTACGCGGCGAATTAATCGCTATTGCAGCAGCGGAGGCTAAGGAGCGTAGAGAGGTTAGGGAGAAGCTCACAAAGCAGGTAGTAGAAATGGAACGAATCCACTGTCGCACTGGGGCCCCTAGGATTTGGCGTCAGGTTAGAGCGGCAAGAACGCAGCTGGCTGCTCTTGATACCGATAGAGCTGAGTATGCGGCGCTGAGGCTCAAGCACTCGTATTATATCGGAGGTGATTCAACAGGCCGTCTGCTGGCCAGCAAACTTAGAGCCGCGTCCAACGGGATAGGGTATCCGCAATAATAAATGAGAAGGGAGTGAATGTGGTCAAGGATGAGGAAATAGCAGACGCATTCCGAGAGTTTTTTTCCTCTCTTTATAGGGAGTCTATACCCGACTCTACCGAGGGGAGGATTATCTCAAGGGAGTATCGACCACGGCTTTAGATCAGAACGAGGCCGAGGCACTGGATGCGCCTATTCGGATAGAAGAGGTGATAGGGGCCATTGCTCGCCTTAAATCACACAAATCACCGGGCCCAGACGGGTACTCCGCAGGTTTCTATAAGACCTTCTGCTCACTGCTCGCCCCCATATTAACACGACTCTTCAATACCTTCCAGGGGCGTGGGTCCATCCCCCAGATATGTTAGCGGCGGACATTGTTGTCATCCCCAAACCGGGAAAAGAGAAGACAAAATGCAGCTCTTACAGGCCGATTTCTCTTCTCAATCTCGACCTAAAACTGTTTACTGGAGTACTAGCGGCACGACTGGGACCGCGATTACCGGGCATTATAGACCCGGATCAGTCCGGTTTTATTCATAATCGGCAGGGGAGCGATCACACCAAGCGGGTACTACATTTGATTGATAAGGCGCACCGAACCAAGATGGAGGCTTTGCTACTGTCAGTGGACGCGGAAAAAGCCTTTGACCGGGTCAACTGGAGCTTCCTGGACCACACCCTGGCTCATTTTGGATTCGGGGAACGCTTCAGGGCTTGGGTGGCGAGCTGTTATGATGACCCTAGGGCCATGGTTCGAGTCAACGGTACAACCTCACGGCCGGTAGTGATTCAGAGGGGCACACGACAAGGGTGTCCGCTTTCCCCACTCCTATTCGCACTATACGTGGAACCGCTCGCCCAGAAAATTAGAGATAACCCGGACATAAGGGGGATTCCCTTTGGGGGGGGAGAGCCATACAGTGAGCTTATATGCGGATGATATTCTGGCCACGTTGGAGAAGCCGGAACGTTCGGTACCAGCCTTCTTGGAAGAGCTGGCCTCCTTCGGCCGCGTCTCCGGGTTTAAAATTAATGTGGGAAAGTCTACATTGCTACACCTGGGTCGATACGCAGACGCCGCAGATCTAGAACACCCATCTTATGGAAACCTACGAGCAAGGGACTCAATCACCTACCTGGGCATAGAATTAGCCCCCACGGTAACACAGACGGTTGCGCGGAATTACGCAGGGCTCCTTTCCCAGGTCCAGAGGTGTCTCCAACAATGGCGCAAGCAACCACTCTCGCTCCTAGGTCGAGTCGCGGCGATTAAGATGAGCATCTTGCCCAAAGCGCTATATATATTTCAAACCATACAGGCCAGACCGCCGAAGGGTGCCCTCCAACAACTCCAGAAAGAAGTCAACCACTTTAGTTGGGCTGGAGCGCGACCCCGGATGCGTAGAGAGATATCCCATCGACCCCTAGACCAGGGAGGGTTGGGTATCCCGAACTTCCTGGACTACTATAGGGCTTCCCAACTCCGACACCTGGTGGAATGGAGCAGGCCCGTATCAGAAAAGAAGTGGCTGTTTCAGGATAGGGCACTGGCAAAACTCTCGTTATGGAAGGTGCCGTTTTAAAAAAAACGTGACAGACCCCCGAATCTAAAGGGCTCGCCGATTACGAACACAATTTTAAACATTTGGGATGCAGTGGCAGTGAAACGGGGCCTTACTTCCTTCCCCTCCCCAATGACGCCGTTATTTGATAATCCGGAATTTGTCCCAGGGATGAACGAAAGAGCTTTCACACAATGGAGGAACACGGGATGCAAATCAGCAGGTCACCTTTTTAACCTCGAGGGATTTTTGTCCCTCGCCGAGGCACAACACTCTTATGATATTAACGCTCCGCAGCAGTTCCAATATTTTCAACTCCGGCACTGGCTCCTTCAGCCGGAAGTGAAACCCCTCGTCGGTCGGAGGCTCACTAGCTACGAAAGGTGGCTCCGTGAAAAAACGTCCGATAAAAAAAACGATCTCAGAAATATATGGTCTGCTTCGACCCTCGGCCCCATTCGCGCCCTCGGCAGGCCAGAGGCGCTGGGCTAAAGAAATTGGGAGGGATCTTACGAAAACGGAATGGCGAGATATCTATTATCGGGCTTCCCATACAGCTCGGAACGTGGCCAGCCGGGAAGCGGCAGTAAAAGTAGCCACATACTGGTACCTGACTCCGGTCCGACTGCATCGAGGGAACCCAGAGCGTAGCCCGACGTGCTGGCGGCGCTGCGACGAAGAAGGAACACTGACACACATCCTATGGGAATGCACGGAAGTACTAGATTACTGGAGGGAGGTTTTAGATGATATAGACAGCTGTTTGGACACCGAAATCCCTAGATTCCCAGCTTATACGTTACTAGGCCTGCCTAATGGACTCACATATCCGTTGAAATCCATAAGGGGGAAGCAAATGGGGGTGACTATGGGAGCGGCGGTACAGCATATACTTTCACTATGGGGCACACAGACCAGACCGTCACACACGGGGTGGTTGCACAAACTCTGGTACATAGTGGGAATGGAACGCATTCAGGCGACACTCACAAACTCAACAGAATCATTCCACACCATATGGAGCCCACTTCTGGCACTGTTGTCGAAGGAACTGAATGAGGTGACTTGCCCGAAGTACCTCCGCCTTCTACGTCTCACCGATAGGCCAGCTGAGGAGGGAGCCCATGGAACAACTAATTGAGGTCCTGCAGAACATAAGGCCCAATACTGGGAGTAGTCAGCACATCGGTTCGGGGGGGGACAGGGAGGGGGGGACAGGGAGGGGGGATAGTTATTATAATAGCTCATTTGTTGGGTGTTTTGATTTTTTGGGAGAAAACGGAGGGGGCAAACAGCCTTTCAGATGGATCACTCATCTACGCGGCCGGCCTCCGGGTTGTGGCAATAGCGCTGTGTATCGACCTCCTAGAAACGCTCTGCCGGCCAAAGGATGTAGGCAGTTACCTGTGTAGTATCAAAATGTCTCCTTCCAATAAACATGATTTAAACATAAAAGTCAGTGATATTTGGCTAGCTAAGAATCCTACAGATCCAGGGTTCAAATACTTTTCATGTCCACACAAGAAGTATGTTAGACTAGATTATTTCTTGGTTTCTTCCACTATGCTTACTAAGGTGGGAATTAAGAAGCTTCCCAGAGTTCTTTCTGATCATAACCTGTTAATCTTGGATATGGTAATCGAAGTGGCAGCCCAAACTTGGTTTAAGTGGACATTTGATAGAAAATTACTCACCAACAATCTATTTGTCCAGCACATGAGGCATTGGGCGGTACACTATTTTGATATTAACCGATATAGCACCTCACGTGGAATGGTTTGGGGCAGCATTAAAGCAGGTCTGAGAGGGGAAATCATTAGTTTCGTGGGAAAGACCAGAAAACATCAAAAGGACGAAATTAATGGCCTGATTGGCTGGCTTTCCTAAAAAAGATCACACCCTAGCAATAATGCATAAACAAGAAGGGACGGAATCGGTGTTGCAGCAAGAAATAGTGGTGGCAAAAGATCAAATAGGTAGCTATTATAGCAGGAAGATTGCTGAAGGGTTTCAGGCACATAAAAATGAAAGTTATGAATATGGAGAATCTGTGGGTAAGCGGTTAGTGCTGCGTACAAGGCAGAAACTGGTTCGGAATAACATCTCCGGTAATCAAGGGGGTGGATGGATGGTATGTTACAGATATAAAGGGTATCACCAATATATTTGAAAGGTATTATCAGGATTTATATCATCAGGACAATTTTAGCTCCTCATTTACTAATGGGATTGAAAGAACAACGGGGGATCTACGAAGGTAGATGATGAGATGAGACAGGAGATGGAAGCGAGTATTAAATGTGTTACTCTCTATGGCCTCAGGGAAAGCGACTGGCCCAGACAGAATACCCTTGGAGATATATAAAGCATAACAGGTGGAGATTGCCCCTTTACATCTGGACTTGTTCTAAGGAGTACAGATTAGTGGGGTCCCCCAGGAATCCTGGCGAGGAACAGATATAGTAATATTCTTAAAGAAAGATAAGCCTCCCGATAACCCTGTGTCTTATCGGCCTATATCACTTATTAATTCAGATGCCAAGCTATATTAAAAAATCTTCGCGACTCGCTTAGGTAGGATCATAGCTAACCTAGTATCTCCGTGGCAGCATGGCATTATACCTGGTAGGGGTACCACCGATCATATCAGATGTACCATAGCTTTACTTGATATAGCAGAGGTCACTGGAGAAAAGATGGCTATGATCCTCCTGGACGCAGAGAAGGTTTTTGACAGGGTGTTATGGCAGTATCTGTGGGAAATCTTGGCTCAAAGGGGGTTTGGTCCAAGTTTCATAACAGCCATACGTGCAATGTATTTTAATCCCTATGCCCGGCTACAAATCATGGGCCAGGAATCAGGTAATATTATGGTTGCCAGGGGGACGAGGCAGGGGTGTCCTTACTCCCCAATTTTATTTGCACTTTTTTATCGATCCATTTATTCAGCAAATCCTCCAGAATCAGTTAATAAAGCCAGTGCATGTTAACGGATTTGACACCAAAATAATGGCATATGCTGACAACATCGCTATTGTGACTTCGGACCCGAAAGTCGCGATAGCAGAAATAGAAAGATTGGCCGTGGAGTATGGTTGGAAATCTGGCTATCTATTAAATAAAGGGAAAACACAGATTATTTGTAATTCGAACACCCCCTTTTCAGATTGCCGTAGGCAGGATGTAGCGATCCATCTAGGGGTTAGGATAAATAGCAGGGTTAGCTCTATATGGATGAGCAATTTGAACCCCTTGCCAAATAAGATCAGCATGGATCTAAGACGCATGGATAGATTTTATCTTTCAATATTAGGAAGATGTAATATTCTTAAAATGGTCATGCTCCCCAAGATTCTTTATTTGTTTCGTTCCATCCCCCTTGAGATTGAAAGGTCTTTCCTAAAGATGCCATTTTTATTAACTTTATTTGGAAATATAAGAAAACCCGACAGTCTTTAAAACTATTTAAAACTATTATCCCTACCGCAAGAACGTGGCGGGTGGGCAGCTCCCAACTGTGGTATTATTATTATGCAGCCTGTTTGCAGCAGATGGCGGATTTGCTTACACCAGCCATTACTGGTACAAGTAATGGGGACCAGGAGCCTGGGGCAACTAATCCTACAATATACGAGCTGGCAATGGGAAGATCAGCACGTGGTATGCTTCTCTGGCAGGGTGAGGCCAGCTACTACAAAAAAAACCCGCTTTAAATTTGTAATAGCAACCTGGAAGATGTGGGGGAAAATGGTCAAACTCTTGAAGATACCTAGGTATAGTCGATATACACCTCTATGGCGATCTCCCCCGTTCCCTGCAATGATCTATGATGTGATGGGTAAGCAATGGGAACAACATGGCATAATAAAGTTAGGGGACCTATATCTGGCTAATCAAATGTGTTCATTTAAGGATTTGCAGCAAGAGTATGGAATAGTCAAGGGATCTTATTTTAAGTATATACAGATAACCAAATTCCTAAATCAACTTAAAACTGAATTAATCTCCGTAGAAAAAATTCCTCTTTTGGAAGCAATTATCCATCCTCAGTCTAGGATAAAGCACATTTATAAAACTCTTGTGGGTATAATTCCCGATGACCTGGAGAAAGTCGAAGCCAACCGGGCGAGGAGGCTGGGGGATGGAGATACGGATATATATAGGTCAATCGCCCTAGGTAGGGAGACCTTTTTGTTGGCCAACCTGAAAGCCCAGCATTATCAACTATATTTAACCTCTACTTCACTCCGGCAAAACTCTTTAGCTGGGGCAAAAGGGAGGATGATAAATGCCCCAGGTGTGCCCAAGGGTCAGCCGATTTGATTAATATGTTTTTCAGTTGTGGGAAATTATTATCCTTAAAAGAAGGGATGGAGGATTTTTTGTATGATGTGTTGGGGAGAATGATCTGTATAACTCCCGCCCTGATGCTTTGGGCTTCGATAATAAAGAGATAGCCGACTTAACCCAGATTAGGTTCACCTTTATTGTGGTTGCTGTAGCCTGGCTACTTATAGCCACAGGGTGGAAGGATGTAGAGCCTCCCACCCATCAAGCCTGGCTGGGGCACCTACTTGGTATATATAGCCTCGAAAGAGCTTTGTATAACTGTAAGGGTAGGCGCCCCTGAATTACAGGCTGTAAGATCTGGTCCCCACTGATAAAAGTGGCCTACTGGGCATGGAGGAGGTGGGGATTGGCTCGCTCTGGATGGTTGAGGGAGGAGCGGCCGGACCCGTATTTTTTTTGCACATTTGGCCATGTTTTTGAATGAAGGGCTATATTGACTGAAAAAGGCATGATGGAATACTCAATACATAAAGATTTCTCCACAATCCATTCTGGTCTGCTGAATTAAAAGGTGAGCAGAAGTCCAGATAAAACACAGACAAGCTGTAGTTACCAGTACCTCAAGACAAAAATATGATGCTGGGTATTTAGTCCAGAACAAAATCCTGTCTGCTTAATCTGAATCAGTTTATTGCTCCCCCCCCCCATTCCTTCAAGATTTCAAGAACTAGTCTAGTAAAAGGTTTTGCCAAAGCATCCAGTAGCAATATTAGCCAAATTGCTTTTGAATCTTTTATGTTTCCTTCTTTAAACATAGGTTTGATTATCAGACATTTCGATGAAACAGTAATTTCTCCAATGAAGGCTATAGAAGAAACAAATGGGTCTCAGCCCTCAAATGCAGGTCTTACTTAATAATCAGATTTGAAATTCCTTCAGATTCAGGCTACTCATATCATTAATACTATTTATTATTTATACACTTTGGCGGACATTAGCCTTTTCTGGGAATCGTCTGGCAAATTTACTGACATATAGCTTCATTTGCTGTGTTTAATTTAGCGTGCACGACCTTACAAGTTGTTCCTCCCATTGTTGTTTGGTTACGAACAGGCCAGCATGCTTTGATCAGCCTCCATTTTTTCTAAGAAGCCCTTTCACATAATTGGCTTCAAATACTGCTACCATTTTCAGTAGTCCTCTAATAGTGCCTTCTCTTTTTTTCCTTCAATAGGCTGGACTCTCTGGTTCCTTTTATTCTAAGGCAACGAGTCTTTATCATTAACCTTTAGCAAATAACTTCAGACTTTTCGTTACTAACCTATGTTTCAACAAGTTCTTTGTTCTTTTTACTTTAGACTACTATAATACTAACCACACCGTATCCTCCTAAACAGCTACTGTATTATCCTCCACAACACTTGGTTTACTAAGGAGCCGAGTTACTCTCTGCCAATTACAAATCTCAGTTACTAAGGACATAATTGTTTTCCCCCTCATACTGTATTCTCTCTTCTTTACATGTTCCATCATTTGATATACATCTGGCAAGAAAAGGGAAATAGTGGTCTGTAGTAACAAATGAATCACTCCTGCCCCCGAGCGGAGTTTTTTTTTTTATGGGGCAGCGGAGAGCGAACAAACAGCATATCTGACAAACTGGGCAACTCCTGCTGTTCTGATTAGTTCTGGAGCAACCTTCCCCCCACACCCCATCCATCTTTGCCTTAGAGTTTTCTGCAGATTTTCTTTTTTAGATTGTCTAGTGTGTCATATCAATTGAGCCTTTCATTTAAAGAAGTGTATGGTAAAAAGTAATTATGTACACACAATGTGTGTGTGTGTATATATATATATATATATATATATATATATATACACACACACACACAAATAAAACCAAAGATTAAAGTGACATTATAATTGGGAATTGTAATAAGATTATAAAAAATCCTAGCAATTAACGAAAAGAAAAAAGGTTAAAGGGACGTTATAGTTTGGTGAATTTTAGTGAGTTTATTCATTTAAAATGGTAGTTTTAACTGACATTTTCACCTTCTATAGTTATCTCCAGTACCTACAACTAGTGCCCTAAAGTAACTATAACCTGCGCTCTAAAGTAACAAACTGTGCCCTAAAGTAACTATAACTTGCTCCTCGGCCATGCACAGTATTGTTATCAATGATGTAATTTCAGACGTTGCAGTAATGTTATCAATAATGTAATAGAACATGTCATGACTGATGTAATATGTGAGGAAATTAGCAGTGCATGACGAGGACGAGAGTTATAGTTACTTTAGGGCATAAGTTATAGTTACGTGAGAAAACTATAGCTGGTTCCTCTCGCTTGCCCCAGGTTTTTCTCTCCCCCGTGATACATTTTGTTTGTCTTTTATGCTTCTCTCCCCAACCCATGCTCGTGTTGCTCTTTCACACCTGTATGCTTCTACCTTTGTCCCAGTGTTCTTCTCCCCCTTCTGCTTCCCCAGCCCACTGTGATGCTTCTGCCTCCAACATGATCCCCCTCCTCCGGTGAAAGAAAAAAAAAAAGATCCTTTTGTGCCTTCTTTTTTCTTCTGATCAGGAAGTAAAAAGAAAAATAAGTGCATGCGTCATTTTGTAGACGAGCGCATGTGCCTGCATACAAAATTATGTACTAGCCGCGTCATTGCACCTTTTTATTCTTCTTTCGCAATGCTGCACAGTATCGCCAAAAACCACTGGCAAAGCGAACAGAGGTCCCAAAAGCGAGACTGGTTGGCTTTGCCAATGCTTGTTTGAAATGGAATTTGCATGACTTTGATTCAGGTGGTTGTTGTCTGACAACTTGGTGGATGATTTTTAGCCGCAGACTAGCTATTATTCAACTACTGTTTAAGAGCGTCCGCCATTCTATTTGAGTGAAAAGCTGCAGCAAGAAAAACAAATAAATCGTACATCTTCATTTTTGTGCAGTAAGTATTCTTTCACAGTAACTTATGTTTTTCTTGCCCTGTTAAATTATATTTAAATTTCTGGACTAACGTGCATCGCATAATCTCACTGGATACACCATTTATGCAGATAACCGATTTTGCAATCAGACTGAAAGAGGGCCACTCCCAGAGCTTGGTGGTACATACTTAAGATGGCAAAGCGTTGCATGGCAATGACTGACCATAGACTGCTTGAGAATTAATGCAAAAAACCGAAAACGTAATCTATGGCAGATTTAAATTGGGACATCCCCCTATAGTAACTAGGCTACAGGTGTCTCCTGCAACGCAGGTTCATCCAAGGCAAAATGTGTAGCTAGGGTAAAGGACAAGACTAAAATAGATTAAAAATAAATAAATAAATAAATAAATAAAGAGGGGGGGGAAAATTAGGGACAAGACACAAGGCTTGAAGCAGTGTGTAATATAGGAGATGCATTTAATATGCAGATAAAGCAGAGCCAGATAAATCAAACTTGCTTCCGTTGTACGTATGTAGTATGTATGGATGTATTGGCTATTTCTATATTACAAACCTAGCCAAAATGAAGCGGACCACTATACATGGTTAAAGACCAGCATAAAGTCAACAAATAACAGAAGAGGAAGCGGAGTTGGTGAAGGTTAATGCATTGTGATGTAGTGTTCTTTAAAGAGGTGAGTCTTCAACTCTTCCCTAAATTGGAGCAAATGTGGTGTGTTCCTGATGGATACAGGACGTTATTCCAGATCTTGGGTGCCTAGATGGAAAAGGACTGTCTTTTGTTTTTTACACTTCTTTGTCTGAAGCCTGAAGGTGTCCTAGCTGCAGGTATGCCTAGAACCATCAGATATAATGAGCTTGTGTGCAAGAAAAACAGGGTGCGGTTAGTGATGGCTTTGTAAATGGTGCAGCTGGTTTCAAAGATGGTGTGGGCTGGCAAGGGGAGCCAATGGGGTTAATGTGATTATACTTCTTCAGGTTCAAGGTGGGATGTGCTGCGGCATAGGATGCCCCTAAGGGGGTGCCAGTGCTGAGTAAAGTAGGAAGACCTATGGGCTGCCAAGATAGAGTCTGGGAGGCCATTGAGTATGGCATTACCACCATCCAGGTGCGAGTACGAGGGTTTGAACAGCAGTTCTAAAGTCACTTTAGTGAAGAAACGTTTCACTTTCTTTACAAAAGACAGCTAGTACAAGGCCGCCTTTGTTGTTTAGGCAATATTGTCCTTAAGGATGAATTTGATCTTCAGCATGAATACAAGTGACTTAGCATTTGGTGAAAGTTGTAGTCTAAGCTGTCAAGTTTCATGTCATTGAGCCAGGTTTGCACTGTATCTTGTTGGTTGTTCTTGGCAAATAACAAATTCTGTCATAGTTGGGTTTAGTTTCAGGGGGCACTGGAATTCAGGTCTGGATGATGTTCAAGCTGTGTTTGAGGCAGAGGAGACTTTCAAGTAGAGTTGTGTGTTATTGGCAGATTGGTGAATCTTGATGCCGTTATATGTGAGTAGAGCCCCAGGCGGCTCCATGTAAAGGCTGAAGATAAAAGGAGAAAGTATGGAACCCTGGGGGATTACGAGGGTGATAGAGAAGGAATGGATTATACTCAATTACTTTATAATTTGGACGAAAAAAGGCTTAAGCCTTTAAAAGTCACTAGAACAAATGTAAAAGTTACCTTTTAAAAAAAGTCCTTCACAAACTCTTTTTGCTTCTTTTTAAGGTAGGAGAATGGGAAATATATGGCAATGTAATTGTGAAGGCTGCAGCACTGAAAACCGTGAGAACAAGACACTGCCCTTTGACGGCCTCTTGACCTCTAGTGTCCCATCACGCTCTACAGGTGGAAGTTTACTCAGTTCTTTTGAGTGAACAGTATAGAGTTATACTTACTTTTATCTATTTCCTCTGGAAGGAGGGAGGGTTGCTTATGATTTCAATGGAGATTCCCCCGAGAGAGAACTAGGATTACAAGTAAGAAACTTTTCCTTCTCTCAGGGGATCTCTATTGATCATCATAAGCACTGAATAGACTGACAAGCTTGTCCCCAATAATTTTGTGAGGGAGGAGATAAAAAAGGGAATAGTATAATCAAGCAATAGGTTTCTCAGAGTGGCTTGCCAAACTTGGGCATCAGTGTTTGAATCCGAATCAAGACAATAGTGTCTTGTAAAGGTGTGCACCGTACTCCAAGTTGGAGCTTTACAAATCACAGAAACTGGGATGTTTCTAAGAAATGCAGCAACAGCTGTTTTATCGCTGGTGGAATAGGCTTTAGGTCTTCCAGGCAGGGTTTCGTTGGCCTTCTGCTAAGGATTAGTCAGGAGACAATCCATCTAGAGAAGGATTGTTTCGAAGTGGCAAACCCTGTCCACAAAAGACCACAATTGACAAAAAATTGCTTCAACCTTCTTTAAGATTTTGTCCTATCGAGATAAAACCTCAACACTCTCCTAACATTAAGAGTACGCAGAGACCTTTCTGGAGGAGAGGAAGGATTTAGAAAAAATGCAGGTAATGTAATAGTCTGATTGACATGGAAATCGGAGACTACCTTTGGGAGGAATTTAGAATGGGTCCTCATCACTACCCTGTTGCTATGGAATACTGTGTAACATTCACATGAGCATAGGGCCTGTATCTTGCTAACTCTAGGAGCAGAAGTAATGGCCACCAAGAAGGAAGCCTTCCATGACATATGATGAAGAGAAGCCCTATTAATGGGTTTAAAAGTGAGGACCCATAAGGCTAGAAAGGACAATATTTAGCTCCCACGATGGAGAAGGTCTCCTGAGAGGAGGATTTGTCTTTTTAATGCCTTCCAGAAAACCCTTAACTACAGGCATTCTGAAAATGAACATTTGTGAAGGATATTTTCCAATAGACTACGACTGCTGCGAGATGAACTCTAATAGAGAAGAACTGAAACTTTGATTTAGCCAGATGGAGGATGTATGGAAGTACTGCCTTTTCGTGGCAAGTAAGAGGGTTGAAATTGCTCTGAAAACACCAAATGCAGAATCTCTTCCACTTGAAAGAATAGGAAGTTTTAGTGGAGGGGCTTTTGGCTTCTCTTAGAACATCCATACATTTCTGAGGGAGGTTTAGGTAACCATATTGCATGATTTCAGGAGCTATGCAGCCAAATTCAATGAGTGAAGGTTGGGATGTTGAATCTGGCCTCCGTACTTCTGAAGAAGATCCTGTTTTCACGGCAGCTTCCTGTGTGGGCACTCTGTGAGGTGAGGGAAGATCCGTAAACCACCATTGTCAGGGCTACTCCGGAGCAAAGATAATCATTCTGGCCATCAAGTGTGATAGCTTGATGATCACTGTTGGGCGGTAGGGGAAATGGAGGAAAAGCGTAAAGCATGCTTGACCAGTCAATATATAGGGCATTCCCCAGTGTGTCTGGTTGGTGGAACCTAGAGGCAAACCTTGGACATTTCTTGTTTTCTCCATCTGTGAAAAAATCTATATGGGGAAATCCCAGTCTGATAGATGTTGTGAAGTACGGTGTTGCTTAGTACCCATTCGTGTTTTTCTTGAATGGTTTTACAGAGTGTCCGCTTGAGCATTCTGGGTTCCTAGTAGATGAATCGCTGTAATCTTGAGATTCCTGGATATGAGCCACTTTCAGAATATTTGTGCTTCCAGGGACAGAGATCTGGATTGTATCCCTCTCTGCTTGTTCAGATAATGCATGGTTGTTCTATTGTCCATCTGAACAAGGAGAGAGTTTACTCTGAACCACAGGAAAAAAAGCTGTCAGGGCTAGCTGTACTGCCCTCAATTCCAGAAGGTTGATGTGGTAAGACTGTTCCTTCTGAGACCATATTGCATGTATCTGTACAAGGTCCATATGACCACCTCAACTTGTTAGGGATGCATCTGTCACGAGTCGGAATGTCTTGATGGTTATTCATTCCTTTGAGAAGATTTTCTGAGTGACACCACCACTTGAGTGACTGTTTTGCATCAGTGGTTAGAACCACTCGGTATTCCCATCTTCCCAAGTGTTGATCCCATTGATCCTCCAGATATTGTTGGAGAGATTGCATGAAGAGAAGTGCATACGGAACCCGAAAAATATATGATACCATCGAATCCAGCAGACAGGGGACTTGTCTTGCCGTTGGATGTGCTATTATCTTAAGATTGTGATATTTCTGAAGGATATATAGTCATCTCTCCTCTGAAGGAAACCACTGTGTCTAGAACTGTACCCAGATAGTGTAGAGATTGTAGTGGGGTGAAATAGATTTTTTGTCATTCACATGCAGACCCAGCCATTTGAGAGTCATGACAGCCAGATGATAATGTTGACTTGCTTTCGGGCGATGCCTTGGTGAGCCAATCGTCTAGATATGGATAGATGAAGATTTAAAAATTTTCTGAGGTGGGGTGCTACAACCTCCATGCATTTGGAAAAAGATTTGAGACCGAAAGGAAGGACTTTGTATTGGCAATGGTTTCTTCCTTCAGTGAACCCCCTAGGAATTTCCAATGTTTCTTGGCAATCGGAATGTGAAAGTAGGCATTTTGTAGATCTATTGAACATAACCAGTCTCCCTGATGGAGTTGGGGGGAGATTTTGTGAAGAGTCAACATTCTGAATTTTAATGGATGAACCCACTTGTTTGCTTTCTTGAGATCTAAAATGAGTCTGTACTCGTTCTTTCGGGCCTTTCTTTTTTACCAAGTAACTAGAATAAATTCCTAGTACTCTCTGGTGAGAGGGGACCTTTACCACCGCATGTTTCTGCAAGAGGATGGAGACTTCTTGTTGCATGTTTTCCTGATGGTATAGGGATGGTTTCTTCGATGAAATGGACTGTGGAGGACACTTGAATCTGAGAAAACATCCATGCTCTACAATATTTAGAACCCACTTGTCGGTGGTTAATTTTTTGCCACCTTTGAAGATAAGATGTTATACTTCCCCTTACCAAAGTGGTCAACGGACGGGGGTGGGGGCGTGGAGGGAGGAGGGAGGAGAAGACTCACTGTTTGTCACAGGTTGTTTTAGTGGCTTGGGCAGATGACTGCTGACCTCATCTGTCTCTTGACTGACGGCGCTGCTGCTAATGTCTATGTGGCTGAGATGATTGTTGCTGTCCTAGAGTCTAATGAGGGGTTTGAAATCTCTGGTGGAAGTAACAGCAGTCATGGGGCCTATAGGAATGTTTACTATATTCTCTCCTTTTCTCTTATCCAACAGCTTTTGAGGATGTTGAGCTTCGATTTTATGCAAGATATCTCATTGTCAAATAAAGTGTTACCTGAAAAAAGCAGGTTGAGAATTCGGTGTTGGGTTTTAGGTTTTAAACCTGTGAGTCTCAGCCAAGAAGCGGGCCAAAGTGCTAGGCCAAGAAAATTCCCATGCGCTGCTAGAATGGAGGAATCGGCTGCAGCACTGATAACTTGGTTTTGGCACTATCATGCCTTCATTAACAACGTTTTGGAAATTCTGAAGCTTATCTCTGGTAAGATTTTGTTTTTGAATGGAGTCCCACAGAGATCTATCATAACACCCTAGGAGGGCAGTTGCACTAGCAGCTGTCATAGAAACTTCAGAGGTTCCACAGATTATTCTGCCCACTGAATCCAATTTTTTGCTTTACCTGTCAGGAGGCATTGCTTTCCTTGTCAGGAGGCACAGTAAAAGATGGAGCAGTGGCATGTAGTTTTCGAGCAGCTGAGACAATGACAATCTGGTATAGGATCTGAGCAAAGAAAATATGCATCTTGATCTGGTAGTCTGTATTTCATCTGTAGGTGCAATGGTGCAGCCTTTACAGCAGCTGGTGTCTAAAAAAGTTCCACAGCTGGTTCTAAGATGCCTGGAAGCAAAGGTAGTAGTGGTATAGCTGAAGATCTTTGATGAAGTGTTTAAAAAATTACCAACGTTGAAGTAGTAGTGGTTAGTAAATCATAATTTAATTAGCTAGCACCATTAACAAATTCCTCCTGAAAGGTGTTGATATCATCCACAGGAGATATTCTCGGTAGAGGGGAATCTGCTAGAGTCAGTGAATACAGTCCTGAAGATGTGGTATGAAGAGACTGTGAGGCTCTTGAATAGGATGTAGAATATCTTCTCCATTCTGAGCATGAACATCTGTGAGATCTTGAGTGACTATTATGAAGGTGGCATCTCGATCTTGACCTATGGCTGTGAGGTCTGGTATGACAGGAGCAAGATCTAGGACGCCTTGGTGTAGGTGCCACTGGTACAGGAGACTGTGGTGGTCGAGAGGTGTGGCTAACTGTATTTGCAGCGGAAGTGATGGAGGTGCCACTAGTGCAGGAGACTCTGGTGGCCTAGATGGGGTGGTTGGCGGTACTGGTAGCGAAAGTACAGCAGAAATAGTTTGTTGAGAAGGTGGAGGAGTGGATTCCGTTGGAGCCTGAGGAGGAGCTGGCGAAACTGGAATGGTCGGCCTTGATGCAGAATAGGCTCCGGAATAATCTGAATCAGACACTGATGGAAGTCTGCACGCTTTCATCCGTGAAAGCCATTGCTGTCTTGGTCAGGGAAGTTGTATGTTGTCAGGGAGGTTGTATGTTGTCTCGAAGTCGTGTGGTGTCTCAACATCAATGTACTTCTCCGGGTCGAGAGTGCTCTCCTCCTCAACGTCGTATGTGTTCTCGACATCGAACCAGCTCCTGACGGCGAGCAAGTAGGTGCTGTCCCTCTTTTTGATGTCAACGTCCCTTGACGTCGAACAGGAACATCGTTTTTCGTCAGATCTTCTCCTTTTGGATCTCCCTCTGCAGGAGTCCTAAGAGCGTGTCATAGGGCCACTGGTAAAGGGAATAGTCTCTCATCGCTCTTCAAAAGTCTCTCCAGCCAGGGTATCTTGCCTTCTGCTTTGCTGTACTTGACCATGGAGACAAATCGTTTCTCTCCCGCTCAAAGTGTGCCTGGGGAGAGTCTTGCAGTGGCAACATGTCTTGGGGTTATGAAAGTCTGAGAAACATAAGATACTTATCCTGTGGGGGTTTATTGTTGCCATATTTCTGCCACAATCTGGGCAGTTCACAAAAAGGGATGGCGTTTTGTGAAACATGTAATATATTTCCAGTCAGGAAAATATCTAAAAATATTCTACGCCCAAAGGATGCCTAGTGAATCAACTTTGAAAAGCCATAGAAGAAAATGTTTGAGGGAAAAGAAAACTTAAAATGGCAGGGCTCTGCTCCAGGATTCTGTCAGCAGGAGTTAGAAAAAAGAACTGAGTAAACTGCCACCTGTAGGGCATGTTGCGACACTGGACGTCGGGAGGCCCTTAAAGGTGCACTGTCCTATTCTCATTGTGCTCAGTGCTGCAGCCTGTACAACTACATTGCCATATATTTCCCCATTTTTTTACTTTAAAAAGAAGCAACAAATTTGTGAAGGAGATTTTTTTAAATGTCACTTTTTAATTTCCTCTAGTTTCTTTTAAAGATTAACCCTTTTTCTTCCAAATTTTTAAATAATTCAGTATAATTGGCAACATAGCCTGTTTTAAGGCTGCAAAAACATTAACATTTGTGTCCCATGTGCATCCTGCCCTTTCCAAAGTTAAGCGAAGAAAATTTGATTTTAGAAGAGCTGCTCCAGGGTACCTGAACGTGTTTGGGACTATATAGTACTTATGATCATCAACGGAGATTCCCTGAGAGAGACCTTTTGTGACCAGGAGGTGCCCATGTGAACAAACTGTTGTCTAGAGGAAAACCAGTGAAGGACATTGCCGGTGAATTCCATTTGAGACTCCAGGGTAAGTATAAGAGCAAGCACAATTTTCTTACGATGTTGTTGTTTCTCCCTCCCACCCCCCTTCTGTTTGCTTTATTTTAGGTACGGTGCACATTGGAGTGACATACGGGTTCTCATGCCTTGATGAATTTGCCTGTGAGCTGATCTAGGCAATAAAACATGTCAGCCATTTGCAACATTCTGGTCTAACATGATGTAGTGTTTTAAACCATGAGCCTTGGCATATATAGTAAAGTCTGAGACATGCCATTTGGACTCTTTATGATTTTTCTGTTGTGAGAGGAAGTTACCATCGCTCATATTTTGAGGACGCTTAGATCACTGGATGCAGGAGTGTGATGTAATTTTGAGAAATTGATCAGTCTTTACATAGACCCATCATAGGTACAGACACTTTGAATGGGTTCTCCTGCTAAAATAGGAATGTGCCAATGATGATGCAGCAAGCCAGTTGGTCGGCAGTTGCCAAAAGGCTCATGGTGGTCGCTTACATGAAGCACTTTCTATAATTTTTATTTTTTAATCAATGTCCCTTGATGTAAGGTTCACTGGCACCACACCTTGTTGCTTTAGGGTTATACCCCAACATATGACGTGACTCTGAGCTGCCCCAGAGCATCACGGTGTCCTAAAACTGACATGTGTCTTAAGGACCCTGTTAGAAGCAGTGGCGGCTCCTCGAGGGAGTGCTGCGGGGCGCTGAGGCGGGGCGGGGGAGGGGCAGGGTGGCCGAACGGAGTAAAGTAAAGAAAGAAAGAAATAAAACGATTTACATTGTGCGCGCTGCAATGCCATATCGGCGATGCAGCGCGCGCAATGTAAATCGTTTTATTTATTTATTTACTTTACTCTGTTCGGCCGTATGCTGGAGTTTACTACCCCCCCACCCTGCCCCTCCCCCGCCCCGCAGCACTCCCTCGAGGAGCCGCCACTGGTTAGAAGTGATTATTAGAAAGACTATTGGGGTCATTGACATTGGGGTTTTGTTGCTTTTGATCACGTATGAGGGTGGGACAGTCGACTGTTGAAGAAACTGAGAGGTCCAGAAATATCAGGAGGCAGGGGTCATCGTCATCTGTGTGCAAGAGGGCAATAGTTACGATGTGTAAGGTAGCGGTCTCCATGCTGCAGTGTGATTTGAAGCCAGAATGGTAGTCCTGCAGGAGATGGTTAGCAGTGATGTGATATTAGAATTGAACATACTGTTTTTTTAATTATCTTGTATATGAATGGTCGGTGAGTGATGGGCCAGTAGTTGGCGAGGTCATCAGGGTCTAGTGTAGGTTTCTTTAAGAGTGAGAGGACCTTGGCTGTCTTGAGAGCTTCTGGAAAGATGCTTAAAATGAGGGGGGCATTGACAATTGTAAACAAGGTAAGAAAGCATCACCAGAGAGAGCTTTGATGAAAGACGATGGTAAAATATAATCTTCAGAACAAGGGGCTTTGAGGGAGTCGAGTATGTCAGCGAGAACTAGGAATGATAAAGCTTTGAAGGCTGGTCATTGTGGAATTCTACGGGAAGGGGTGGCTGTAAGAGATGAAACAGGCTTGGTGTCTTTGATGCACTGTCAGATCATCTGCATTTTTCAGTGAAGGAGAGGTTGATGGCATTGCACTTTTGTGTGGAGTGTGGAATAGGCAAGACCGGCAGATGGTTGATGCAGTGTTTGATTTTATTGAACAGCATTCTGCTTCTGTTGGTGGCTTCATTGATGGTGCTGGTATATTACTTTATTTTTGCTGATGTGATGAGCTGTCTATGTTTTGGTCAGATGGACTTCAGTATCAAGAGGTTCTCATGAGTTCTATTTTTCTTTCATTTTCTTTCTTGTCAGCGGATGAATTATTTATTGTCAGCAAGGTATTTAGAATACCAGGGTGCTGAACACTTCGGCTTGCATCTGCATGTTTTAATTGAGGTGCGGATGTTCATATAGCTGTCAAAACAATTGTTGAAGTTGTTTAGAGTGTTAGTGGGGAAGTTGATAGGGTAAAAGATGGGTTCAAGCATTAGGTTGTCTATGGAGAAGTCTTTGAAGGTTCTGGAGGATTGTTCTTCTCTTTTGCGTAGACCTTTATTTGTTGGTAGGATACTGAGAAGGGAGACAGTGATGGCAAAGTGGATGGTCCGGTCCAGAGGCATGGGTGGCCCAATTGTTAGTACACACAATGTTCACTTTCCCACTTGGGTCAAATAAAGTTAAATATCATCCTCCACAAGACAGATTAAACTTTCATTACAGAGTCCTTCATAAATACCTGTAAGTGGATCCAACTAGTGAATAATTGAATGGATTGTGGCAATAAAATGTACAAAGAACTGGAAGCATAAATGGAACAGAACTACAATGATAAGCCTGCAGATTAATACTTTTGCACAATAAGAACGGAGGTTTAGATCCATCGTTGGTTAACTAGTATGGTCCTTGCTATAGGCAGTACCCAACTCCTTTATCCTAGAGGTATAGTTTCATAGCCAAGCCTGCATACATTACTTTCCAAGACCAGATTTCTTAAAATGCTACAAAGCTGAAGTTTTGCCCATAGTGATGTTTGAACATTCCGTTACTCGCCTAAACTGTGGACCTTATATATATATATATATATATATATATACACACATATACACACACACACACACACACACACACACACACACACACACACACACACACACAGTGAAAAAAGCTTTACATTTTGAGATTTGATTATGTTCTATTGATATAATCTAAATTTTTGAGTGAAAGCCAAAAAACCATTGCCAGTTGTTTTTAATTAAATTGATCAATATTGGCATTGTTTGGGAAAGCTTTGAGGCTTATTTGGGGGTATGGCAAAAGCCTATGAACCAAATGACAAGCAGGTAGATTTTCCATACTGCACTGAGACAAACAGATTTGCATCTTGCACCCTGTAGTCTAAAAGAACGTAAAGATTTTTTTAACGCAAAAGGAAATGTATTGTGAAGCTGTAACTCAGGTGATTTACAAGGAAAGTTGCAAAACAAGCTGGCAATGCTGTAAAATGGCTTCACAAAATTCTGCAAACAGAAAACTTTAAGGTCTGTGATTTCTAAGACTGATTAATTCAGACTTTCCTCACCTTTTCTAGCACTCTTTAGAAGAAATTATTTTACCCCCTTCCTTGCACTGTTATCACAGAGGGTGACAGAGCAGTGTGTACAACAGCTAATAGTTTGATAAAAGGAAGTTAAGAAGGCAAGAATATCCCTCTCTACTGGCAAGGGCCATAGGAAAGATAGACTTCCTAACCTAATGGGGAGCACATTGTTTAAGGGATGTAAAGAACCCCTAGGCTTACTTGCTTATTTACCGAGTTGCTGACTGGGGCATTGCCACAAGTGTCTTCCCTAGGGAGCATCTCATTTTTTAACTGAGGCTAGGACAGTTAGCTGTGAGGTTCTTATAGACTTATCATGCTTGAGAATTTGGATTACAAAAACTTTATTAAAGATAGCACCCACCAAACTGCAGAGCATTATAGTTCGGTTAATTCTGCCTAACGAGGCAGGCTTCATTCTTGAGTGACTATTGGCAGCATATATCGATTGCTTTTTGAAGGCGATAAATTATACATAAATTGAAAATCCCCATTTAAATCTGACATTACTGGGTGGCGAGTAATCACACAATCTGGTGGACTGGTTATTTTAGTTTTAGGTCCCAGTTATGAACTATCCTTAACAGCTCAGTCAAATGAAGCCATCAAATGCTTAAGGGTGGGGGGTGCTGGGGGGGGTTCTCAGCGGATTGTGCCCTGAATGGTAAGCTGGTGGGCACCTTCACATCTTTTGTAAAAATAGGAGTCATCGATTGAGTTTTCATATGGAGATCCATTTATACTAAAAGAAAATGTATCATATTAAAGAAATTACTAACTATGACTGTCATAATCTGCAACAATTAACTTTTGTACTACGTGCTAGTGAAGGTCCTTTTGGGAACATTCGTGGGAAATAAAGAGTTTGAAATATTTAACCCATGCTATTTTTGCTATGCAAAAACAGTTTATTGAGTTAGGAGTTTGTCCAGTAATAAATCTGCCGAGTATGACTGTCATCTCAATTGTATGAAGTTTGTATAGAATATTTAGCACCAATTGTGTTTTTGGAACTTTCACAAAGACGGTGCGTGCACCAGGCTCATATAACAGAATTAATAATATGGTACTTCACAAAAACTGGAAATCCTTTTGAGTGAATGTCTTGACATTTGATGTCACTCTTAAATAAGGACATCAAGCTATTTGCTAAGAAGCTAACTCACTGAGTAGCACTACTAACTCAGAAGTCTTGCTTCCGAATGCCAGCATGGTTATGTGCCGGGACGGAGGACAATGGATCACATTAACCACACACTAATAATATTTATTCTGCAGTGCTACCTCTATCCTATGGCCATGCTCCTCCTTGACCAGGAAAAGGCATTCAAAATTATTTATTGTCTGTATTTGTGGAAGCTTTGTCCCCACTTCAGGATAGGCTCAATTTATTAGTTGGATTTGGTCAGCTGTAATCTAGCCCAAAAGTTAAAAGGTGTGTGATGGCTAGAATATCTCCCCATCGCCACAACACAAGAGGGGTGCCCACTTCATCTGTTATTCACACTGGGCTTGGAACTTCATATTGCGCACATTCAACTTCACCTGTGGATCACCCTTCATTGTACTTAATGTTCGCACTAATATCAAGGCTTCTATGGATAATATTTATACTTACAATACAACCCCCCACAATGCTTTTCAGCTGACACAAATACTTGTGCGAGAATTTGGGACTAGGATCTTGTAAAATACTCAATATGGGGGGAAGCATCTGGTGGCAGAGATGAAGAGCCTGATTTAGAGTTTGGCGGATGGGTTACTCTGTCACAAACGTGACGTATACACCGTTCGTCTTATTACAAGTACATTATATCCAATGGCACTTGTGATAAAGTGGGCAGGATATCAGTCACGTTTCTGCAGGATACCCATCCACCGAAGTCTAAATCAGACCATAAGTATCTAGGTCATGATATACATGGGCTGACCTCATAAGATGCACTTTATTCATATACATGCATATTTTGAGAACCTCTGCTAAAGAAATGTATATCTGTGATTAAGAGGTGGGAAAGGCTGCCAATTTTCCTTACTGGAAGATGCAACTTGATCATGAAGATCATTCTACCTAAACTTCTATATGTGTTTCAATTGGTACTCAAATAGACTCTTACAATTTTTAGGTGCATTGAATCAGCTATCTCAAACTTCAATGTATATTGAGATACATCAAGTTCCCATTAGTTAGAGGGGAGTGGGCTCTCCCTTAATTTAAGTTCCATTTCTAGGCGTATGTAGCCATATGATGGACTTATAACAATTGTCAGTGTATGGACCCTCTATTTTTGACTGTATTTGATGGATCGCAGCATACATTTGCATAACTCCGACTATCCAAAATTTCAATGTCTTCTATTCTCAAAATCATGATATTTTCTTTAACTTTTCTGTATGATATAGAGTGATAGTGACAAGAGGTCCCGAACCCTTGAAGATGTTGCCCAATCCACTTGATGCATAAAGCATTTTAACTACTAACATACATGCCAACATTTAAAACATTATATGTTCTTAGTTATACCCAGCTTAGGCAGCATAATTCCAATGGAGGGCCGATGCTCTCTACCTTCATGGTTGCAACCAAGATTTTGACGAAATGCATATGTTCACCTATGAAAGAGATTTTGCTTAGAGGGGTCAGGTGTGACAGAAGCACTTTTAATTAATTTGATTCTATTGCTATTATAGGGGTGACTAAATATTGTCAGGATGTGGAAAGGGCTTAATTCCCAATATGCTCAAGCATTGGTGGAAAGCTTTCAAGGATTTTGTATTTTCCAATTCACTATGAAAATTTATTCATTTTACCTCTTGAGCTTTGGGTAGACCAGCAGATGCATAATAATTGGCTACAATACAGGCTCGCAGCTTGTCCATCATTCTTCTGGCATCGAGCAGGCGCTGAAAAATAAAATTGATGTACATTAGAGCCCGAAAGTGTGACATCCTCCAGTGTAGCCTTGTTTCCATTCAGTAGTAATGGGAGGCAAGGACAACCCTATATACCTATAAGAACCTAGGTCATCACGAAGGGCTCATTTTGTAGTTACAGGGTTAATACTCATAGTAACCAAACTACCAAAGCAATTAACGGAACAAAGATAAACTTGCCAAAGTAATGACATTTTAATGCACATGTAAACCAGAAGAACAGCACATAAGGTGCTCAGTGCCCCGGTAATCACCCAACGTAAACAGTGTAGATGAATGCTAGTGTGTATAGACAAAAGTTAACAACTTCATAAACAATCAATGGCTTGGTACGCAGATACAGGTATGCCAAACAGTTTCTCATATTTTTGAGTGAACAACAGTGTGCTTGCTGTAGTGTCGAATTTCCAACCTTATGTCTCAGTTATAAGGTCATCATCAGGACAAGACAGTGTGAACCACCTAGAGGTTCTAAAGTAGTATGAAATTTGGGTGAATGATTACCAAATGCCTTAAAAAGAGGTCGCTTGAAAGGCCACTCAGCCAGGGAAAAGAAACAGGACTTACAGTGACGATTCCAGGAAATAGATCACTGACAATTAAAAGACACAATAATTGGAAAAAAATCTGTAATAGCATTACAGTTAAAGGTAAATAGTAACTACGAGTTTATGAAAAGATCTACTTTCTCAATCCTGCAGTCTCCCTGCCTCACAACTGCCTGAAGTGCTTATTCCTGCTACAGCTGGGGTGAGACTCGGTCCCCTAGTCCACCGCGCGCCCAGCAGAGCCATGACAGATAGTGCTAAAAGCACGCCAGCACACCCGCAGTGCGGGACGTGACCGGGCCAAGACCGGGCTTGTCGGCGGCTGGTCGAGGTGGGCCTATTCTCTTGGCTCTACGTTTTTGTGGCAATTCTATTGTCCTAATCCTTTGACACGGTGCTTTCAACCATCAACCTATCCCGTTGTACGCAACTGGACCTCCCACAGGAAGTAAGTGGACTCTTTCTAGTTGAAGCTCTATTGTGTGGGACTTCATTTTCTAATTTAAGGGGTATCCGCAGATCTTTTGGCAATATGGGTAAACATAAGGCTGGGGGCCGAAGGCGGTAGTTGATACTAAACGCACTACTATTGACTCCTTTTTAGCTTGAGGAGTGGGTGTCATTTCTAAAGAAATTGACTTGACAGAACGCCGCTTATCCTTGTATATGACTGGGCAATGTGGACAAGCGGAAGATACTGAGAAACCTGACTATTTTGGATGGGGAGCCAGTAATGGGTGCGAACCATGGCAATCATATGGTCCGGGATGATCACACCTCCCAGGAGCTGCCCTTGGAACTTGAGGTGCCCCCCTCCTTTGGCCTCCACTCCCCTGGTACGTTAACCAGCGGCCAAACATAAGCGAAAGTCCAGAAGGGTGGCAGCCGCTAGCCCAAGTCCAACTGCATCTATCGCAACGATATGTCATAGGGTCGATGATTATTCTGTTCCTTTGGATGAATCCCCCTGGTCTACTGCCTTATGTAATTTTGTTGATACCGTCAAAGATATGGTTCTACCACATAGGGAGAAACTGAAGCGATTAGAAGAGAAAATTGATCAAGTATCTTCTTTCTGCCACAGCATGGCTACTACGAGCATGGCCACCACCAGTGTTATTACTACGGAGCTGGCCCCTTTTAATGTAGGCCAGAATCATCCTTTCACTAATTCTAATGTTCTTCAACAATCTACCAGGGCGCCTTATAGACATGGTGGTGCACCTGGACTTGTTACTGGGGGGTCCGCAATTATGCGTGTATCAGGGGCCGCTCCTACATCTGAACCTTTTTTTATGCAGCCAACAGTTACAGCTACTAATAACCACCATGTGAATCAACTCCCTGGCCCTAACAGTCAGCTGCAGAATCCTGGATTGAGTCTTGCTGACCCTAACGACCACGCGACTTTGTGACCCCATAACAATTGATTTGCCACCAGCATGTTGTCCGTATATGGCTGTTTTGGTCAATGTCCCCCTCCTCTTAAATCCTGATCAAAAAGAGTCCCCAGAGTCCCTGGTGAATAAAGTTGTACATTGGTTGAATTGGAACTATGTATTTCCCCTAGAGCGAGCACACCAAATCCTGCTAGCCAGGAGAGTGGGATAGGTTTGGGTGCTTAGGAAAGGTTTTAAGGGGGATTGCATTATTATTAATTTTCTTCATCCCAGATATGCTGGGGACATTTTGGCTAAGTCATCATTGCATTCCCCATTTGTCAGAAACATGGCTCTTTTCCCGTTATGTTTTTTTTATCTTCATCTACACAGTCCTGATCTAACATATAATGGGAATTACAATACACAGGGAATGTCTGGTCCTAACCCTAGTCTGTATTCCCCTCTGGCCACTACCAATACGTTCCAGGGTTTGAGCTCCCTACAAGATAATGATTGACTGAAGCATATTAGGTGTAACGCAAGGCCAGGTGGTGTTGATACTGCTGGTGGAATTGGGTCTAATGTTGGTATGGATTCGCCCAACCTTAATTTACCAGGGAAGGGGGTTTGTAATAATAAGGATAATTTTAGGCTCCATGATACTACCAATAATGTTAATATTGATTCTACAGCTCTATTATCAAGGACTACCAACCAAGTCATGGATGGTCGCTATAAATTTGCAACATGGAATGTAGGAGGGCTATCGAACAAGATAGGAAACATGGAGTGGGCACGTACTATATCCGATTTTGAGGTCTTTTGTATTCAGGAAACATGGTGTGTGGGCCCCAATGCATGTTGAAGGGTTTTCTTCACATTTTTTAGGAGCTATACCCACTTGTACTGGGCGGGCTAAAGGGGGGCTCCAGATTCTTATTTCTAACAAGCCTCCTGTAATTGTTAAACAGACATCATCAGTAGAAAGCAAACACAAGGAGATGATGGACGGAGCGCTGAAACTTTTCAGACACTCACCCCCAGTCACAGATCTGGGTTGAATCCATCATCATTCTTTAGCTCACTTTGCCACCTCAGTTCATACCCAGCTAGATGCAAATCAGTCTTGACCCTGTGCCTCATTGGAACAGTCCAGCCCGAACTGCCAAGCCAGGTCTTCCCTGAACCGGAAACAAGCATCCTGGGACCGGTTTCTGGGTAACACCCTTCATCAGCCAGGCTAGCTTGAATCCAGTGGCAGAGTGAGCAAGGGACCCACGTCTGGGCATACCCTGCCAACTTAGGGCGAACAAAGCAAACACAAGGAGATGATGGACGGAGCGCTGAAACTTTTCAGACACTCACCCCTAGTCACAGATCTGGGTTGAATCCATAATCATTCTTTAGCTCACTTTGCCACCTCAGTTCAGACCCAGCTAGATGCAAATCAGTCTTGACCCTGTGCCTCATTGGAACAGTACAGCCCGAACTGCCAAGCCAGGTCTTCCCTGAACCGGAAAAAAGCATCCTGGGACCGGTTTCTGGGTAACACCCTTCATCAGCCAGGCTAGCTTGAATCCGGTGGCAAAGTGAGCAAGGGACCCACGTGTGGGCATACCCTGCCAACTTAGGGCGAACAAAGCAAACTCAAGGAGACGTGGGGTAACACCCCTCATTAGCCAGGCTAGCTTGAATCCAGCAGCAAAGTGAGCAAGGGACCCACGTCTGGGAGTTTCAGCGCTCCGTCCATCATCTTCTTGTGTTTGCTTTGTTCGCCCTGAGTTGGCAGGGTATGCCCAGACGCGGGTCCCTTGCTCACTTTGCCACTGGATTCAAGCTAACCTGGCTGATGAGGGTTGTTACCCCGAAACCGGTCCCAGGATGCTTGTTTCCGGTGCAGGGAAGACATGGCGTGGCAGTTCGGGCTGGACTGTTCCCATGAGGCACAGGGTCAAGACTGATTTGCATATATCCAGGTCTGAACTGGGGTGGCGAAGTGAGCTAAAGAACGATGATAGATTCAACCCAGATCTGTGACTGGGGGTGAGTGTCTGAAAAGTTTCAGCGCTCCGTCCATCATCTCCTTGTGTTTGCTATGACCCTCTAAGGTCGTGTCACTCATTAACAAACTGATTAAGGGTACTTTTTTAAGGATAGGGCAGATCGTCAAATGCGATCTGAGATAACAAAATTGACAGGTGGCATGTACATGTCTCTTTCTTTGGAGGAGGGTTACCAACATTAATTGTCCCGACTCACTAACAACCAACATCAATATGTGCTGATAAGATTTAGGTTTGGCACTGTACACCATCTGGTAGCTCTTCCTACAATGAAGTTGTGTCTAACTGAATAGACTTTCTGCCCATGCGATGGTGTGAGTAAGCAGAGCATGCTGGACTTTATGCTATTCTGTAGTTTATACCCAAACTATAGGCACTACTATATTAAACCTATTTTTGTTGCTCAGAATATTAGAAATTATAAAGTGGGTATGAATTTTTTACTTGCTTTAAATGATAATTCAGTGCGTTTTAACGTTGCTCTTTTTTTATCTTGAAGGCAATTAGTTCAAGGACAAGTATTATGTATTAGATTTAACTGGCCTTTGGAATTTGGTAATTCATGTGTCAATGTTGGACTGCTGAAATATATATGTTTTCTAAAATTATGCACTCTAGCCTTATTCCGTTATATCTAACTGTATTTTTAATGTCTTTTATTAAATGTTTTATGTACTTTTATGGCTGTTTTTTAACTTGCCGAATAAAATTTAAACTGACTGACTGAAAAGATCTACTCACTTGGAAGCAAAACACTTCAGTTAAGGGCCAGAATGATCAACGCACTAAGGTCAAAAACATACAATAAGTGTGAGAAAGTAACATGCCTTTTATGAGAGGGCAGTACACTTGCTCTAGGTCCCACCTATTCGGATAAGTATATAGCTAAAATAACTAGTGGGTCTCTCATTTTTGGGTCCTCAGATTAAGTCCCAGCAAATCGCCCGTAATGGGCCAGTGATCTTTAGGGGAGGTAAAAAAAATGTGTGGATGCTTTAACTATATACCAACAACCTGCTCTAGGTGCTGTATGGAACTGGCTATCAATATGGCACTACAGCATAGCAAGAAGAAAATGAAGGTGATACACAAACTGGAGAAAAGCATCTTAGCTCCTTAGGTGCGGGTGTTGGCCTCCGTCCAACTTCTGCACTCCCTCCCCAAAGTGGCCAAAGGCTGACATTGGGGAGGTTTTAAAAGGAACCGCCAATGCTTGCCCTAGAGATTTCCTTTTTTAAAACAACCAGGGTGGGTGCGAAGCGGAATCCCTTTTGATTAAGCACCCATCCCTCCTCCTGCCCATCTGTGACATCAGTTCACCTTGAGGAGGAACAGGTATGTACTCTCCCCTGTGTCCAGTGTAGATTTTAGGCCATAAATGACCTCCCCAGTTTTGAGGGAGGCATCGCTGGAAAGGAGAGTAGCTTAATTTTTTTGGGGGGGGGTCTGCCTCTCTGGTATAAGGGCCGACCCCCCCTTCCCCGGTGGCTTTTATATTTTTATGAAATGTGTGTTTTCCACGTGGCCCGCATATTTGTAGGGGCTCGGCCCTTCTAGCATACAGGTCGAACCCGTTGGGGAGGTGCAGGGGGAATATGTGTTATTGAATTCGCGTTTTCCCCTGGGAAATCAAAAAGGTATACATATTACAGTCACCGCACTGCACATAATGGTGGACGGAACATAGGCCATGTTGTTACGGAGTACTCTGTGTGGCAAAACCGAAAGCTTATAGCAGTTTTTGAAGTATTCTTTAGGGACCTTATGACAGTCTTTCCCAGCTGGTTTACCTTAGTTTCAAAGATAAATATATGCTCACTTAGTTCCAGGAATGAGGGCTGTGAGGCATCCACAGACACCCGCAACTTGAATCCACAAAGTAGAAGAAGTTGGATTTAGCAAACCAAGTGTGCTAAAGGCACATAAAAGACGAGTCTTCCTGAGTCTCAGGTGGCTGCCACTGAAGGCGTTTATAAATGCTCACTTGACATGTATACGTGATTAGTGAGGACTTTGAAGAGACAGACATGAACATGTAGGAAAAACTCAGACTTTGTATGCTTTTATAGGGATATCGCAGAGGTGGAAGGGAGATAGTCAAAGTAGGAGAATTACACATGGTCACTTCATCACCAAAGGACTCAACCCCATGTGCGCTGCACTCACTTCGATACTCAATGACTCCCTCACTCGGCTATCCAGACGACTACAAACCATACAGAATGCAGCAGCCAGGCTCACCCTACACCTCTGACCCCATATGCACATCACTCTACACTTCAAAGAGCCTCAGTGGCTCACCATTCACAAGCGAGCTCTCTTCAAACTCATGCACACAAAGCATTACACAACTTTAGCCCAGCATACCTTAACAACTGCATCAGATTTCAGAAACCTTCCAGACACCTCTGCTTAGCCAGACTCCTACTCGCACACATCCCATGCATACAGAGCACCAGAACTGGCGGTCGTGCTCCTCCTACCTTGCTCCTAAAGCCTAGAAGACCTGCCCCTACACATCAGAGCCACCTCTTAAAATTTTACATTCCGCAAGAAGCTGAAGACTTGGCAAGCCCATGGCTCGGCCCAGACTGCTCCTCCATCAGCCTCAGGATACCCTCGTGGGTGATAGCGAGCTTTACATATACACATAATATTGCACAGAACTCTATACCTAACACTACACATATGGGTTATATTTGTGGTCTGCTTGCCATGTTCATCCACTGTCAGCACATGGTAGATGTTCTGTTTGCTGTTTGACAAGTGCATTACAGTCACAGCACTACACCTAACAGTGGATGGGACGTACACCACATTGTCACAGAGTACACTGTGCACCAAAACTAAATGTCCTTAGTAGTTTTGGACGTGCTCTCTAGGGAACTTAGGACAGACTTCCCCAGCATGTCTACCTTAATTTCAAAGGAAGACAGAGGAACGTAGGTAGTGAGGCATCCTCTGACACCCCCAACTCACCTCCATAAACTAGGGACTGGATTTAGCACAGTGTGCTAAAGGTGCATGAAAGACATGTCTTCCGGAGACTCATGTGGCTCTCATGGGAGCCATTAGTAAAGGTTCCCATTGACCCTTGTTTTGATATATGAAAATAAGTTACTTACCTGTAACTATGGTTATCCAGTATTGGTATCTTTCATAGATTCACATGCCTGAATCTGATCTCCCATTTTGTTCCTGTGATCAGCGATCTGTACAGAATGATATACATTTTTTGTTCTTCTGTAAATTTTATTGTGATTAAAGGAAACGATTTATTATCCCCATTTTATGTAAAATGAACTTCAAACAGTGTCGTGTAGCCCTTTATTACCTGCAATTATTACCTGACCCCTTTATCTGTTTTTCTTTGGCGTCCTTTTTGTTATCTGCTTTAAAAAAGAGGCGTACAATCTGCTAAAATTATATCCCGAACAATGATCGATTTTACTGTATTGTGTAAATAATTATGAATTTGTATTTTAATGCAATAATTTTTATACTTTTTATACATTTTAACCTTACTGTAATGCTGTGAAACGTTTTTTTTTTTTAACTGTAGTATACTTTTTATGCCTACATTGTGTTGGCGAAATAAAGTTATTCTGACTGACTGACATGCCTGAATCAATCCCCGTCGTCGAGATGGTAAAATAGTCAAGCAGTGACTTAAATCCTTCATAGGCTATAATGGCCCAAGGCCATCTAAACAGTAGCCTATCTATGTCCTTTTTTTAAAAAAAGGCCAAATGTTGGCATCCAGGCAATCAGCTGTTAGCACGCTCTAGAACACTCCCAGCAGAGGCCGGTTCTCCTCAGATTTTCTAATCACAAGTGGGAAGTAAGAATCCCAAATTCAAGGAGAACTGACTCCACAGGGAGGAAGGTGGGTTGCATGTGAATCTATGAAAGATTTTAATTTTTAATTTTTTTTTTTTTATTTCTTTTAATTAATTTCTTTATTAGTTTTTCCTCCAAATCTGCAGACCATGTTCATATACAATTATACATCTCATCTACCTCAGCCGAGGCAGTGAACATTCCAACCATCAACTCAGGAATTGAGACCTATACCCACGTCCGTGATGGTTTTCCAATCTATCATGGTGTGCTTCGATTTTTTCGTTTCATGATAACCCAACTGAAGTTAAACCCCCACCCCAACCCCCCAAGCCCCCCTCAATAACCCCCTCGCCGCCACCCCTCCCCCCTGCCGGGTCTGTATAACTCGAGGTCCGTGCATCTCAATGCTCATTCTGGGTCTCCGTTTGTCTCCCCCCTTGGCTTGGGGCCGTCCCCCCTATGGAGGTCGTCCCCTCTGTTGACACCTGTGTGGATTGTGGGGCCTGTCCCATTATCTCCTGGATCATCATTCCCCATGCCAGTAGTACCTCAGGTAGTTTGTCATCTCGTCTAGTGTTTCGCATATGCCCCTCCTCGACCAGAGCCCACTCCCTCAAATCTGTTTCCCACTTAGCCAGTAGTTGCCCTTGTTGGGTTAACCAATGGATCGCAATGCGCCGCCTAGCTATAACGAGTCCCAGAACCAGGAACCGCCTACTTGTCTTACGTTTAGGATCACGAGGAATCAGGCCCAGGAGACAAGGGCGCGGGTCCATGGCAATCATCCACCCTGTAATCCTTGTCAGGTCCTCTAGGACCGCCCTCCAGTACGTCTGGATTGTTGGACATGTCCACACCATATGAGGAAAATCTGCCTGAGCGTGGCGACATCTAGGGCAATGTGAATCCCTGGAACTATCAATGTCCTGGAGCCGCCTAGGTGAGAGGTAAGTCATATGTACTATGTTATACTGGATTTGCTTAAAACGATTGCATACCGACACCTTCCGCACACTCTCATGGATTTTTTCCCAGTCCCATGGTGTGATCTCCTGCGGACACACCCGCTGCCATTTCTCCTCTATTTTAAGGGGTCCAACCTTTTTATCTTCCCTCAACGCCCTATATAGGTGGGTAACAAACTTCCACCCCCCTGCCATAGTGATCATCGTGACCAGGGTATGGCCGTGCCCCGGAGCCTCTGGGAACGAGGGCCACAATTGCCGCGCCGTTGCCGCTATTTTAGCATATTCCAGGAATTGCCCTGATTCCAGCTCAAAGTTCGCCACTGCCTCCTGATAGGTAATGAATTTGTTGTCCGGATAGAGGTCAGAGAGCATAAGGCAGCCCCCATCCTTCCACTTGTCAGTTGACATAACATGTTCGATTTGAGCGAAAGGCGGCATAAGCCAGAAATCAGCCTCTGGGGCAAACGGCCGATCCCGGATAAGTCTTCGGACCACTCGATTCCATATTGCAGCTAATAGCCGCACCAATGGAGGACAGTGTTCCCGCTGCCCTCCCGCCCGCCAGAGAAGTGCTCCTAACTGTCTGTCTCCATAGGTGTCCGCCAACAAGGACCTTTCCCAGGAGGGATCCGTGTCCAACCAGGCTATAGCATGTTGGAGTTGTGATGCAAAGTAATAAAGTTCCAGATCCGGGATTTCTAAACCTCCTTTGCCCCACGTACACTTCATGACCTCTAGGCTAATCCGACATCGTTTCCCGTTCCAGAGCAGTAGAATGAGCAGTGCATCCAATTCCCTAAATACCCGATGCGGGAGTTCAAAGAAGGACCCCTGCATTGTGAAGAGACATCTAGGCAGGACCACCATCTTTATCAGGGCGATCTTCCCCATAAAGGAGAGTTTGAGTGTGTTCCAGAAGGCAATACTGCCCCGGAGCCCCCTTAATATCCTCCCCATATTGTGTTGGTAAAAGGTGGTCTCATCCCTACTTATCCATACCCCCAGATATCGCAGTGTGTCCTCTATCCATGGTAGTCCCAGCTCCGGGAGCTGTACCCCGTCCAATTCGCTTGCCGACCCAACTGCGTATAGTTGTGACTTTGCTTTGTTAATGTAAAGCCCGGAGGCTTCAGCAAATTGAGTCAGTGCAGCAAACAGTACCGGCAATGACTGGGCCGGCCGGTTCAGGTATATCAAAGCATCGTCGGCATACATAGACACGATATGTTCCGTATCCCCCACCCGGATGCCCCGCCCTTGGAGGACCCCACGGAGATGACATGCCAATGGCTCCATTGCCAGGGCGAACAGCAAGGGGGAGAGCGGGCATCCCTGCTGCGTCCCCCTTTCTATGGACAGTGCGCCCGACACGTACAGTCCCGTGCGAACCCTCGCCACCGGTCGAGCATAAAGCAGTTTTACCCAATTTACAAATCCCTCGCCCAGTCCCATTTTGAGAAGCACCTGCCATAAATATTCCCATCGGATCGAGTCGAACGCTTGTTCGATATCTAGGAACACTAAGGTGATCTGTTGGGCACTTCCCTCCAATGATTGCATAACGTGGGCGAGGCGGCGAATATTCCGTAGCGTATTCCTGCCTGGTATGAAACCTGACTGATCCTCGTGTACCAGCTGTCGGAGATATGGGAGGAGCCTACTTGCTAGCACTTGGCTAATGATTTTAAGGTCCACGTTCGCATGGAAATTGGCCGATAAGAACTGGGGAGCAGGGGATCCTTCCCCGGTTTGGGGATCATCACTATCAATGCTTCCCGCATGGAATCTGGGAGTATGCCTCGTTCACTGGCTTCCGCCGCGATTTCCAGGAGTTTAGGGATCATGACCCCCCCCATAGTCTTTATAGAGCTCAGCCGCTAGGCCATCCATCCCGGGGGACTTAGCGGTCTTCAAATGGGCAATTGCTGCCCGTATCTCCTCTCCTCTGAATGGGGCCCCCAAAGACTCCTGACTCTCCGGGTCTATGCAGGGCAGTTCCATCTCAGCTAGATAGGCCTCCACAACCTGAGGGGCGTGGGGGACTGGGGTTCAGAGTATATTCTATGAAAATGGGATACAAATGCCTTATTGATCTTATGCTGAGTGTAAACCATATGGCCGTGTTCATTCTTAATTGTTAAAATCGGGTGAGGCTGAGTTTCCATCCGAATCAGGCGCGCTAGTAGGCGTCCGGCCTTGTCCCCCTCCGTGTACCAGCGGCGCCTGCTCGCAGTTCTATTAAATTTGCCTAATGAGTCCCAAATGTCCCCTATTTTCCGTCTCAGTTCTGCCCATTTAGCCGGCCCTTCCCTGTCTGTGGGAAGCTCCTCCTCTAGAGCTGCCAAGCGCTCCTCCTGCTGACGTAGATCCCGTTCCAGCACTTTTTTAACCCCTGCCTCCGTGGACATACAGACCCCCCTTATCACCACCTTCATTGCGTCCCATTCGATCGCCCTAGTGCTGGCCGTGCCCCAGTTCACATCAAAATAGACATCCAGCCCTTGCGTTATTGCAGCTTTATAGGTCGTGTCCCCAAAGGCTTCGATGTTGAGCCTCCATAGCGGTACCCGAGATCTCGGCCGGCCCAGAGAATATGTTATTAGCAGAGGGGAGTGATCGGACAGGTAGCGGGCCAAATATTGCGTCTCCCCTATCTGATGAGCAGCTGTCATTTGAATAAAGAAATAGTCTAGTCTACTATAGGTATTGGCAGCAGGCGTGTGGCACGAATACACTCGACGGCCAGGGTTACGGTGTTGCCATATATCCAGTAAGCAATAGTTTGGAGCATCTGGCCCATGGCCTCTCTCACTTTAGGTTTGGCATCCAGTTTTGGGGGGTGTCTATCTAACTCCCCATCAAGGGCACAATTAAAATCCCCTGCAACAATCAGTTCTGTGTCTGGATCCAGATCTATCTGTCCCAAGACTCGATTCAAAAACTCACCATCATCACTATTTGGGGCATAGATATTTGCCAAGCATATACTGTGCCCATCTAGCGTCCCCTCTACCATTACATATCTCCCATCAGAATCTTGTCTAGTGTTTATAGCCTTAAAGGGAACTCCTGCTGCCACCCAAATAAGCGCGCCTCTAGCAAACCCTGAGTAGGAGGTTGCGAAAAATAGACCCCTCCACCTGCGTTGCACATATTTAAGACAGTCTCCCCAGAGGTGCGTTTCCTGGAGTAGGGCTATACTTATTCCATACCGCCTGAGGTATGTTGCCACCCGGATCCGTTTGACCACATTATTGAGCCCCCGGACATTCCAAGGTTATAAATTTGTACTTCTGTGTGTCACCTGGCACGAGTCAGCTGCTGTTGGTGCGGCGGCTACCGGTGTTCGTGTGGGGGACCCCCAACAGTGTTGTAGTGTGACCCCTTGCGTTGCAATCTCTTCTGACCTCTAGCGACGCGGCATAGACCAGACCTGGCAGTAACCCAAATAGAACAACATTGCAAACACCCAGTCCCAACTCCCCCCACCCACAGGCAGTAGTACTTCATTCTCACAACCCAACCCTGGTCGGAGGACTCAGAACCCCGCCCCAAAGCTCCACCCACCCCCTAGATCACCCTCCCCAACTTGTAGTAACGACTATGAATTAAATAACTTTCACAAGTCAGGTAGCCCCCCCGGACTCAGATATTCAGCCAAACTGACTGGCACTGCGCATCCCCGCCCGACTGGTGGTCTAGCCAGGCCGCCTCAGCGCACTACAGCTGGCGTGTCGAAAGGGTACCTTGGCGGAATAGTGCCTCCCTCCTCAAAAAAAAACAATGTTCCAGCCCCCCCCCCCCTCCCCCCCTTTATTGTCTCTGGGCCCAGGACCCTCTCTTGTGAGCCCCGCAGCAGAGTCAAGTGTCCTTCGGGTCAAATCTTGTACTCACAGTTTCAATGACCCCGAACCCCAAGGTCCCAATTCGATGTATGCCTCTCAAGTGTCTCTGGAGCCCCCATCGTCTGGGCTGGTGTCGCCCCCCTGTTCCGACTGCGTTTCTTGCACCAGACATAATGGAGAAAACTGGTTCTGTGTCGGGATCGCCTCCCTCTCCGTAAGGAGGGTGCCATCCGGTCCCATCATGATGCGGCCTCCGTCTGACAAGTCCCGGACCCTGGGTCTTTGTTCTCCACTGCGACGTTGCTGGTTCCGTTGCCGACCACTCCTCCTCCTCTGTTCTTGCCAGCCCTGGTTTTGGTCCTGGCCTGCCAGACCCAGCAAGTCCATCCAGTCCGTTACCTCCGGTGGGTTACCAAAGAAGTGTACCTTGTCCCCATATTGTACACTGAGCCTGGCCGGGAACATTAGACTATATTTGATATTGAGGTTTAACACCCAAGAAGTCATTTCGTAGATCCTGTACTCTTTTCGTATAGTCTGGGTAGACATGGATATCGTGGTTCTCAAACCTGGGCAGACCGTTGGTGCGAATATATTGCAGGATCGCGTCCCAGTCCCTAAAGTTGAACAATCGAGCGATCAGGGCTCTGGGCGGGGATCCCGGTTTCGGCGGCGGGCCGAGGGAGCGATGGGCTCTCTCCACCGCAAACATCTTGGAGAGCCTGAGGTTCGGGAACACCGCGCCAATCCAACCTTCCAGAAACAGGTCCGCTGCTGGCCCCTCCGCCTTTTCTGGAAAGCCCAAAAAGCGGAGGTTGTTTCTCCTCGACCGCCCCTCTGCGTCGTCTGCTCTATCTTCCAGTCGAGCTGTGTGTTCCTGAAGGGCCGTTACGGTCTCCCGCAGTTGACTGACCTCGGTCTGCAATGCGTTCAGGTCTCCTTCAGTGGTGGTAACCCGGTCCGCCATCTTCCTGAGGTCCAGGCGCAAATGGTTGATATCCATGGCCATCCCATCCATTTTGGATTCGAGCGCCACTCGTGAGTCACGTATGGCTTCCAGAATATCAGACTTGTCTCGGGCCGCTGAACCCTGGTGGGATCCCTGTTCTGGGTCTGTTCGGAGGCGGTCAGCAGAGGTTGGGCCCGGCCCCGTGTACTGCATAATTTTATTAGATTGGGCGCCTCTAAGTGGTCTAGCTCTCCTCATGTCCAGCGCAAATGCCCCAAGGCGCCTCCTGGTGGTCTCTCTGTCGGAGCTCGATGGTGCAGGAACCGGCCTAGATGGTAGCCTGAATCAGAGGATATCACTCAGGCGCTCTGCGCTGCCCTTGGTCCGGAGCCACAGGCCTCAGTATGGTAGGCGTCTCTCAGGTCCCCTCCTTCGGTGGCCGGGGCAAGCTATGTGTCACCACCGGCTTAAATGTCCATCAATGCCACCCGTTTCTGCCTCTGGGCGCCTCCCCAGGTTCGCGGCCGGCCTGTAACTTCGCCGATCCGCGGAGCGGATACCCCAGCCACTATCATGGGCCGCACGGCCCCGCCGTTCCCAGCAACGTCCGTGCAATGTGGGGGTCTCCTCACCCCTCAAGCGGGAGCCCCAATCCTGTATTGTATTCGTCTGCCCAGTCGCGCAGACCTTGCAATGGGCTCCGCGACACGCCCGGGCGCGTCCAGCAGTGGGTAGAGCGGGCCGCTCACGGCAGTCTCACCGCACCGGGCTCGCGTAGATCGCGTTCCCGGCCAGACCGCAGCAGTCTCTCTTCCCCGGGACCCCCAACTGGGGCTTCTAGGCGGCGGGTCCGGCTGGGAGCCGATGGCACGCTTTCAGCCCGCCAGTAAGCGGGGGCAGTCCATGGCGATCCCTACCTTTCAGAACAGGCCGGGGCCGCCATCTTGAGGAGCAGGATTCCGACGGGTCTGCAGAGGCCCGTAGTTGTGTCCTTCAGTCGCGGGCCGATTTCCCTCTCCACTACCGGGACCCTCGGGGTCGGGGGGGCCTCCACTGCTTATCTGTGCACCGGAGGTCACTAATCCGCCAGGATTTTACAGGATTTCAAGCGTTGGGGCAGGAGCAGCGCAGATATGCGTCTAGCCGGCCATGTTGTCAGGCCACGCCCCCCGTGAATCTATGAAAGATGCCAATACTGGATAACCGTAGTTACAGGTAAGTAACTTATTTTCTTATCCAGTATTGGGGTATCTTTCATAGATTCACATGCCTGAATCAGAAAAGCAAGCAGTACCATGAAACTGCACTGTCGTTAGCGGACGGTGAGAGACATGTAACTTTAAACTCCCAATGCTATTGACATATACTAGAAAGATTTCTAATAATCATTTAAAATCGTGCATAAAATGCGTGTACTAAACGTTCCAGCAGAATAAAATGCTAAAACCACCACTGTTGAGGTAAATCTTTAAAGATACACGAGAATTCACATGTATTAAAAATAGTCAAATACAGCTATATATTCATTTGACTATACATTTCCAGACATACGCAATACCTTTATTAGAATAAAGAAAAACTTCTTATCTCAAACAGAGAGGCTGACCTTAATTGAAGAGATAACGCAGTACCGCTTGGCCCACCGCTGCATCCTCTCGTTGCGTAGATTGCATACAGTGATGCTTCGTAAAAGTGTGGACATTCTTCCATGTCGCAGCACGGCATATCTTGTCTAATATCACTCCGGCAAACAAAGCTGCCGATCCAGAAACTGTTCTTGTGGAGCGTGCTTTAGTTCTTGCTGTCAAAGGCTTGTTAGCCTTTTCGTGACAGAACTGGATCGCGGATGAGACCCATCTGGTGACCGTAGCCTTCGTTACAGCCGTTCCTTGTTTTCCTTATCCGTAAGCGACCAGGAGCTGATCTGCTTTCCTTATCTTCTTCGTCTTGTGTAGGCAGAATTTCAAGCATCTCTTCATATCTAACGTATGCAATGCCAGTTCTGCTGGGCTAGATGGGTTTGGAAAGAAAGATTGTAATATCACCGGCTCGTTGAGGTGAAACTGTGTTGGTACTTTTGGAATAAACATTGGGTTCGTCCGTAGAGTGACATCGTTTTCAGTGAAATGTAGAAAAGGTTCCTTGACTGTAAAGGCTTGTATTTCGCTCACCCTCCTTGCAGAAGTAAGAGCTAGTAAGAGGGATACCTTCAACGTGAGAAATGTAAGCTCTGCCTTGTGAATTGGTTCAAACGGTTGTCTCATTAACTGCGCCAGGACCACATTGAGCTTCCATTCTAGAGGAGGCGCACGCACCGGGGGAAATGCGCAGAAAAGCCCTCTTATGAACTGCTTTATAAGACTAGATGCACAGAGAGAAGGAGCTTGAGGAGATTTCCTATAACGGGAAATGGCAGCCAGGTAAACCTTCACTGAAGAGAAAGTGAGACCTGATTTAGCCAGAGAGAGGAGGTACGACAAAATCTGTTCAGCAGGAGCTTGCAGTGGGTGAACGTTATTTCTTTCACACCAGAAACAGAATCGTCTCCATTTCAAACGATATGTTTTGATTTGCGATGATTTCTCTACATTCTTGCGGTATATTTAGGTCCCTAAATTCTAGGAATTCAGGAGCCATGCGTGCAAATGAAGAGAGTGTGGGTCCGGATGATTCACTTGGCCCTTGTTCCTCGATAGCATCGTTGAGGATGACTGTAGGCGAATGGGCTTCGACTCCGACAGCAGGAGCAGTTCTGGGAACCAGTATTGCCTGGGCCAACGTGGCGCTATCAGGATCAGACGACAGCCTTCTGATTTCATCTTGGTTAGCATCCTGGGAATTTAACGGAATGGGGGGGGGGGGGGGGAAGCGTAGGCATATATCCCCGACCATCGCATTAAAAGGGCATTCCCCCTTGACCCTGGTAGAGGGAATCTGCTGGCATAGTACTGGCATTTGGCGTTCTCCTCCGTTGCGAAGAGGTCCAACGCTGGTTTCCCCCATTTCCGAAATACCTTGTCCAGCTGGGATTGTTCTAGCTCCTACTCGTGACAACTGGACTGAGACCTGCTTAATGTGTCTGCTAGGGTATTGTGCAGACCGCTGACATGCTCAGCATTTAACGAGATCCATGGTGTGTTGTCCATTCCCATAATTCTTGCGCTTCTTGAGATAGCGTAATGGATCTTGTTCCTCCTTGCTTGTTGACATAGTACATGCTGGTCGTATTGCCCGTACGAACCAACACGGAGAAGCCTGCTATTCTTGGCAGGAAAGCTTGGAGAGATAGGAATATGGCTTTGAGCTCTAAGCTGTTGATGTGCTGCTTTCTCTGCGCCGAAGACCATTTGCCCTGAATTTGCAAGTCCTGTAGATGACCTCCCCAACCCTCCATGGAGGCATCCGTTGTTAGAATGAAATCTGGGGTGCTTTGTAGGAAAGTCAGGCCCTGAACGAGATTTGTTGCCTGAAACCACCACTGCAGTGTTTTCACCATCCGTGCTGTGATTCGAAATACATCTTCGAAGGATCCCAAAGCTTGTTGCCACTGTTTCTGCAGTTACTCCTGAAGAGGCCTCATCTTCAGTCTGGCTAGAGGTACCAGATTTATCGCTGAAGAGCACATCCCCAGGAGAGATTTGTACATTCGCACAGAAACTGAACCTTTTTTTATATGGTCTTTGCAAGCATTTGCAGACGTATCCGTCTTTCCTGAGACAAGAACGCTTTGCATTGAATGGTGTCTATGGACGCTCCCAGGAAAGATATCACTTGAGTTGGACGCAAAACCGATTTTTCCCTGTTTAGGGTAAGTCCCAACGTATTAAACAAATGGAGGCAAGCTTTTGTTGCTGGATCGGCCTCCTGCACTGTTGCTGCTTTGAGCAGCCAATCGTCGAGGTACAGAAATACTTGAAACCACTGAGACCGCAGGGTCGCCGCTACTGGCGCCAGGCACTTGGTGAAGATCCGTGGTGCTGATTTGAGGCCAAACGGGAGCACTTTGAATTGATAGTGGGTACCAGCCACCGCGAATCTTAGGAATTTCCGGTGTTTCGGATGGTTTGGGATATGGGAATATGCGTCTTCCATGTCGAGTGAAGTCATGAAATCTCTATTGTTTAAGCAACCCAGGATATCGGAGAGCGTTACCATCCTGAACGTCTGCTTTTTGAGAAACTTGTTGAGATTCCTTAGGTCCAGAATCGGTCTCCATTCTCCCGATTTCTTTTTTATTAGGAAAAACAAGAATAAAAACCTTTTCCTTTCTGAGCGAATGGTACTTCTTGTATAGCTTCTTTGAGAAGCATGGCCAAGACTTCCTTTCTTAATAAGTGAAGACGGGGGGGGGGGACCCCTGGGTGGAGTGGTTGGCGGCAGCTAAAGGAACTCTAGAGTGTGACCATTGGTGACTAGGTCCAACACCCAGCGATCTGATGTTACTTCGTGCCACCGTTGTACAGAACTGGAAATTGTTCCACCCACGGGCAGGGAGGGAAGATGGGCTGGTACCCTGATGTGCTCATTGCTTTCTGCCTGAGTCACGGCCTTCTTGGGGTGCTCGCTTGCAGCCTCTGTGGCGAGAGAAACCAGCTGTAGATGGTTGACGATAAGATGGAGGGTTATAAGATTGCCGATATTGAGATTGATATGGCTGATATTGTTGAGCCCTCTGGTATCTTCCTTTGTAAGTGGCGAATCCTCGCCCTCTAGCACCTCTGAATGGTACCCTTCTGTACTGCAGAGTGCCCAAAGACTTTGCAGGTGTCCGTATCATTTTTGATTGCCAATAGAGCCTCATCAATGTGTTTTCCAAAGAGTGACTCACCGTTAAAAGCCATATCAAGAACCTTTGCTTGTACCTCAGGTCTAAAGGTGGTTGCTTTTAGCCTGGCGTCGAAGTACAGCCGCTCCTGCTAACGGTCTAAAACCAGTATTTGCCATGTCGAGGGCACAGTCAATTGTCTCTGAAGCTGCACGCTCACCCTCCAGCAGTATCTTGCGTGCATCTGGTCTGTTTTCCTCCGGGATGAGGTCTATTAGTCCTGCCATGTCGGACCACATCTGGCAGTCATAGCAGCCGATAATGGCTAGAGCATTCGCTGCTCTGATTGTCACAGCAGCCATTGAAGAAAATCTTTTCCCCAGACTGTCCATTCTACGCCCTTCCTTATCCTGGGGGAGGTAGCCGGGTTCTTAGATTGCCTTTGTGCAGCCTGGGAGATGACCGAATCTGGCTTAGGATGTCCAATAAGGCAAGATGGAGAGTCATTCGGAGCCCTATACTTCTCCACACGAGGCAGCACCGCTGGTATGGATGCTGGTGTTTTCATAATCCTGAAGCCCTCCTGCCATATATGGTCAATGATAGGTATGGAGCGTACCACTTTCCTTATGTCTTCCTTGAAGTCGTATAGGAAACATTCGGTTTTCTTTAATGTAATAGGCAAATGAAACCTGCTGGCTGCCCTCTGCATTAAGTTGTGAAACCCCCAGATATCTTCTGGAGGAGAGTCTGACGGAAGGTGCGGAGGAGGCGAAGGTGTTGGAATCACGTAGTCATCCCAAGGGTCAGGAGCAGATGCTGGATCTGGCAGTTTACCTTCCTCTACATCTTCCTCCGAGGAGGAAGTGTTCTGTGCTCCGGGGTTGACTGCCCCCGAGCCCGGCATATTCACAGGTGAGCTAGGCGGTTGAGGACCTGGTGTACCTGCAGGTTCTTCCACTTGAGGTACCTGATTTTCTGATTGCTGTTGCAGAGGAGGGAATCTTTGTCTATAATCCGCCAACATGGCTTGAAGATCTTCGATTAACGATGGCAGTAGATGGGCCATGTCCCTGGGGCGTGGTTCCGGTCGGAAGTTAAATTGATAACTATGACGTGGAGCCCTATACCCTTGATGGTAATATATTGCGCCTCCCCCTGATAATATTTATCCTCCTCGTCATCCTTCTGGCACGTCACATGAAGCTCAGATGGGCTGTGAGCCACCCCATAGAGGCCATCAACATCATCATCATCCTCTTCTTCTACATACCATTCCAACAGATGTGATGGAAGCAAAGGCGACACCTTGCTATAGTCCTGCATAGACGGGTGTAAGAATGTCTTTGTTACTCTAGTAACCGGAGTAATCCTCGTCGACGGAGGCGTCGACGGTGCAGAAGTTATGGGCAAGGGCACTTCCTTCGTTGCCGGTGCTGTCGTCGACGGTGCGGTCGTCGATGGTGCGGTCGTCAACGGTATTGTTATCGACTGGGTCGTTGTCTACGGTGTCTCTGCCGTCGACGGTGTCTTCGTCGACAGACCTCCAGTGGACGAGTCCGTCGTCATAGGGATTTGTCAACGGCATTGTAGTTGATGGAGGGGAGTCGACGGTCTTCGACGACGATGGAGCTCTCGTTGTCGAGATGGAGACTCTGGTAGAGAGAATAGGAGACTGGATCGCCGTTGTCGTCACCGTTGCCGTCGACGATGTTACACAGATTGTCGTCGACGAGAGAGAGATTGTCGTTGACGATGGCTTTTTCAAAGTTTTCCTACTTACAGGATCAGAAGAGGAGGCTCTAGGGCGATCTCTTTCCTTCCTGACAGGTGTAGAGGGCACAGATAACGCCGGTTCAGAGGCATGTTTGGTAGCCTTCTCCTTACTTGAAGCCCCTTTCTTGGGAAGGCTTAAAATGTTTCCTTCCCTCACCTGAGGAACTGACCTTGGATCTAGCCCTCTTGTGGGATGTTAAAGCTCTGTCCTCTTCTTCATCAGAAGAATGAGATTGCGGTTTTGTTGTTTGGAGCCACAATAACAATCTTCTCTCTCTGTCCTTGAGAGTCTTGTTAGAGAAGGTGCGACAGATTTTACAATCTCTCACCTCATGCCTAGGATAAAGGCAATAAATACATTCCTTGTGTGGATCATCCACATGGACCCTTTTCTTCCCACAGGTTTTACAAGGGCGGAAAAGGACTTTTTTGTCTGACATATTTAGATTTGCTGAAGAGAAGAAACTGAGTAGCACTCAGGGAGACTCCCTTCCACATGACGTGCGGTGAAAATCTGAGGAGAATTGGCCTCTGCTGGGAGTTGTTTAGTTATCAGAAATGTGTGGATTTGGTAGGTTTCCCTGCGTGCCGGCTGAGTTAGGACTCAAAATCCACATATGGCCAAGTTGCCAAAAATGGGTTGTTTTTAACCAGAAATGTTGAACCTGCGTGTTGGACCCTTTCCCGTCACGGGTGTTCCACCCACCCACACAAGTAAGGTGCCATTTTTACTGGGAGATTTGAAGGAACGCTGGGTGGTAAGAAATGTGTGGCTCCCCAAAGATTCTAGAACTTTTTCCTCAAAGAACTGTGAGGCAGATGCATGTTTTTAGCCAAGGTTCCAGGTTTTCAGGTCATTGCGGGTAAGAAAACATCATGGGATTCACGTGAGGCACACCACCCTGGGCTCCCAGAGTGTTTAGTTTTCAGAAATTTGTGTGTGTGGTAGGTTTCCCTGGGTGTCGGCTGAGCTAGGACCCAAAATCCACAAGTAGCCAAGTTGCCAAAATAAGGTTACTTTGAGTGGAAATATTTGATCTGTTCATGTTGAGTAATGGACCCTTTCCTGCCGTGGGCATTACGCTCACCCACACAAGTGAGGTACCATATTTATCGGGAGACTTGGGGGAACGCTGGGTGGTAGGAAATTTGTGGCTATGTGCAGAGCCCAGAACCTTCCCTCACAAAAATGTGAGAAATGTTTTTGTTTTAGTCCAAGTTTTCATGGGTACAGGCTGAGCTGGCGCCAAAATCTGCAGCTACCTACATTGTGAAAAAAAGTATGCATTCTGCTGGGTGAAATAGGATGTCTCCAGGTCGCATTTTAGGGTATTTTATGTTGCATGTGCTAGGTTCGGGCACACAAGTGGGGTACCGTTTTCATCAGGAGACATGTGGGAGCACAGAATAGTAGAACATTTGCTATTACCAATTGGATTTCTCTGCATTTGTGGCCTCCAAATGTAAGTCAGTGTGCAGAAAATCAAATAACCACTGCTCCGATACTCAGTATCTGGTGTACATTTAAGAAATTCATATGTTTCCTTCATACCCTTTTTTCACTATTGATATTTTACCATATGAATTGCTCTATACTCGGTCCAGAAGGAAAACCAATGTAAGGTGCAGCTCAGTTGTTGCCTCAGGGAGTTCTTGGAGAGCCTACAAAATCTATATATCTCCGTGACGAGAAATTCCTAGTGGATGTAATGGTATAATGCTTTTGTAAATCGGTCATTGTTTCAAGAGGTTACAGCTGAAAACGTGGTCACAAATGGCTGCTTTTTCCTATTCATTTTTAATACTTTTTTATTTCGAGAGTTAGTTTCTTTGGGAAAACCTTAAGGGATCTACACAAATGGCCCCTTGCTGAGTCAGATTTTCTTCTTTTCAGAAATGTACAGCTTTCTGGCATCAACCATGGGTTTCATACCTGTTTCCACCACAAACTGGACGTAGGTTGATACCACACAAATGAGGAAAAATAGACTACTTTGTAAAACAAATACAAAAACAATTCTTTTTTGATACAGCTCACCTTGTTCCGGAAAGCTGGGAAGAGGATGATTTTAGGACAGCAAACATTCTGTTGATGCCATTTTTTGGGAAACAGTCACTTTCTTGCACATCACTTCCCCCCTTTTTCCAGAAAACCCAAATTGAGCTATATTTTGGCTATTTTCTAGGTCCTTTCCAGGGCAATCCACAAATCCTGGAACCCTTTCAAATCCCCATGATGGTGGAGAAGAAGGACACAAATTTGACCTTGGAACCTTATGTGGAACAAAAGTACGGAGGTGTAAGAGTAAAGTACCCCATGAAGCAAAAACAAAAAGGGTTCAGCACTAGGGTGAAAAGCCTCAGAGACTAAGGGGTTAGAGGTTGATTTGTTGGCTACAACAATAAAATAAAGACATATAAAGAAAGATTTATAAATAAATATAAAAAACAGTTAGTAAAGAGAACACCTAACTTTACCTTCATAGTCAATTTCATACTGAAAGAGAATACAAGTTACCGGACAACAATCACAGCCAGCGGTTGGGGGGGGAGAATCGAAGATTGATCACTCTTTCTGAATCCTCTGCGGATTCCAATAACTCTGACCCACTGCAGGGCCGAAGTACAGGCCATGCCCCTACTTGCCAAAAATACCCTCTTTGTTAAGCAGAGTTCAGTGAGGGAAGAACGGGAAGGGCAAATACAAGCACATCTTCCCATCTGGCATGAGGCAAAGTAGCCTCAAATACCACAGTTAAGTGTCCCAAATCCATAAACCTGGCGGCACATAATCGCTCCCTGACAATGACACCTACCTCGCAATTGACCTGTGTAGCACTTCCAAAAGCTAGTGACACCACCATTCTGACTGTCAAACTTCCAAAACACCTTGTACAGTGAGAAAGCCCTACTATTGAGCAGGAGCCTATTTGTTATTGCAAACACAATAAGATGATGGACGGAGTGCTGAACCTTATCAGACACTCGTCCCTAGTCACAGATCTGAGTTGAATCCATCGTCGGTCTTCTGCTCACTAAGCCACCCCAGTTTGGACCCAGCCATATGCAAATCAGTCTTGACCACTGTTCCCTGTAAGGTGCGCGCCTGCGCAGCTCTGTTCTCCCGAGCACGCAGTGCTGTGTGTGAAGCGCGCACACACAGCACATCCCGGGAGAGCGTTCCTGCGCCGAAATGCAGAACATTTTCATGCACCTCCTGCCTTTCTTTTCTAATTAGAGCGCGGCTGCCGGGCTGATTGTGGGCCTTTTGAAAGTATTTATGTTAATCTCAGCGCCCATCAAGGGCTGCATTTAACATAAATACTTTCAAACGGCAAACAATCAGCCTCACAGCCGCGCTCTATTTGGAAAAGAAATGCAGCAAGTCTACAATCAATCATCTGAAAGCACACGTTCGTGCTTTTAAACTTGCTGCATTTCTTTTCTAAATAGAGCGCGGCTGTGGGGCTGATTGTTTGCCTTTTGAAAGTATTTATGTTAAATGCAGCCCTTGATGGGCGCTGTGATTAACAAATACTTTCAAAAGGCCCACAATCAGCCCCGCAGCTGCGCTGCATTAAGAAAAGAAATGCAGCAAGTTTAAAAGCACAACGTGTGCTTTCAGATGATCCTGGATCCTGAAAGCACACGTTATGCTTTTAAACTTGCTGCAACGCCCATAGGGTTAAAAGCGCTTCAATAGTTAACCCCTTTGGTAGCACAACATGTAGGTGCAACTCTAGTTCACTGGAAGGGCTGGGATAAGGTGGACAGTAATTGGTTATTGGGCGCCTCTCTTTTGACACACAAACACTCCATTATTTCCACGCACGTCTGTGAGCACGACTAGCGGCCTGGTCCCCATAGCACAGCAACTAACTCTTGCACAGCAGAGCGATGCAGGTGGAGAACAAGACCACACACAAGTTAACCCCTTTAGCACACAGTGAGGCTGTGCAGAATAACCCCCTGCTGGTGCCTCATTAGTTTACTAGATCACGAGGGGCCTGGCGAAAGGGTGGTCAGTGGCAGACAGGGGTCGACTATGTTCTCATAAACACCCCCTCCCCCTCCCGAGGCTTCCACACAAGCAGCTTCTCCATCAGCTCCTCACAGCTGTATGAATAATACATGATAGGAAAATTAACCCTGGCAGCTGAGCCCGGCAGGCTGCTAGCCAGACAGCAGCCTGCTGGCTACTCAGAAACAGGTAGGACTTCAGAGAGAAGAAGTATTCTCCGCTTAGTCACTCAAGCTGCAGCTAAATGCGTTCATTGCAGCTCTGCTGTGTCCTTCTGAAAACCATGCACTGTATATTGTTTCTACAATCTGGGTGCTCTTTCTAGTGGTCAATGTACAATACATCCAAAATATTGTAGGCACAGAAAAGGGGTAGGCATCGCTAAACTCTGCCACGCAGAGGCAGGCAGAGTTTTTGTCGAAACGTGGAGTGGCAAAACTCCGCTTGCGGGGCAGAGTTTAGGGTTTGTCCCTGGGCACTCATCGTGCAACTATCTCCACATGCTGGCCCATGTGTTGTGTTCAGCGAGGGACCTCCACGAAGCGGCTCTCGCCCTCTCCGTGGACCCACACAGCGCAGAAGGTTATTGTGCCTGCTACAAAAAACGTGTACCATGCAGATCACAGAACTGAGTGTGAGTAAGCTAGGAGCAGCGCTATTAAAAATGAAATGTTTGTCAGAAAGGTGCTATAGAGAGATGAGGTGCATTGTTGGTGAGCGGTAGTGAGGGAATTCATGGAAGAGGAGGAAATGGGGGAGGGTGCACCACTGTTGCACAGTGTGCGACCAGTGCTAGGGCCAGCCCTGGCTGGGAGTGGTAGCCCCCCCCCCCCGAAGTTCGGGTCTACTTGCTCCCCTGATCACAGCGTCCGTCATGGTCTGCATTTAACATAAATTCTTTCAAAAGGCAAACCATCAGCCCCGCATTTAGAAAAGAAATGCAGCAAGTTTTATATAGTGCGAACTCAATCCAAAAGTATTGGAGCGATTCACCTGATTTATTTATTTATTTGTATGCATGGGGAGATTAATTGATTTGCTGAGAATCACAGGATGTTAATCTGACCAGAGACTCAAAACCCATCTCCTAAGTCGGCAGCTCGAGCTTTAAACCACAACCTCTACCACAAGAGCAGAAGCATTTTCAATATTATATACAACTTTATGCCACAAACAACCATTGACAAAGCCAATAGTCCTGGCTTCTTGTAGGTGTAATGCTACTTGTATTATATATCTGGATGCAATGACAGAAGAAGCAAAATATCGAGCGGGTGGCACACTATGCTAAACACAGATTTTTAGCTTAATTGCTTTTAAGCCATGCCCTTAATTGCATCGGTCACGCCCTTTTGAGAGACCCCCAGTTTTTTTATCCCACTTAAAGCCCTGGTCTACAAGCGCGGTCGGGTTCTTGGCGCACTTAGCCTTGGCTGCAGCGCACAGAGACCTTACTCTGCCGCACACAGAGGGAAAAAATTAGAGGGAACATTGGTCTTGACTCTGTTCCTCATGGGAACAGTCCAGCCCGATGATGGATTCAACCCACATCTAATAGGGACTGGGTGTAAGTGTCTGAAAAGTTTCAGCGCTCTGTCCATCATCTTATTGTGTTTGCTATGTTCGCCTTAAGTTGGCAGAGTATGCCCAGACGCGGGTCCCGTGCTCACTTTAAAAAAAAAAATGTTTTAATTTTTTTTTATTATAGACTTGTAAACACTTACAACAAAAAATTCAGGCTTGCAATAGCACTCGCTACAACACTGCGAGTTGCATATATGTCAGTTATACATAGTACAATACAACATATTGTTCTTTTATTTCCAAGTAGAGCACATTTAATTAGACAGTGGGGGTCATTAGCATATCTGGATGAGTCCGTAAATAATCTGTAAGGGGTGTCCAGTAATCCCTAGGTTTTGATTTTGTTGGGAGTTCCTCTTCATATGTTTTCAAAGTGTCCTTACAATACGCCATGTCTTTAAGCCATTGTTTACTGCTAGGGCATTGTTTGCTATCCCAGTGCATCGACACCCTCCTTTTCGCCAAGAGTAGCACTATTGTACATAATTTTCGTTTTACAGATCGCAGATGTGTCACAAGTCCCAACAAACATACTCTTATTGTGCATTCTATTGTGATTTCCAACACATTACCCAATATTACAGTTATTGTTTCTCAGTATTCCCTAATATTAGTGCATTGCCATGCTAGATGTATAAAGTCAGCTTTCTCCGCCCGCATCGCTGACAGCATGCTTCAGGCCGGAGTCCACATTTCTGTAGTTTAAGTGGTGTATGATACATCTGGTGCAAGATTTTATAATGTATTATGCGCAAATTCCCGTTCGGGGTGAGCATGTGTCAGGGCGCAGCAGGTAGTCCAGTCTTCTTCAGTGAGGGGCGATTCAAGAGTAGCGTTCCACCTTTCCTGTGCCTTGTGTGTAGTTCCCGCTATGTCTTCCTGCAACAGCTTGTACAGCTTTGTGACCAGATGCACACTATGGGAATTAGTAATGATCATTTGTAATGCCTTCAGTGTTGACGGCTCATTTGGGAATGTAGGATATAGATTCTTGATTGCACCTCTTAATGTACGATATGTAAATTTGAATAGAAGTGTTTGGTTGCTATGTAGCTAAGATCATTATAATCAATAAAAGTGCCTTCGTTATATAGGTCACCCATTGTATCTATACCGACTTGTTGCAGCAGGTCCATACCGACCTTATCTTGCGTCACCGATATGGATGGGTGTTGTTGCAGTGGCATAGCTGGCGCATATAGCGGCAGTTTATGTGCCAATTTTCCCATGCGTTGCCATGTAAGTTTGTAGTACGTATAGTGTTTATTTCATTCATCGCTACATGTGTGCGCTGGTGAGGCAAAATGTGGCGAAGGGAGATTGGGTGGGCAACCCCATCTTCAACCGCTAAGTGTGGCAAATATCGGATTGGGTGAAACCAATAGTGCGCATATTGCACTTGTGCGCATAGGTAATAAAGTAAAAAATCTGGCACTGTAAATCCTCCTTGAGGGTAAGGTAGTGTTAATGTATGCAGTTCAACACGTGCCCGTTTACCCGCCCATATTAGATGGATTACGCTGGCTGTCAACCTCTGGAAGACCGGTGCTGGTGGGGGTATTGGGATGTTATTGAAGAGGTAAAGGAATTTAGGAAGGATGACCATTTTTAGGTCTCGCCTGAGCCAGCGCATGCGCTGCTCTGGCGAGACATTTAGAGAGTGGGCTTTAAAAAGCCGACCACAGCTTTTTGTGTGGCCTAGAGTGTGCGGTTACGCGCACAATTACGAGCAGAGGCGCCATCTGGCTTTCCTCTCTCGTCATGGTGCATGCACACCACTCGCCAGACGTGCCTCTTTTCTTTTTAACTTGCAGCGCGAGGCGCGCGCTTGTTTACCATCTTTTTAACATAACTATAAACATCAAGCCTTGCTCGTGTCTTCGTTGCCATACGCATTCAGCGACTGTCTTTTTTTTATTATTAAAGTTTCCTGCAGTTGCTGCCGCTCTTCCCTGCCCTGCCACCCCCCTCCCACATCCTCCTTGTTTTATTACAGTTTTCCACTCACTGCTCTCTTTCCTGTGACATATAATCACCACCAAACAATGCTGCTGCAGTATCCAGTTTCAGAGGTTAATGCTGCTGCAGTATCCAATTTCGGACGTTGAGAGCTGCGATGTTCCGCGTAGCTAACTGCAACATTAGCCAGACATCTAATTTCCGGTCAACTTTACAACCATTTCATAAACGTATGTAATTCCAGCCTAGCTGCTTTCTTTGATATCTATACTTGTTTCCTTATTGATTGCACTTTATTCGTTTAAAAATAAACATATTATTCTCCTTAAGAAGCTCATAAGTCCAAGATGGCTGCCACATAAAATCGTTTTGTTTTAGTCCTTTGCTTCTGTCTATGGCAGAACCAGTAGCTCATCTCCCAGCATGCTCCGCTCTTGGAACCCGATTAGAGTAAGTGCAAGCATTGGTTGTTATTTATTCTTTTGTTTATGCCATTGTTAGTGTTATATGAGATCCGCAGCCCGTTCTATCCTTGCCTTTACATTCACTCCTTGCCATTACACTGTAATCTGCATGTTTGAAATGGCAAAACGTAACTCCATCTCTGAAACCAATAATATGCTAATAAATAGCTATTTTATATTCAAACTGAATATCAAGAATTTGTAAAGTGTTTGTGTGGATCCGTAATACATTGAGCTCGATGAATGCTGCAATTCGTTATTCTTCAGGCCTGCGCCCGTCCCTTGATATTTGTGAACTTTTAAAAGGGTAAGGTATCGAGAAAAATGCCACTTTGCCTACTGTGTTCAAGGCTCCTATTCGCACATATATTGTGAACTTTGGTCACACTAACTTGCGGATGAACAACAGACAACCCTATGCAGTCAGTGAATTAGCAGGTATGAAGCTTTTTCTACTTGTATTATTTTCGTAATTTGTGATTGTGGTGGTCGTGCCAGTTAATTTCAGAATGTGTTCGTGTGCGCACAATAGGCAATTGTTGGTCACTTCAACTAGAAAAAGATTTTCAATATTGCAGCTTCTCTGAATGATGATTTCTACTTCATTGGTCCATGTTTCTAAAATCCATAATAAAAGTATAAGTTCGTATGGCATTAGTAAAGCAAGTTATATAATAGGCCAAAATGTGTACTTTCCTTTTTAATATTTTAAAAATTGATCAGTTACAATTCACCCTTGGTGCAGATGGGGATGCTTTCACCACATCAATGATACTGTTTTCTTATTTTGTATGTCGTGCCTACTAGACAGTAAAAGCTGTATAGTTGACAGTGACCTATGAATTTACAGCCTACCCATTCCCTACTTTTGGTTGGATTATCACTAATTTGTTTACTTCTTCGATAACTTGTTTTAGTTTCTCGTGTTTGTCCTTCCCCCTAAACCATAGCCTCCCTAACATTATTTTCATTAATTGGCAGATTTGTATCTTTCAACTGTTCGCTTTTAAGAAACTACTCTTTTTATGTAAGCACTCAGAAGTTCACGTTTTTCAGCTGCCCCCTGAAGTTGCTCCTTCATCAGCCACATGCTAATGAGTATTACTTGAAGAGGGGTTTTGCCTCTGCCATTTTTCGTAGCCAAGAGTACGTTTTGATGCAACTGGAGTTGCGTGCTTCACAAAAAAAGCATTTGCAATGCAATAGGTCTCGTAACTTCAAGTTTGGCGCTATTGGCATTATAAATGACAATTCCTTTTATTTATACGTTTTGAAAACCTGTAAGTGGTGCGTAAAAACGCACTTTGTACTTATAGTCCTTGCTTACAAGAAGCAAAGCTGTCAGTAAAAGAGGCGCTTCTGGTAAGCAACGACAATTATTTTTTATTTTTTATTTTTTTTAAACAGACTTTATTGATTTTTCAAGAGCAAGACAAAACAGTGACATAGTGGATCACCCGGGTTAGGCGAAGAATGGACATAGCTGAAAGCAAAACAGTACTCAGCATGATACCACTCTGACAAATTACCACAAACAATCTCCAGGGAGGATGAAGGCAATCCTCCGTAGCCCCACCCCCAGGCTTAAAGGGTATCAGGGAGGCCTTCTTAACTAACCCCCCCACCCACCTCCCCTCAGGCATGCCGCTACATTAAGCAATCCTCTGTTAGTCCGGCGCATTGCGCAATGATGGTCAGTGATCCATAGAGCTCAGCCCGTCAGGTTCAGTGTCAGGGGCAGCCGGCCTCCTAGTGTCATCCCACCCCACCTGCACCTCTCCTTCTAGGCCACCAGTACTTGTCAACCTGCGTAATTCATTCGGGGTCCCCCCGCGCAGGGGAATCAGCACCGTCGCCAGGAGGATGCTTCACCAACTCCACCAATGCCACCCACGCGCGCGCCATCTCAAGGGACTTCTCACTGCCCGTACGACTGGCCATCCGCAGTCTGCAGTTCCCTTCAACCTCAGCCCACTTCACTAGTTCCCTAGTCCAGCGCCCTGTGTGAGGACCGTTCTTCGCCTTCCAGTGGCTAGTGATCTCCCTCTGAGCTAAAACCAGCCCCAGGTCGATGAATTTGCTGGTGGTTTTGGTTGCGGCAGTATGTGGAAACCAATGCAACAAACAGCAATTCGGCGTCAGTGCTACCGCTCTCTCCGTTTCCTCCGCTAACAGGGTCGTCACTTCCCTCCAAAACTCTCCCAGGAGTGGGCAGTCCCAAAACATGTGGCGAAAACCCGCCCCTTCTAGGTTACACCTTGGGCACCCTGTCCGAACCCCAAAGTATTCATTCACCTTGCCCGGGGTAAAGTACGCCCTATGCAGCACATAGAAGTGAATTAACTGAAAGCAGGCATTTCGTGAGCACTTCCAGGCCCGTTCCAGTATCTCCCCCCCATGGTTTCTCATCAATGGGCTCACCCAGATCCTCTTCCCACCGGAGGCGAAGGGCTGTTAGGGGCTGTCTCAGGCTGTGAGTAACCCTCCTGTATAGGCACATAACCGCCTTGACAGTTCCCGCCGCCATCACCACATACTGGCAAGCCAGCGAGGTCGGAGGTTCCATCAACCCCTCCTGCCAGTGCCTCCTAATAGCCGCTGTCAGTGCAGCATGGAGAAGAAAGTTCCCTCGGGGTATGTCATGACGCTCCAGTAGATCATTAAAAGGGAGAAGGTTACCATCCTCAAACAAGTCCCCTATTGTAGTAATCCCTGCACCTTCCCAGTCTCGCAGTCCAGCCCACCCACCGCCGTGAGGTAAGGCCTCACAGACCATCAGCGGAATCTCTGGAGCATAGGGGATGCGCGTGTGCGCACGTCTCGCCAAACGATCCCAACATCGGCGAACGACCTGTAAATCAGGCGGGAGCAGCCCCCTCCTCGACGGCAATCGCAACAGCACCCGAGCTAGCAGCGTCAGGTGAGGATCCATCCCCTCGGGCTCCCCTCGATGTCTGACGCGACCCGCCATCCATTTGGTGAACCACTGAAACTGCGCCGCGTGGTAATAGGCCTCTAGGTCCGGTAAGGCAAAACCCCCCTCCGCCCTGGGGCGCTGCATTGTGACCAGGGCTACTCTACGCCGCCCCGCTCCCCACAAGAATTCGGTAATCAGGGTGTTGAGCTGCTTGAACACCGCGGGGGGATCCATATCGGGAGCGTCCCAAATAGGTACAGAAGCCTGGGCAGTGTGACCATCTTCACCAAGGCGACCCTGCCCGCAACCGACAACGGGAGCTTCTCCCAGAAATCAAAGTAACTCTTAACTTTGCGCACTGCCTGTCCGATATTGCCCTCTAACAGATCACCAGAGTCATGGTATATTTGGGTCCCAAGGTAGGGTAAGCAGCTGGTTTCCCACGGGACCCCATCCACCAGTCGCATCTCCGCCCTGCCCGATTGTGCTGGGTAAAGACAGGACTTGACCCAGTTCACTCGCAGCCCCGCAACCTCCCCCAAAGACTGCAGCAGTACCGTAGCTCCACGAAACGCCTCCCCCGAGTCAGCTAGGAACAACAGGAGGTCATCAGCATATAGCGCAATATGATGCAAGTATCCCCCCACCTGCAGCCCCCGATAATGGCGGCCCGATCGGGCGTGTACGGCCAGTGGCTCCATTGCCAGCGCAAAAAGCAGGGGCGGCAGCGGGCAGCCCTGCCTCGTGCCCCTGTCCACGGCGCAGGCGGCCGAGATCATCCCGACCGACCGAACCCTGGCAGTGGAGTTGTTGTACAAGATTGCCGTCCATGTCACAAAGCGGTCTCCCAGGCCAAAGGCCCTCAGGACCATGAAGAGATATGGCCATTCTAGGCTATCAAAGGCCTTTTCGATATCAACTGAGAAAATGCAAGCCTCCTCCCGGCAATAGGTATCCGCCCGCAAGATACGTAGGAGCCTCCTTACGTTTAGCGCCGTGTTTCTGGACGGAATGAAGCCCGCCTGGTCCTCATGGACCAACGTCGACATATGGACCATTAGCCGACTAGCTAGGATTCGACTCAGTATCTTGTAGTCCAGATTGAGCATAGCAAGTGGCCTATAAGCTGTTCGGTCCCAGGTTGGTTTACCCGGTTTGAGTGGCACAATAAGTGCCTCCCTTGTGGAGACCGGGAGACAACCCTCGCGTTGCGCCCTGTTATATACTACAACGAGTTTCGGGGCCAGTAGATCCGCATAGGTAGAGTAGAATTCCACCGGGAGGCCGTCCGTCCCCGGGGTCTTGTTCCTGGCCATATGTTTAATAGCGCTACGCACCTCCCCCACCTCAATATCTTTACCCAACTCCGCCGCATCATCTATCTGGGGTAGATCCAACCCCTCCAGGAATTCCATACCACGATCGGCATCAGGATCAAGTCTACTCTGATAAAGAGTGGTGTAATAGCTTAGGAATTGTGTGTTTATGGCTTGTTGAGAGTAATACGCCCGCCCCTCCGAATCCCTAGAATCGGTGTGCCTCTGCGTGCCGGGTTCGCCAACCAGGCCAACAGAGTCCCAGATTTGTCCCGTTCTGCCTGAGCCCGAATGGTGTAGGGCTTATAATCAAAGGACCGCAATCTTTCAACCTGTGTTGCCACCTCCTCACGCGCTGCCAGTAGCTCGTCCTGCTTATCAGGTTGTCCCGGTCTTTCCCTTTCTAATTCTTGGAGCCGGGTCTCTGCTCTCACTACATCTTGTGTCAATACCTTGCGAACCCCCACCACCTCCCCAATGCAACGTCCCCTGATAACCGTTTTGAAAGCGTCCCACTCAATAAGTAGACTCGAGGCAGACCCAGTGTTTTCTAAAAAATAGTCTTCAATCGCAGATCCAATCGCGCTCTTAAAAACCGGGTCTTCTAGCGCCTCCGGTCTCAGGCGCCAGGTAGGAATGGCCGGCCTCCCCCGCACCCAATCCAACGAAATCAGCAGGGGATTATGGTCAGAGACCGTTCTGGTCAAATATTCACTATGGGTAATCCCCCCGTGGACATCTGGAGAGCAAAGGAAGGAGTCCAGACGGACATGTAGTTCATGCAGCCCAGACAAATATGAATAGTCCCTGTCACCCGGGTGGCGAGCCCTCCAAGTATCTATCAAACCCCACCGGGACTGCCACGCTCGCCTAGCCGCTGCATGTCTATGGGTCAGGGCATCTGGAAGTGGTGGGTGAGAGCGGTCCAGATCCACATCAGCAACACCATTAAAATCACCCCCCAGCAATACAGAACCTGTCAGCAAGGGCGCCAACTTCCCGGAAAGGCGTGCAAAGAAGCCAGTTTGGTCGATGTTGGGGGCATACAGGCTCCCTAATGCTATATCCCTGCCATCCAATCGTCCCTCCACCAGGACATATCGACCATCCGGGTCTATCAGTTGTCTAGAACTCTGAAATGGAACCCCCGCCCGTATTCAAATCAACGTTCCCCTATCAAATGCAGAATACGTAGTATAAAACAGCTGCCCTCTCCATCTACGTTGTAGCGCTTCCCCTTCCTTCTGTGTTAGGTGCGTCTCCTGTAACAGTGCAACCTGCACCCCCCTCCTCACCAAATACGCATGAATCTTGTGTCATAGTGTGCATGCCCCCGACATTCCATGATACACATTTAAGTCCTACGGTGGAACCCATAGTTGAAACCTTAACGGACCTCCCTGCAATCCCCCCATAGCGGCATGCCTGACCCCATTAGAACCCCCCAACCCCAAGAACCTCCCCAACTCCCACTCCCCAGGACAGGTACATTCGGACGAGCTCCCATCCAAACTAATGCAACACTCAACAGGTCACAAAACATGGTGAGGCGTGTACTGATCCCATGGGACCCAAAGCCCCTCCGGCCACCCCCCCCGCCCGCATCAAGCATAAGGGCACCCAACTATCAAACATGGTAGTGGCCATCTTGTCTCCGCCCAACCAACCAGAAACCCCTGGTGTCGTCCAGAGCCAGCCTCACCCAACTTGCTCAGTTCACATGGGTAAGTCTGCGGTCTGAGGCGTGACCACAGGAAGTTCATTCTCGGAGTCCTCCGTCAGACTGCCCGTAGGCGAGGCCCCGAGCCCCCCCACGTCCCGACTAGCAACCGTAGAGCAGGTACTAGATACACTCCGGCTGATCACTTCGACCGCCCTCACAGCCCTGTCTCTTTCAAGTTGAAGTCCCGGCGGTGTGATGGATCTCTGCGTCTCCAATCGGTCAGGTGATTGTCGTCCCACTGTACTTGACAGGGAAGCCCCCGGTCTGCGCGCCTCGAGCCATTGCCAGGCGTCCTGTGGAGTAGTAAAGAAGTGGGTAGCAGTCCCATCCACTACTCGGAGGCATGCAGGGAACAACATGGCGTAGGGCAACTGCAGCTGTCTGAGTTTCCGCTTTAGACCAAGAAAGGAGGCTCGCTGCTTCTGCACTTCCCTGGTGAAATCTGGGAAGATCATCACCCTGGCATTTGCGATCTGGAGATTTTGCTTGCCTCGCGCCTGCTGCAGAATATGGTCCCTGTCACGATATTGAAGCAATCGCACAACCATCGGTCGTGGGGGCTCACCCGGCTTAGGTGGTCTGGCCGGGACTCGATGGGCGCGCTCAAGGGCAAAGAAGGAGGAGAGCCCCTCCGGGGCCACCGAGGACTGAAGCCAATTCTCCATATAGCGCACTGCGTCAGTTCCTTCTTCGCGTTCCGGAATCCCCACTATGCGCAGGTTGTTCCTGCGGGATCGTCCTTCACTGTCCTCTGCTCGTACCTCCAGGATCCTGACCCTATCCTCCACCTGCTTCAGAGTGCGCTGTAAGGTAGAGATCTCGGCCGGCATCCCTTCCAGAGTCTTCTCAGTACCTTTCACCCCCTCCTTGAGCTTGCGGTGGTCATCTTTCAGGAGGTTGAGATCTACCCCATTGCGTCCATTTTACTCTCCAAAGCTTCTCTCGAGGAGGTAATGGCCTGCATTATGTCCACCAGCGTGGGGCCCTCCCCTCCACCGTCCCCCCTTCTGTCTGCCATCTCCTCCTCGTCCTCTGACGGCTGTCCCGGGGTATCAACCTGCAAGGCCGCGAAGCCCCTCCGCCGGGATGTGCGACCCATGCGGCAGAATAGTAAGGAAAACTCAGGACCCCCAATCAAGAAGCACGTGAAGGCCCAGGTACAGTGGGTGCAATCCGCGGGTCCAGTGAATCGCAGTAGGTAAGTCTCGGCGACTCAGGCCGCCCCCCGATGGCTCCTGGTAGGTCCAGTGCACCACCTCAGGCCTCCAGTTCAAAGGAAGGGAGAACAGGGGGCCCCCATCCCGTCCCCAGAGTGTTCACTCCCGGCCCCCTCAGGATCCTCCAAGTTGACCAGCGATGGCCCCCACAAACCTCGGCCGGCACGGTGGAAAAAACAGCAGCCCGGTCCACCACTCATATCCCCAGTCGCCTCCTCCGCGACCTCCAAGGCCGTCCTCCACAGCAGGCATCTGAGCCCCCTTGTGCCGTTATCCCTCAGTCTTTTGCGGCCAATGGGGACAGGCCGAGGCCCACAAGCGCGGGGGACCAGGGGGCTGCTCCCCGGCCTCAGGCAGTTGCCTCCCGGCCGATCAGATGAGAGCCCAGTAGGGGGACTACAATTTCGAAGGTCCCAGCAGCTCCGGGGCCCCCACCGCCACCCCGTCCGCCTGTACTCACAGTGGGCGTCCAGTCGATGCTCCCAGCAACCCTGGCGCCCCCTCGGGACGGAACTCGTCTCTCAGGGGCCCCCCTCTGTCGGCGGCTGTGCTCGGCCGGTCGCACCAGCAGGTTACCACAGCAAGGACTTCAGGGCCCAACTCTCCGTATGGTGGCCGCCATTTTGCGCACCGAGCACATCCAAGGCTCACCGGAACACTCCTGGGTCTCGGGGCCTCCCAGAGTCTTGTATCCCTCGGCCTCTTCAACCGCCGCCGCCTCGGGTCACCATCAGCCGAGGTAAGCCCTCTATAAGAGCCCAGAGGGCACCAGCACCGCTAACAGTCTCCGGCAACTCCTCGCTCGGCCGCCATCTTAGGTGCGCCGTTCACTTCAGCGCCCGATCTGCAACAGCGGCAATTTTCTTTGTCGCGGGGGCCGTAATCAGCCCTCCTCCGCGATCGATATGGGCAGCAGCGCCTCTGCCCCCAGGATCGCCGTGATGGGCCCCTTCAGATTAGCAGGATAACTGCGGGCAGGGGAGCGGCACGGACGGAGCTCCGGAGTCCGCTTCCCCTTACATCGGCGTCAAGCCACGCCCCTGGTAAGCAACGACTATAAGTACAAAATTATGTTTACGCACTGCTTGCAGATTTTCAAAACACATAAATAAAAGGCATTGTCATTTACAATGTCAATAACTCAAGCTCTTGCAAATGCGAGACCTATTGCATTGCAAATGCTTGTTACAATAGCTATTCTGTCTGCCAAGGATAACAGTAAATGTATCCATCTTTCTACTTTCTCTTCCAGCTTGTTTAGCGCCGTCCCATAGTTTGTTCTTATGACTATCTCAGGGTCTCTATGGTACCAAATTCCTAGGTACTTGACAGGATCCACCTGCCATTCAAGCGGGAATTCTGCTGGGTGCGGTTTAGTAATTCCAGTTAATGGGAGGATTGTGGATTTACTCCAGTTAATCTGGAGGCCCGAGTGCCTGCCGGATTTGATATATTCCCGTAATAGGGAAGATAGGTTAACTTTGGGTTCACAGATGTATAATATCATATCATCCGCATACAGGGAGATATTTATGGGACATTGAGGGAATTGTAGTGCTGTGGCCTTATGCTGCTGTCTTATTTTGCACGCAAGCGGTTGTAGGGCGATTGCGAACAGTAGGGGTGATAGTGGACACCCCTGCCTTGGTCCTCGTCTTATTTGTATCGCGTCCGAGATATGCTGGTTTACTTTTATACGTGCTACGGGTGCGGTATATAATATTTTAATCCATTGTAGGAGACTTGGAGGCATCCCCATTTTTTGCAACACTGTGAAGAGATATACCCACTCGACAGAATCGAACGCTGTGGCAGCGTCTAATAAGACCGCCGCCGCTTCAAGGTCCGGATTGAGTTGGTGGGAGAGTGCAAATAGAGTGCGAATGTTATGGGCTGTGGAGCGGTTGGGTATAAATCCCAATTGGTCCGGCAGAATAATAGTGGACATTGATGGTTGCAAACGTTTGGCTATTATTTTAGCTAGTATTTTAGCGTCTGTGTTAAGGAGAGGGGTCGATACGATTCACAAATTTCTAGATCCTTGTCAGGTTTTAAGAGGGCTATGATTAGGGCTTCTCTGAGGGTGGGCGGGAGCAGTTGCTTATCATGGGCTTCTCCATACATATCCACTAGGTGGGGGGCTAGCAGTTCTACATATTCTTTATAAAATTCCCCCGTGAACCCGTCAGGACCGGGAGCTTTCCCATTTGGCAATGTTTTTATCGCTTCTGTAACTTCTTCAATGGTAATGGGCTGCACTAGATATTCCCGTTGATTATCAGATAGCCATACTAGTGCTATATCTTTTAAATAGGTTAGTATTTCATGCGCCTGAGCTGTGTTACGTGATGCGTAAAGTTCACCATATGTATTCATGAAGGCCTTCAATATGCCCGCTGTGTCATATCGTGGGGTTCCTTGTGCATCTCTGACTTTAATCACTGTATGTGTTTTACGTTCGTGGCATATTTTGTGTGCTAACACTCTCCCGGACCTTCCCCCCTCTCTGCATGTTCTAGCTGTTTGTCTCCTTGAGATATATTTAATCTCGCTTTCTGCGAGCTCTTGATATTCAGAGAGCATTTCTCTAATAGTACCTAATATAGCAGTATTCTGGGTGTGTTCATATTCTAGTTCTAGGTTTCCAAGTGTGTTTTCGCATCTAGTGAGTTGATCCCGTATGTCTCTCAATATTCCTGCGTTCGTACTGATGCAGACACCACGTATAGTGGCTTTGAATGCTTCCCATAATAAACTAGCGTCACCGAAAGAGGGCTGATTTAACTGAAAATATTCCTCTATGGCTTGTCTGATAGCAGTGTTATATGGTGAATCTAGCAGTGCTTTTGCATTAAAACGCCATATATAAGGTGGCGGTATATAATTAGGGAGTTCCAGGGATATTAAGACTGGCTTATGGTCCGACGGTGTTTTCGGCAGGTGTTGGATATCCCGCGTCCAAGTGCTGGCTACTTCTGCTGTGAGCCAATAATCTATACGTGACCAGCTGTTGTGCACTGTGGAACTGTGCGTGCCCTCTGCGTGTTGTGGATTGCGCAGCCTCCACACATCTACCATCTTGAATTCCAACATGCCATCTTTTACTACTTTAACTGCTCTTTTGTGTGGTTCTTTCGTTACTCCTGACCTGTCCTGTTCTTCGTTCAGGGAGAGATTTAGATCCCCACCCCACAGTATCCCCATTGCAGGTAAATCTCTCAGTTTTTTCCATATGTTCGTGAAGAACTCAGGTTCATCAACGTTAGGGCCATATACGTTAACTAGGCCTATGTGATGTCCTCTAAGTTGGCCTGTGACAATGATATACCGTCCTTGTTCGTCTACTATAGTGTGATCGATGGTAAATTGCACCCCTTTCTTAACTAGGATGATAACTCCTCTAGAATATGTTGAATAAAAAGATGTTAGCGTTGTTTCAGCCAATTTACCCCCTAGGGTGCATTTATTCGTTTTTGCTAAATGTGATTCTTGCAGCATAGCTATTTCAATGCAGTGTCTATCTAAATATGCGAATACCTGTCTTATTTTCTTGGGGTTATTTAGGCCCCGAACATTCCAGGTTAACAACCTGATCTGGGACGACCCTGTTCTACTTTCCATTCCAGAATGCATAACATGACCATGATGGTGGTGTCTTTTTCCCACGTATGCCTGCAATGTGCGACATGTACCTAGTTCGGTTGTGCTCGTTTAGTACCATTATATGTAGTATTGTGCAGCGCTTACAGTTGCCTGAAAACTCAACAAACATCCCCCAGATCCCCCCACCCACTTTAGCATCCCAGTCGTGCCAAAGACATACCCAATCAACCAGCATAAACATTATATCAACTGTTACGGGGAGCACCCTTGGGGGGGCCGCTAAGTGCCCGCATGTTCATCCGCGAAACGGATGCGGCCGGGATCTTTGTAATTTAACTGGCCTGTGTGTTAAACAGGTTGTTATAGAACTTAAGTATAGTCCTGACACAGTATCAGTATATACACTACACCAGTCTTATAGAATAGCGTTACTTAGCACTCTTTAACTAGTACTCTAGACAGCCGGTATTAGGTAACATTTGTGACTAGACATTATTAAATATACATTTGTGCACTAAAAGAGTAACTACTGTTCTACCCCACATTAGGCCTTATTGCTTCGATGTTCTCGTACCTGGATTGTACACGTGGCTTCATACAAAGTCCCAATGAACATGTATCTGGTAATTTACATTTGTGGGGTACATCGCCTACCTCAGTGGAGCCACGTGAGGGTTAGCTTCTGTATGTCTAGTCTCTATCTTAGTTCAGCATAGCCGCATTATTGGATATGTACATTACCACCTTTTGCTTGCATCTTCAATCCGAGTGTGGAGAGGTGTTCGCACGGTCTGGTGTTTTTCTTTTGGTGAGTATTTGTTTAATGAAATCCTGCGCTGCCTTTGGTGTGGCTAGTACTTTCGTTTGGCCTTCGTGAGTGATCCGTAGTCTCGCCGGGTATAGCATTGCATATTCTACGCCCATATCTCGCAGTTTCTTCTTTGCAGGTGCAAAGTCCTTACGTGCGGCTTGCACTGCCATTGTAAAGTCGGGATAGAACGATACGGTGTTGCCTTGATAAGTGATGTGCTGTTTCTCCCTCGCCAGACGCAATATCGCATCTCTATCCCTGTAATTAAGGATACGGGAGATAATGGGCCTCGGTGGGGCGCCAGGTGGAGGTTTGGGTGCCAACGACCTATGAGCTCGTTCAATGATGAGCATGGGGGGAACATTTTCTGCTCCGAATATGTCTTGCAGCACGTCTTCGACAAAGTTTTCTAAGCGCCCAGTATTTGTGCTCTCCGGGATCCCCATGATTCTGACATTGTTCCGACGGGATCTCGCTTCTAAATCTTCGTTCTTGTTTTTTATGACTTCTAACTGCCGTGATTGATTAACAATTTTTCCATGTCTGGGCATTTTTTAGTCGTGGCGCTAGACTCATCTTAAACCGCGGAGATTCGCAGTTCTGCGGCGTCCAGTCTTTCTCCTTGCTTATCTAGTTTGGCGGCCATATTGTCGACATCTTCGGGTGAGCGTATCAATTTTGCCATCTATGGGCTGTAAACTTTGCTGGATAGCCTGTAGGGCAGCTTCCATACTGGAACCTTTGTCTTGTTCAACGTCGAGCTCGGTGTCGGAGTGTACCAGTGTCGTTCTGGGTGTTCGGCGGGCATCAAAGGACAGTTTTGGTTGCTGCTTATCTGTTTTGCCCATTATTGTCGTCGTGGTGGAATACAGCAATGTAGACAGTGAGGGGTAGTGCCTGCGTGATTGTATTGCAAGTCACTTGATATCTCACCAGGCGCAGTGGTATAATTCTTGAGTAGAGTTGTGAGTGATCTGTGATCATGCCCCGCAACAAAGGCAGTGCGCACCGTCAATCCAGCTGTATATGAAGATCTCCCAGATTTGCTGACCTTATTACTGGAGTGTAGATGCAGTGTTTAGTAGCTTTGGCTCCGCTACGCTTTTTGCGCTGTGACTAGGCCTCCGTCTCCACGCACGCACAGCGCCTTCACCAACACCTCCGCTGACGGTGCGATCGCAATGCCAATGCTTTCTTGTTTTTTTATCTTTTACATGAGGTGGTCGCCGCGATCGTGTATAGCTGTAATGCGCAACAGGAGCGTAGGGCCAACGCAATCGGAATCGGGTATGAGCAACTCTCAATTGTAAGTATCGGGCTTGCTCCCAGCAATTTTGAAGCAGTGTAGCAGGTCGCAGATCTCAATTCCACACACTAGATATTGGCACAATACTCTCCCGCCGCTGTTGCAATGGGCGCACTGTTACGGCGCAGATGAGGCGCTGGAAATCACTCAGGCACCGTATGTCCACAGTGCACAGTCTCAATAGAATTCACACGCTGGTCCGTAATTAGGAGTTTTGACCACCGCTGGAACCGGGGATTCCTCTAATTTATTAGACTTGGTCCATGGGTCATACGATGTCCTGTCTCTCAATAATTGCGTGTGCGTCACTTGCCTGTATTTTAGTGGCTGCAATCGCCTTGTTGGCCGGACAGTTATACTCCGACGCTACACTCTGCTGTTTTCTGTGTGCAGTTAATCACCAGTGCGTTGCGGAGTCACTCCGCGGTCCGTGCTTCTTCGGAGGCCGCACCACAGTACTTCACTGCCACTAGCAAACGCCGTCTTTGGTTCAGTGTGGGATACTGGATGTGCAATGCTGCGGCGTGGAAACAGAGACTCAGTCACGCTGTCTCCGTAGGTCCCGAAGTGGGTGATCTCTGGTTTCAGCAGCAGAGCGCCTGTCCAGTATTTACGCGTATGAACGCCAGTGCGCGATCTGCTTTCGCTATAATTGTTTATGCGACGTACCGTGCCGCCATTTTGATTCGGCCTACGATCCCGGGGCTCGTCTTTTTCATGTCGATTTTCTGCCTAAGTTCTCCATAAATTATTCTTCCGATCACATTTCTGGGTAGCACTGATGGTCCGACGTCTTATTCTGTGCTTTGCAGGCTTCCATATTCGCCGGATGCGCTGTTTATTGCCGGATATTTGTCCCGGCCAGCGGAGCAGCACTAACATGCAGCCATTTCGCAGCGCGTCCTCTAGCGCCCCCCGGTCCCGTGCTCACTTTGCCACTGGATTCAAGCTAGCCTGACTGATGAACGGTGTTACCCCGAAACCTTTCCCAGGATGCTTGTTTCCGGTCCAGGGAAAACCTGGCTTGGCATTTCAGGCTGGACTGTTCCCATGAGGAACAGAGTCATGACGGATTTGCATATGGCTTGGTCTGAACTGGGGTGGTGAGGTGAGCAAAAGAACAATGATGGATTCAACCCAGATCGAATAGTGACTGGGGGTGAGTGTCTGAAAATTTTCAGCGCTTTGTCCATCATCTTATTGTGTTTGCCTATTTTTATTGCCACTGACAAAATGGACTTCTCACTATCACAGACTGAGATACTTTCATTTTTGGGGAAGATAGAGTAACACACCTGTAACTCCCCATCATTTACTGCAGCCAATAAAGATACTGGCCTGAAGCCACCTTCCACTTTCAATCTCCCTAACTGAATGGTCCCCGAAAAGAAAGGACGTTTGATAGCTTGGTTTGGAAGGATCTCCTAGCCCTAAAATAAAAATCACACTTTTGTCTAATATACCATCAATGTTAAAGGAAGGCAATCTCTTATCCACCTCAAAGAGAATACAAATATCACCATCAAGCCAGCTGAGAAGAGTGCTGGTATCTGGATCACAACAACAAAGCCTATAAAATTTAAATCTATTGTCAACAGAGCAATCAGAAACTATCTGAAATTGTTTTAAAAACCTTGCCAGAAATGCAGATTAAAATATCAGAGGCAGATACATTGACCACTTTATCAAAGATTTAGCACCGCTTACCAAAACCTGTCAGAGGCAGTAGACACTTGATAAGCATGACTGTAGGAGTGTGAATTTTGTAAAACATTTACTTGTCCAAGGGACGTTTAACAGTAATCTTCTAGCCCTGTAAAGAAGTCCACTTGTTCCACCTACTGTATAAATCGTCTAGATGCGCTTGCACAATCAGATTACTACAGCCTTAGCCAGCCTCTTTGCTTACTGCCCACCAAAGCAGCCTTGCAAATGCTCTTACAGCAGCCTTTCATATACCACGCTGTTTTCTTGCCATAGGAGTAAATCACTTTCCTTGCATTCCCTGATTCATGGGTGCATACCCCTTCCTCTGACTCAAAAGTTCAATCACACTTCCTTGTGGCTTCATACACTTCCTGTTAATATACAACACTTACTTTCTGCACGCATAGGTTCACCCTATATAAAGAGTGATAAATACAGACATACATACACAAACAAACTTCCCCACCTCTCTCACTACAAGTTTTATAACCTCTTCTCCACTCTCCTAACTCACGCTACATGCCCCTTGTCCAATCCTGCCATTGCTTCAGTGACTGTCTTCTCTTCTTCCCTCTCCCCATAAGTTGCATTACCCCATCTTCACTCTTGCCCTCAATTCTCCCCACTCACCATAAGTTGCATTACCCCATCCCCACTCCTACCACAAGCACCAAGCATCTTTCTTTCATCTGGACTCCAAAACCCTCTCCTCCTCTCTAATCAACTGCTCCATTTCCCTTCAGTCTTTCACCGCAGACTGACAACTCTTCTTTACCCCGGTGTTATTTGTGCTTATCTAACAGAAGGGCTATCCACAGCCCTTTTACCTTAACCAGCCCACTTTGCTTCATGTCATTCAGCAGCCATGCAAACTGCCTCCTCAGTAACAACAGCCCAGGAGGCATATTGCACAGGTCTAGAAAGAAACATGTAGAAGCTAATTAATGTGACCTGTGCAGTGATGCCAAGATGATGAAAACTTTTAAAACTGTAAGCCAAAATATCTATTTCAAACTATTAACGAAGAACCAACACTTGCAAGTAGGATTTTAAAAAGGCCACAATATTAATCGGCATAAACTGAGTACAAGAAGAAAAAAGCCAGGGCAACAGGTTAGCGATCAGCAGGAGCAGGCTAAGCATGATGACTGAGCGAGATGTCAGTGGCAGAAAAGGGAAAGTAAAAGCAAGGCCGCAATAGCATGATGGCCATGGGTGTGTATCAGATGCAGGAATGCAGCAGAAGGGATTGGCTAATTGAATAGCAGAGTGCAGGGGCTGGCCATGGAGGACTTAGGCCCATGCATATCGGATGAAGCAAGTCTGAGAGTGGCAATTTCAATGAGAGGAAGATCATGAGTCCCATAGCTGGCACTGAGGTGGTCCTTAGAGGATCGAACAGGACAGAGGAAGAGAGAAAGGGCTTTCCAGCTGCTTACTGGTGAAAGAGCCCGCAGGCAAAATGGAAGCGAGATGGAGGCCTAGTTGGACATGTGCCTAGTAACAATTGGAGAGTCCCACAGAGAGAGCCAAAGATTACATGTAAGGATGTATTGAGATAGGAGCAGTGTGGTATTGTGCAAGGGCATAGGGGTAGGGATGAAATGAGAAAGCTTGGCGAAAAAGAGAAAAGCAGTGTTGGGCGTGGCATGGAAGTCAAGGAAGGCCGATGCACGGAGCCTAATCTCCAGCCGAGGAAGCTCAGCACCGCCCAACATCCGCACTCTCCCTGTTTCCAGGTGGCAACCCCCCGCGGTGGAAGGTGTAGCGGCCGCTGGGGGCGAAAGGCTGCCACGGAGAAGGCGGTAATCAGCAGTGGCTAGTAGCCACTGCATTAGTCCAAAATGGCAGCCCGCAAGAGGAGCAGCTCCGTGAGTCACTCAAGCTGCTAGTCAGTCCCACCACTCCATATTCTCCGTTGGCCCTTCCAGGGGGAGCCTGATGTTACGGTCACCAGTAGGTGCGATGGCGGCGCTTACACAGGTGAGAACTACGCCTGGGGACTGCACAAGGGCAACCAGAGATTGAAGGCCCGCACAGAAACCGGAGGCAGCACAACAGAGGAGCTTCCCCCACCCCCACTGAGATGCAGCAAGATGGTGCGTGGCAAAACAGAGAAGACCCTGCAATCAAATAAAATGGGCAAATGTGCGTTTCAAGGCAGGCAAGTGTCAGAGGGCGAACAGCAGGCCCCGGAGTGTGAGCGCGGGGAAGAGAGAGAGCCCTCCCTTAGAGAACTGCTCCTTGCTATTCAGCACACCCGCTCAGCCCTAGTACACACAAATTGACACTGTGGCCGTAGATGTAACATTAATTCTCACAGACTTGGGGAAGATCTCCGAAGGGGTACGCGCCGCTGAGGTCACCCTCATGGACCACACAGAGGCCATCCATACCCTGCAAATAGAGGTGTGCAAGCTGAAGGAGAAGACCACCCGACTCCATGCAAGGACTGAAGCCACCAAAGGCTGGTTCAGATGCATAAATATATGCCTAGAAGGAGTACCTGAAAAGGCAGAGAGTGCAGAGGCGGAGCGCTTCGTGGCGGGTTTAGTGCGTCGCATGGTAAAACCGGAGGACTTCTCCGCCCACTCTGTGGTTAAACGAGAACACCGGGCCCCTGGGATCCCACTGAAGACCAGGGCCAGACCAAGACATCTCCTCGTCCACATCCTCAACTTCCGAGACTGGGACGTAATTCTCAGGGCGGCCCGCCTGCAAAGCCCTGTGTTATGTTTCATATAGGTACCCCAATATAGGCTCAAGTAGCAACTCAACCTTTCACCTATATTCTCCCCTACCATTACACTACATAACGGTTCTTGGGACTGACCTTTTACCTAGTTACGGTACTGCTTACAGGACGTAGGGTTTTCCCTGAAAACTAGCCTCATCCATTATGCATGAGGTTTCTTGGAAACTCAGCAGGACTATCATCTCCTGCATAATAACTATGTATAAGGGTCATTCCTTCCGTCATCCTAAGTCCGACATGACACAGCAAGGTAGAACCCCCCCGCCGGGTACCACTTTGGGTATATAAACACCATATCTTGCCGAGGTGGTCAGAGAAGAAAAGGACTTCCATGCTGACACACTGATGCGAAACGCTGAGGTTCCTGGACGCAGACACTCCAGCTCGCAGTGGTCTGACATCCACTGCGGGGTATCCATCTCGAGACCAAGACGGGGTCCCACAGTCTCTCACTTGAGGTAAAGGGCTTGACTTTATTCTAGAGGGATTCTTGGCTTCACACCTACATACATGCTAGGTACACTTAGGTACATCTAGTTAGAGTTGCATCACAGGAGTACGCATTTTTACTGTCGTGTATTTTATATACTTGCCTGTATATATTGTTTTAGCACAATGGTAGAAATCTACCATCCTTTTACTTTGTTGGTGCTTATAATCATTTAGATCGGTTACTGTCTTATGGTTGTTTCAGCACACCTATTTTACACTAGAATGATGCTGGTTCAATAAATGCTTATTGAAAAACGTCCCCACTGTTTATTCTGTGTATCTCTCGGAGTCAAAGTGAGCACAAGTGACTGAGCGAAAAGTATTGCACTGTTTCCACGCTCCTGAGGGATCAGGGTTGTCATGTTCGATAGTTGCCAAGAACTATTCTCTCTTTGGTAAGAGGGGTTTCTAGTGGCACTGTGAGCTAGCTGGTATACAGGCCAACATACCCGGTGGGGGTGTCTAGAATCAGTCTGGACACCAATCCCACAGTCTATGTTGTCTAAACGCGCAGATCCTATATAGGTTTATAGGAACTACACAACACCTGCACTTTGAAAGTAATGCAATCATGAATTTCCCGGATTACATCTAAGAAGTCCAGGCACAGCGTAGATCCTTCGAAAATGTAAAGGGGGGAACTCAGGAGACAAAACCTGAAATATATGATGATCTTCCCGGCGCACCAGAAGGTACTGTAGGACGGGCGCTCCTGGTTATTTAGTGCCCCAGAAGAGTTCGAAAGCTGGAGACCAGTGGAGCATGAACTGCGAGGGAGAGGACACACATCACAGACATGGCTGGGGCCCAGCAAGCGGACGAGGGGGGGTGCTGCGTCGGAGACTTACGAAGAAGCAACTAATGAACTGCGGCTTCCCTGATCGAACGTTGGAACATGTGGCTCTGGGAGCAAGCTGCTGAAAACCAAGTGCCAATGCCAGAGGAGGCCTGGAACGACAGAGGATACAACACACCTATCATCTGAGAGACACTCCTTTACTCGGGCAACGGAGTGAGACCTGGAACCTAAAAGTTCAAGTTACGGGTCTAGTCCAGGGAATGGGTGGGCGACAGGCACCTCGAGCACTGGAGAAGTTGGTAGTTTTGAACATGCAGTTTGAGGCTATAGGGAGGAAAGAGTTTCTTATTGGGACATGGGGACCGGACATTTTGAAGGGACACACATGCACGCACAGACTAGTGGGGACCCACAGACATATTCACAACAAGCAACACAGATGATGACACAGCGCTGAGTTGAGGGGCACAAGGGTGGGCTTACCATACTCTCGTGGAATATTAATGGGCTAGGATACAAGCTACTCTCGTGGAATTTTAATGGGCTAGGATACAAGCTGAAGAGGGAGGTGTTATGTAAATACCTGTACAGACAATCTCAACATAGACCTGTTTCAGGAGACCCACCTAGTGGGGAACAACAGCAGCTCCCTGGGGAAAGGAAGTTCTCGCACACTCTGGATTCACAACAGGGTTGCAGCATTGGCATCGTGGCACGTAGGTCCCTCCCGCTATGGACTAACACAAATTTGAACGAACCTGGGGGCTGCTTTGGGGCAATCAGTGGAATCTATGAGGGGAGCACTTAATGGTGGCCTCCTGATACCTTCCACCAGGACTACAGTCGAAGGTCCTAGGACAAATAGGGGACTGGATTAACCGCCTGCCTCATATCTCCACATTGCTGGTAGAAGTTGACTTTAATCTTACAAAGCGAGACGATTGGGAGAGAGCCATCTGGGGTAAGCAAGCACTGGAGACAGACACCAGATTACATACTTGCCTGGGGGCGAAACGGCTAACTGATATATGGAGGGAGGAAAATTCCACAGATAGGCAATATTCCTACGGCTCAGACACGGCTGGTTCCATGTCACGCATAGATTACCTTTTCACACCGAGGCCGCAAAGGTGGCGGTTCAGAGGCAGGTGTTACCTGGTGTGAGGTATCTCTGATCACTCCCCATTAGTCACACAACTGCTGGCCCGGCCCGCTGGACCCCTCAGAACTGGAGGCTTGACTCATGGGACTTAACTGACCGGCACACCAAGCAGTTTCTGAGGACAGAAACAGAACAGTACTTTTTGGAAAATAAACCCTTGGTGCAACTGAAAATCCGTATCTGGGAAGCTTACAAGGCAGCAATTATAAGGCACTTTATTTCCCCATGTACTGGGAAAAAGAAGAAGGAACGAGACAAGGAAGTCAAGACTCTGGAGGGAAACCTGTGTCAATAGGAAGCAGACAGCACGAACCGATCCAACCCAGATGTCCCGCATAAAATTGCCTTCACCAGGGATGAGTACAGGAGGCTGGTGAAGCAAGAGGCACATGTGAAATATAGGGCCAAGCAGCATATGCTCTGCAAGGTGGGGGAAAAGGAAGGTAACCTGCTGCCTCAGCTGGCACGTAAGGAGCAGGGTAGTTGATGGATACTCCTGGTGGAGAAGGGGGAAGGGAGACATGGCCCACACAGCAGAGGCATTCACCGAACTCCTGGGGAATCTGTACTAGCCTAGGTACGAGGGCAGAGTGACGACAGTGCCACAAGTTTGTCACAGACCTCCCGACCCCTGTCCTCGATACCAAGGACCGAGAGATATTGGGCGGTAGCATAGAAGACAGTGAGATCAGGGAAGCAATCAGCCAGCTAAAAGGATTGAAGGCTCCAGTCCCAATGGGTTTCCACCATAATTCTATAAATGGTTGGAGAGTAAACTGACTGATCCCCTCAGGGAAATGTTTTATGAGGTGAAGAAGGAGGGACCCTTCTGAGGGATCTCCAAACAGCGACAACAGTGCTGATTCACAAGGAGGGTAAGCCAGTGGAACAGTGTGCTTCCTATAGACCTATCACCTTGGTAAACCTGAAAGTGAAAAGCTTGGCCAAGGTGCTGGTAAACCGCCCTATTGGGTGGTTATAGATAAATTAATAAATTCAGACCAGTCTGGCTTTATGCCTCACAGATCCACGAGAAATAACCTCCGACGACTGTTCTGTTGCCTGGCGGTGTTGCTGGCAACCGAGAAGGCTTTTGACTTGGAGGAGTGTGAGTACCTACTATGCCCCGGGAGTTTGACCTTGGCATGGGGACCAGACAGGGGTGCCACCGCTCGCCCCTGCTGTTCGCACTGGCAGTGGAACTCCTGGCCAATTGGGTGAGGGTGGATGCTCAAATTGGAGGAATAAGGTGGACCCCACGTTGGGAAGATGTGATTTCACTATATGGAGACAATATCCTACTCCACTTGGCAGATCTGGCCCAGTCCATACCCTCATTTTTCGACATTCTGGCTATATTTGGGGAACACTCAAGAGTACGCATTAATTGGACTAAGTCGGTAGCATTCCTACTTGCTCCGTGGCAATCCCCAGCAGGCTTGGAGTGCACAATATGCTGGTCACAGGAGAGGTCCAAATATCTGGGCATATTGTATAACATTAGACCAGGCGGAATTCCACAAGCACAACCTAGGGAGGGTCCTTCAAGACTATAAAATGGGAGTGAGTCACTGTCTGAAACTCCCACTTCCGCTGTAGGGCAGAGCGGCCCTGTACAAAATGATTACCCTAACCAAACTCCTATATATGTTCCAAAACACTCTATACAAAGTGCGGGAGATGTTCTTCCAGGCTGTGGATGCAGTAACCAGACTACTACTTTGGGAGGGGGGCTTCACGTATAGCCCTGTCGACGTCCACCAGGAGCCCTTGCGAAAGAGCAATCGCCCTCCTGAACATAAGACTGTACTACTAGACGACTCAACTGCTGGTGGTCAATGGGTGGGCTTTTGAATCGCAGCGGGACCCAGTCCTACAGGAAGACAGACATCATATGGGACTGGTGTACTATTTATGTCAACTGTATAAGAGAACCACTGCTTATGTCCTTGGAAGACAGGGTTAAAAAAGAAAAAGGTAAAATCAACAAAGTGGCTGGATGGCTCAGTGGGTTAAGGCTTGTTGCTGACAACTGGGGATATCTGCAGGTCACAAGTTCAGATCCTGTCAAGGTAGACTCCGCTTTCCGTCTTTCCAAGGTCTGTAAATTGAATACTATTAAATTGAAGAGTAGTAAGATCTTGTGTTAATAGCGCTAAAATTGGGAGAAGTGTGGTAAGAAGCGCTAAAATATACAAGTTATTGGTCAGGGATGGATTGGTGGATCATAGGTCTAATATAAGGCAAGGGCACAAAGTGTTCTGATTGAAATTGGAAACTTTGGTGAAGAGAGAACAGCATTGTAAAGGACAGGGGCAGAAATGCCAGCGGGAGTAATCCCCCACCGTGGGTTAAAATGCCCCCAAGTTTGCAATTTGGGAATGCTTGGGAGGGGATGGGAATGGAGTTACCGGCATGATTGGGATGCTGTTGTGGGAGGGGGTGGGACGGAAAACTTGTTTTGGAATTGAGGCCGGGCAGGATACAAAATACATTGACACGCTACATTATGCACAAGAAAGGACAGTCAGTTACAGGTCTCAGACTCCTATCGCACTATGTCTATTGATGGTTACATGACACATGATAACGCGGAACGGAAACTACAGTTATTAACAGGGAATGTCAGGGGATTGGGAGATCCACGCAAACGTAGGCAGATACTAGCATATTTAGACCGCCAGCATGTCCAGATTGCGATGCTGCAGGAGACCCATCTAGACCCCCGGCGAATTCCCTCCTTTGCTTGTAAATGGGCAGAGCATAGAACATTCTCCTCGTATTCTAAGTACTCCAGAGGGACAGCAATCTTGATCAAGAGAAACACTCCGTACACCTCACTGGGAATGTCACAGGACCAATTAGGGAGATACTGCATCATGTGGGGGAGATTGGGCTCTGACTCAATCACATTAGTAAGCTGCTATGGGCCTAATGTAGATGACCCAGACTTCTACACTACGCTATGGGGGAAGGTACTTGAGATTGGGTCTACACATTTAATCTGGGGAGGTGACTTCAACACGACGCTAAACCCTCTGTGTGACAAGTCCAACCCCCTCCCGCATCATTATACTAGAATGCATAAACTACTACAAGGCATACTGTCTGACAATGGTCTAATAGACGCATGGAGACATGTACACCCTGGGAAGAGGGAAGGTACACATTACTCAGCAATGTACTCGTCTTGGTCCAGACTGGACTACTTGATGGTATCTAGGGGTATAGGGCCATGGATTATTACGGCGGAGCACCTAGCGAGAACGTATTCGGACCACACACCGGTCCATTTAACACTATCCCGCCGACGATCAATGCGTCCCATAGGAACTGGAGACTTATGCTGCTAACACTGTTAGACACAGTGTTCTGTACAGAGATAGGTCAGGAAATTTCAGACTTTTTCCAGCGAAACATCGGTTCAGTTGCACGCACTGAAACGGTGTGGGAGGCCTTCAAGGTCACAATTAGGGGATTCTGCATTGCCAAAGGTTCTGGTGTTCCTTGAGATATACGCCAGACTCTACAGAAATTGGAGGCAGAATTGAAATGTGTAGAACGAGAGATGTGTGCTGGCATGAATGGAACACTTCGAAAGGAGTTCAGGGACAAACTTTCGAAGTAATAAGATACAGCAGACAGAGAGGTACTTTTCAGGGGGAAATATTTTGTGGCACGAAAATATGGAGAAGGGGAACGCCCAGGTAAAGCATTGGCGGAAGAGATCCGTAAGCCTTGCTTCTCTAGCTATGTGTTAGAAATATTAGCCCACGAAGGCACGAGGCATAGAGATAGCACCGATATACTCAAAGTGTTCACTGCACATTACGCCACATTATACAGCACCAGACGGCAGCAGCCACTCGACCTAGCTAGATATTTGGATGATGTGGCCCTAGGCTGGTTGGGGAATTCGCAAAGAGAGTTTCTGGCTGCCCCCCTCGAAGAGGATGGAATCCGTGCCGCAATAATGCAGATGAAATCTGGCAAGGCACCTTGCTTGGATGGCCTCCCAATACACTTTTATAAAGCATATGTAGATCAGCTCACACCCATATTAAAAACCGTCTACGAAGAAGCCCAAGAAACTGGTATTCTTCCTCGATCAATGAGAGAGGCACTCATAACCTCGCTCCTAAAGCCAGGGAAACCTACGGATCAATGCGATTCGTATAGAACATTATCTCTCATCAATAATGATGCAAAAATCCATGCAAAAATATTGTCTAATAGACTTAGTTTGTTAATGGAGAAGCTGGTGCTACCTGATCAGGCAGACTTTATCCCAGGCAGAGCAACATCCCACAATCTTCGTACCCTGTTCTCCATTCTGCAAAACAGAGATCCGGAATTGGCAATCATGGCAGTCTTCCTTGATGCCACGAAGGTCTTTGATTCAGTAGATCGGGACTATTTATTAGGGATACTGCAACGTATGGGACTGCCAATAGGATTCCTGTTGTGGATAAGTCTTCTATATAACTCTCCAGATGCCAAAGCCCTGATTAATGGACCGACATCGCCACCATCTCCATTACGAGGGGCTCGCGGCAAGGCTGCCCGCTTTCCCCCTTGCTATTTGCGTTAGCTATCGAACCCCTGGCGGCCAAACTGCGACAACACCACCAGGAAAAAGCATTGCGGTGCCCCATAAGACATATACTCATTTCCCTTTACGCGGATGATGTCACTCTGTACCTCAGAGACCCACAGCAGAATTAAAATCCCATACTGAGAGAGTTCATTGCATTCGGGGAAATCTCAGGTATACACATTAACTGGGGAAAGTCACAGCTCTTACCACTCACAGCAGCTGCGACGCCCTTCCCACTTGACTATCCTATAGAATGGTGTGAATCAGAAGTGAAATATCTGGGGATATGCGTCGCGACAGATCGTGCGGAGCTAATGCGTCTTAACTACGGAACGGCATTGGAGACTATCACAGACTGTGTCGCACGCTGGATCTCATTGCCCCTGTCTTTGGCAGGGAGAACCTCTCTCATAAAAATGGCGATTTCCCCTAAATTACTATATTTATTCATGAATATACCATATTATCCTGGTAGACACTTCTTTGCTGCTTTGCGGACGGAACGGATTAGACTGACATGGGGAGGCAAACAACCAAGGCTAAAATGGGAAATACTCATCAGGCCTTACTCCCAAGGTGGATTTGATGTTCCCAATCTAGAACTGTATTATATATGTGCCCAAGCTCACTACGCAAATTATTGGTTTCACCCACTTAAATACATGCCGCAGCTGGCAGTGGAACACTGGCTCACAGACCCAATCCCTCTGACGGGAGTTATACATAGTATTCCTAAACCCGCGAGAAAGGCCCCACGACGATAACATGTACTGTTACTGTGTGGCGACGCATAGCTGAGGTATTACAGGTCCCAATGATATACTCGCCCCTACTTCCTTTAGTGTACCAGCCACATATACAAGTGATTCAAGAAACGCGCTTTATACAAGTCATGAGAAAGACAAATATAAGGTGCTGAGGAGATTTATACAAGGATGGGAAGTTCCGTACATTGGAACAGCTTTTTACTAATTTGGTGCCCACTTCCATGGATTTATTCCTATATGTGAGACTGAGACAGGGCATTAAGGAAAACATGCCCTCCTTCACACTGGAACCACTGGTATTATCCCCGCTACATACACTGTTGCAATCCAAAGCATCCACTCATGTCGTCTCCTCTCTATATCACACTATACAAACTAATCCGGTGCTAGACCAGTGTTCCGCACGAGGGCAGTGGGATAGAGATCGTGGCCATGAAATGACAGATAACAGTGGAAATACTGTTGCATGCAAACAGAACAGGTGTCCGCAAGTAGTCGCTTACGCATTATCCACTTTAAATTTCTCCATCACACCTACTACACGCCTGTACAAATACAAACTCAGAGATAATGACCGATGTGACAGGTGCGGAGTGGAAGGGGCAGACTTTTTGCACCTTGCCTGGAGCTGTAATAGCATAAATCACTACTGGCAACAAGTGTTTACAGAAATGGTGCAGATGATATCACTGCCATTATTAGCGTCTCCGACAGTAGCGCTACTAGGGTACACTGAACAAATTGATGCAGGATATAGAAAATATACGTCGCTTGGGTACTTACTTGCTAAGCGTAGAGTTGCATGCAGATGGGGACGAGGTAGGGCCCCCAAGTTTAAGGAGTGGATCAGGGACATATTATTCTGGCAGGAACAAACACTTACCTGTGCAGAGCTGCTTCTGCTTACTTCATGCCCGAAGGGCATATGGGGCCCTCTTAAAACATACTTAATATCCCACCCAGTGGAAGTTATTAGTGACCAAACGTCAAGATGAGGGAAACTACGCGAGTATGGAATTTGGCACCAGTTGAGGGAATTAAAAAGTTACACAACAAGGTGGAAGTCAAACTTATGTTAGGAGCACACTCATTGTGTGGGGATGATCCCGGGACACATGAAAGACTGAGATGCGAGATCTATATGAGACCGGACAAAATGTATCTGTTTAATTGTTGCAAATAGAGGAGTAAATTTGAATATATGACTAAGCTTAATGTATAATACTACTGCATATGGGAAGATAGAAGGATAACTGCGTAGTACTGGATATGGTAAACATTGGATGCCAATATGTCATCTATATGTAGATTTCTGCCTATGCATCATTGTTACAATATGGGAAAAATGTTCAATAAAAAAATACAAAATAAAAAAAAAATGCCAGCGGGAGGTCATTTAAGCGGTTTGACACCACCACTGAGTGGTTAGCAGCGTTCTACAAAAACACTCAATAAAAAATAAAAGTGACATAGCAGCTGAATGGATTGTGGGATAAATGGAGATATAAGAGTGTTCACTTGTGGCCCAGGGTAGGAACGGAAAAGGGCGGAATCAGATTACAGGCAAAATGGCTTAGTTGCTTGAGGCTTGCTTCTGACAACTAGGGTGGTCAGGAGTTAAAATCCTTACAAGCAGACTCTGTCTTCCATCCTTCTGAAGTTGGTAAAAAGAGCACTATCAAATTGAGCATCTGTTATTTATAGTACTTAAAACATCGAAGAATTGTGTCATGAAGAGCTATATAAAAACAACTTATTAAGGAAGCGCTGAGGAAGCAGAGGTCTCCTACAAGGCAAGGGCACAGAGGAAGGGATGAAAGTTGAAACTTCCGTGAAAGGGAAAGAGAAGTGTCGGAGCAAAAACATCAGGGGACGTGGGGAAAACAAAGCCATGGAGAGCGGAAAAAAAGACAGGCAGATGATGGAGTGCTAGAAATACGAGAAAATTGAAGAGGTCAGAATGGCAGGACAGAGGAAAAGCATGTGACTTACATTGGGAAAAAATGGACTTAACAGAGCTGTTGTCTGCGGCCCATAGAAGCAAGGTAGGAAACAGAAGAGGCAGATTGGGTAAGGCTTGCTGCCGACTTGTGGTCAAGAGCTGAAATCACAGCAAGGTACATCCAGTCTTCTGAAGTTAGTAAATGAAGAATCATTCAAATAAGCAAGGATAAAATGTTATTTATGGCGCCTGGAAGCAGCAGTACTGTGAAATGAAGCACTTCATTAAAAAACAAGTTACCATTATTGTTACTCGGGGAAAACTCCAGCAGGTCAAGGGCGCAGCAGTCCCAGGGAGAGAGTGTTGATTGGTATGAGAAGGGCATGGTTTGCAAAGGCACCGACAGAGAACAGGGAAGGGACCAGGGAAATCTGGGACATTAGGGTTAGAGGAGGCACTGGGGCTGAGCAGAGATGCATCAGGGAAGGTCAGTGAGAGGCAGCTATTAACTGTTGAATGTGAGTGTAAGGACAGTGACTCTGGTGACAGAGGTATGGGGGGAGAAAAGGTGCAGAACGAGAGACGGGAGACAGATGGAGGATTGCATTAGGCAAGAGGACTGGATCCATATGGTGGCTGTTTGGGAGGGGGGCAGTCACTGACGGCCTTCGCGGGGCAGCACCTGCTGCACATGTTCAACCTGGGCGCTTCACGTTCCAGGCCAAGGATATGTTTGGGAAAAGTGGCGACAGGACATCATTTTTAGGTCTCGCGCCTAGCGTTTCAGTGCGCAGCACTGCTCGCACAGCGCGAGACCTTTAGAAAGGGCTTCTGAAAACGACCCACATTGGCTGTAGCGTGCGTTTTTTTCAAAAAAACGGCACGGGATTGGGCAAAGGCGGGCGCATGTCCCGCCTTCGCTCCTCCCATTCCCGACGGTGGCCAGAACGCGCAGAACTGACGTGATGGAGTTAGGGTGTCGGATCTAGAAATTGCCCAAGCCCAATGGGAAACAGCCTTTACCACAAAGATTTTACTACGACCTACAATTACCATGCATTTTTTACACCGTAATTACTGTTTCTACGCATCTCGCTACAACGCAAGTTTTTACCACGCAAATCCAGCAACTGCCATTTAATAAATAAAAACGGTTTCCTTTTGTTGTTTTCCCGTCTGCGCCGAAGGAAAGAGCCGTGTACATGCAAAAGGTGAAGGTTCTTAGAACTAAAAGTGCAAGAGTTTTTGTATTAGTTGATTATGGGTTTCTTGCAAGCCTCATGTAGGTGGGTAAAGGTTAATCCCGGAGTCTGCGTGTCTTCTTGAGAATTTGGGTTACTCTCTGCACATCGGTGCATTAATTTCACAGTATCGTTATTAACCTCCGAACACTGACTTGGAGAAACCCTTGCACAAACAATAATAAAACTTTATTGTGCATGATTAATTGAAGCTTTTACACAAAACATGAATGATATGTAAATTAGACGTAACCCAGAACAACAACAAACATAACTAAAATATGTTTCTCTCACCTATACACTTCTCTTAGAATCCTCACGGTCTGATTAAATTGAAAAAAAACATGTTGAACATTCTTCAGTTAATGAGCTGTAAATGGGAAACACTCAAGATCTGAAGTTATGCCAGGAGAAATGCGAGCCTAACTGTAACATTATAATATCATTATCCGAAGCGGTCATTAATTCTGACCCCAGCAGCTCCGATCTCGCATTTGTTGTGTTTGTTTTTCATTTTCAGTTCTTCGGCATGTGGTGGTGGTTTGGGAAGCGGGCATCACCAATCGAAGAGAAGGAATCAAATGCTCGATTTACAGCGTTTTTCACATTTTGAGGTCTAATCAACACTGCAAGTTTAAAAAACACTTCAAAGTAATATTAAAAATCCAACGTAATGATATGCGTGGTGACAGTGTGCGTGTTAGTTGTTTGCGTGGCAAGTGTATTTTTAATGTATGCAAATGTAAAAGAGTGCTAATGGTATGCGTGGTAAAAAATACGATGTAAAGACATGCGATTTTGCAAGAATGGCAGTACCTGACTGGTGTCACGTGTCATTCCCATGAAAATAAGATACAAACTTTGGAATGCATTTTTGGAGTTTGTTGTCATAACTACATTATCTATATGAATCTGTAAATATGGTTCTTATATTGTTAGTGCTTGAGTGTCCCTAACTCTATGTGAGGATGTAATGCAATGCTACTGGAAAAGCTGTTTTTAATAGTGAGTGTTTAAGTATTGCCTAATGCATTGATTCAAATACAGATATCTTTTTCAGAAATCTCTTAGAACTTGGAAGGGTAAACTGCTACTTTCCACTGACATTCATCGGTGCACTGTGAGTGCAGACAAATGTACTGGTAACGAGGCAAATGTTATTTTACAGTCTACTACAAATAGCATCTGTACGATGAAATTTGTCTCATCTGTCATTTGTTCATGTGACCTATTGCATTTATACCAGTGACCAAAACATAACCACTTTGCTGCATAAAACACTACAGTGTTGCTGGTTTTATTGCCTCCTTAATCACTTCACTACCCTACAACTCTGTGCAAGGTTTAAGCACTGAAATGTATGACTTCAAGAGCAATGCTGCTATGTTCAAAGTATTTGGGATGGGATCTGGGTGTTAACATTTCCCTTCCCCATTGTCAGTAGCGTGGAAAATTTCCCAGCTGCTACACAGTTTGCTGTTATTAGGTGTGAATACCATTTCTAGAGTCCAATGTGGTGTTACTTATATCATGCCCATATGTGAGACTTTGCACCTGTTGATAATCATTGTTTCAGTGAAAACCGTAAGCAAATGTCCCTATCAATTTAGTGATAGTGCATTCTCCAACAGCTGTGGGCACCAGGATGAAAAGGTTTGGCATTCTGCGTCCTCATTGGCAGCAAATAAATTGATGTCTACTGTTCTCCACGTTTTGAAGGTGCCTTTGACAACTCTGTGATCTTAATCTCATTAGTGTAAACTGCCTGTCCACAGCACAGAGCATCAGTCTCTATATTATTTTTCTTGGCAAATGATGCATGACCAATTACATGTAGTGCTGAACTGCCCAGTGTCAAATGTCTTGAGCGAGTTTAGAAAGTGTGTAAGATAGTAATGCTTGTACAAATGATCGTTTTGAGAATATGGAAGACCAGCAAACTCTTCAACTAGGATGAACAGATTATTCATATGTGTTCCTGCATGTATGTGAGTATCTTTTTTTGTTCTCAGCACAGTCTGAACAGTATAAATCTGCAGTTGAGTAAAACGTTTAAAACCATGTTTTGGCCCATATAAGTTAATTCACTTTAATAAAAAATCACTTTCTATTAAAAGTAAATATAACATTCAAGAAATAAAATACCTATTTTATTGTTCAATACAGTAGTTATACATTTAAGAGTCTTGCACTTTAAAATACACACAAATTCACACACTGCTGCCATTACATGGGGCAAGTTTAAACAATCATCGTACTGCAGGACTGTCTTTGAAAGCTTTCGTTTCAATAGATGCTCCTCCACCCATCAGGTAAGCAACCATGAATGCCAAGTATATAAAGCCATAAATAAATCAATTGATGCTTGATCAAAGAGCAAGTGCGTCATTAGAGTAGGTAATACCATGCTGAACAACCATTTGATATACATTGTAGCTGACTTGGTGCAAAAGACATTAAGTGCCAGGTGGATTCAATACCGCCTTCATTACCATCACAAACCCATCACTGAATCTTATCTGATCCAATTTGGCCTCATAGGCTCTAACAGGAAGGATTCTAAGTATGCCTGAATTTGAGGTACAGAATACGGCATGCTTTCGTTTACATTCAGATTAAACAAGATTCAAAGCAAGAGTTGGCATTGATCTAAGGTAGACACCCACATGTGAATTCCTGTGCAATATAATATAGGGCAGTGGCGGAATGATGTCGGCTAGGAGCACCAGTAGACAACCAGGCCTAAGCTGTAGGACTGACCTTACTACAACTTTCAATTATTTGCAGCTCTCTGGCTTCAACATAGGTTCACAGCTCTACCCCATATATTGCTGCTGCCTTCATACTATATGCTTTCAAAAATTGTACTTAGTGCTTGGTTGCCCCTTTGTTGCTTACATCTTAAGACTGGCCCCCTGAATTTTCTTAGTATATAAGCAGCCTCTCACTTTACTTGATCCAATTTAACTTTAAGTCAAAACGAAAAACTAGGTAGTCAGATTCGTTAACATATTCATGCAGTGGGCTAATAACAGAAAAAGATCTTAATGCAGACCATAACTTTAGATACATTAATAGTCAACTTCTTAATCCTACATTGTTTGTGAAGCTAGTAATTAATTTATGCAAGTACAGTTCTGTTAAGAAAATCAGAGTAGCATTATCTGCAAAGAAAAGGTTCAGAGTTTTAGGGTGTATCTAGCTTCAGCCTTCCCAAAACTCTCCAACATCATTAAAGAACAAGCTGAAGAGTGCCTCTATCAATAATCAGAACATCAGGGAGAGTATAATCTCGCATAAGAAATGAGTGATGACGTAAAGTCATCATCATTTATTTGCGCTTAATACATTTATACATTAACTTGAAACATGCTTAACTATTATTTATATGTGTTATTTTACACTTAGATTTAGTGAAACAAGTGATTCATATGTTTTCGATTTAGCTATAGTTGGGATACATGGACCTTAACATTGACATGAGTGGGCCGAGGTGCCTGACTCCATTATTTTAAATCATAGTTGTATTTTTGCTCGGTGTGTACAACTTTCTTTTTGTTTCAGGCACCAGTCACTGTCTTCTCACTAAAAAATATTTTTTGCTAGCTTGCGTTTATGTTTGTTGCGATTAATTGGTTGTACGATGATTCTCAGCACCTGCATAGAATGGGTGGCAGAGGAGGTGGCCATGGAAAATAATGAGCACCAACAGGCCTGTATCGATTTTGCTGATACATGCTGTTGGTACTGACCCACTTCTAATCAAACATTCTCATATGAAAAAAATATCTTAGGATCAGTTTTATTGTGTTTATTTTCACAAATATTTTTTTCCTTTTTCCCCCCAAGTTTTTCTATTATTCCATCTCAATTGTCACACAAATCATTTCATTATTAACAACTGTCTTCAAACACATTTCAGATTTCATTTCTATGTATTGTGACACAATTATAAACATGAATTTCTTTGGTTTTATTAAAAATACAGTGGTACCACCCTAGGCAAAACCCCTATAATCATACCCAACACTGTCATTCTGACTACCATCCCCAATTGGAGGCGTTGGGAGCTGTACAGGCAGCGGTGGCACAAACACCAGGGGACAGACCCAATCAATTCATTAGTGTTTGTTTGGAAATTGTCTTATGTAACAACTTTTTTAAATTTATTGGTAATATCTACCAGCAAATCAAAGGGACCAGCATGGGGGCTTCTTGTGCCCCCAGCATAGCAAACATCTATATGGGTGAGTACGAGAGGAAACATATCTATAACGAAATAGCACCATTCCATGAAAATGTGAGGTGCTGGTCACGATTTATAGACAACATATTCCTCATATGGTCAGGAGAAGAAGAACCAATTGATGAATTTATCGAGTGGCTCAATTCCAGTAACACTAATTTGAAATTTACGTCCAATATCAACAGACAAGCAGTGGAATTCCTAGATATCAGGATATATGAACAAGAAGGCTTACTTAAAGTGAACCTATTTAGAAAACCTACTGCCAGAAATACGGTCTTACAACATGCTAGTTTTCATCCGAATAGTCAAAAGGACTCGATCCCATTTGGGGAGTTCCTTAGGATAAGACGTAACTGCACCACTATAGACACATTTATACAGAATGGAGAAGAAGTCATGACCAGATTACTGCAGAGAGGATACCCAAGATGTTTGGTCAAACAAGCGTTCGAGAGCCAGATATTATAATCGTGAAGCCCTCTTACAGGGAAAAAATAAAAAAGCTGGGGACAAGCCGATTTGTGTTACTAATCATTTTAACATAAACTTCAAAGTGAAAAAGATTTTTGAAAAAAATTGGAATATACTGAATGTCAATGAGGAAGAACCAACATTGGAAAAACCGGTATTTGAATTCAGGCGTAATGCGAATTTAAGAGATAAACTGATTCACTCCAGATTAAATCCTAAAACAGAATATACACAGCAGACTGTTGATGGCATGCCGCTAGCGAAAGGGACCCATCGCTGTGGCACATGCCATGCATGTGACACAGCCATAATTACCGACCGATGGGAATATCATGGACGGTCTGGCATACTTAAGCACATGACAAACTGTAGAAGTAAGAACATTGTATATTTCCTTAGATGCCCATGTGGTCTGGGATACATTGGTGAGACAGGGAGGGAATTTCGTATCCGTTATGGAGAACACAAATCTGCGATTCGAACCAAGAAAATGCAGGCCCCCATGGTACAACATTTCTTGAATCTGAAACATTCAGAAATGGAAATTGCATGGCTCATCTTGGAAAAGGTAAAACAGAAACCAGGACGCACTATGATGGAAGTACGCAAAGAGAGAGAAACCTTTTGGATTTTCTCCCTCAATACGGTAAAAGAAGGACTCAACGAAGAGATCATAAAGGGATATAGCTGGTATCAGCTATTTTCTACATCCTGTCAATTTTCCTTCCATTTTTGAAATCATCAGACAGCTTGCTCCAGGAAGCTCTATATCCCATGCCCCAGATACACTGTGGAACTTTCCTAGGTATTAGTAGACCATTGAGTAAACCTAGTAGGGTACTCCCCCCCACAGCATCATATAGTAAGTATTAGGGGATACTTGCATCTCTGAGTAACATGTTGAGTATCATTAAGGAACTTAGGAAAGTTATATCCATAACTTGTGAATTCTTCTTCATGCTGAGAGCAGGACCTTTTCATGCAGACCCCTTTCCAAGATGGCGTTACAACTCAGGAGGTCTGGTTATATCGAACTAGTGCATCACGTGAATCTCTTTTGTAAGTTGCGTACAAGATAACTACAGTAAAAAAAAAAATCTCCAGCATGGCGTACTTACTGCAAGATATTCTCTGGTACCAAACTCATCAGCTCCACGTAATTGCCGGGTTTATAATAGCATGTTACAGCACAATCTTTTATGCCCATGACAGTAAGGGCTTATTGAAGACCGTATTTCAATTAGACGATCTTTCTTATTAGTACTTTATGTATGGTTCACTATTTAAGCAATCCTTTTGCCTTCGATTCTGCCCTAGACCTATTTGTTAATCAAACGCCCCTATCACGAGCATACTCTAATATGGCGGTAGTTCTTTAACAGCATTCTCGCGGATGGGCCGCGTACGCACGTCATGCGTTTTAAATAAACAGCTTCCGGGAATCACATACCAGCCGGACGCCACGGGAGATGCACCGCCCGAACTTTCCCTGTGTGGTAGGATTCGAGTCTAGGAGCCTCCAAGCACTAGGTAAGCCCTGTAGTTTGTATCCTACTATACTTTCGCCTTTACACAGATAGGAGCGCCATTTGTTTACGGCACTCGCGTTTCAGCGTCGAATGTTATTTACAATATAGATGCTATGCATTGCCTTTACAGTTAAGCAATATGTTTTAAGAATATGTCCTACAAGTGTCTCAAAGGACTTTCCTTCCCCATTTCCTCATTTGAATCTGCATCTATTGACGATACGATATTTAAAGCATGCCAGTTAAAACTAAGAGTTCATCCTACATTGATAGCCTGGCTTTATCTCTATAATTACTGAATGATCACGTATCCAACCTTATTGGACACTGATCCTTGCTTTTAGTGAGAACAGTCCAAGACAGCCCCGGATGGTCTTTATTTTTATCTTTAGAAAACAAAGGTGAGTGGGGCTACAACTTCTCTGTTATTTATTCTTCCATCTCTCTTTCCTGTGACTCTGTATACAATTTTTTTATTCAATGCTCTGTTATACGTTATCATTATTGAGTCTGTACGGTCTCACTTTGACTACAGAAGCTAAACAATTTTTTTCTTCTTTCAGCTCTTGTTACTAACCAGGTCTTCGACAGTGGAGATCTATTACAAACAAGGTTAAATAAAGTGCCACATTTAAGGCGCATCAACAGACCTGGTAGTTACAGAGCTCTCTTTAAACCAAGGTAACACTAGACGCCTTCACAGCAATTATATAGTATATCTCTACATCTTGACGGGATAACATTCACTTATTTTATCTATTTCTGAAATTAATAGGATTGTGTATGACGACACGCATCCATACAGATCTGTGCATCATCTTAGGAGACTGTGATCCAAGATTATTACTTAAACCGTAAGGACTGTAAACACCATAGGATTAGGGAAGTCCATAAAAGAAACTAAGTAAGTGTAGAAATCAATACTGATTCAATTTCACATGGGTGATCTGGTACACACTATAAATCACATATCTATCTCATTTGTTGCCTTCTTATACAAATACAATGCTCTTTTCTTTAATCTATGGGAGTCTACTCATAAATCGCCTGTTTGCCACACATGGGTGCGGCACTAGGAATGTTTGGACGTAGTAGTAAGTTCTTCCCAAACCACCACTATCTGCACAGCACCATTCTTGGGTGCTTCTTTGTTGGTATCACATATGACAACCTACCCTTTATATTAAGGTTTTCCTCCAAAGCATAGAAGGTCATTTTGGTGGTCCTGACCCCTTTTTTTGTTTTTGTTCTTGTTTCTGTTTTTAGTAAAGTCTTCAAATCATACCCACCTAAGAAAATGATTCAGAACATTGTTGCATGGTCCTGAAGAAGGTGTCAGGCACATTATTTGCCAGCACTGAAACGTGCATTGACTCTGTTGGATAACAGATCCCAGCTCACAACACCACAGCGGATAACAACAATTGCTGTATTGCTGCTGAGGCGCGTTCTTATGTGTAGACAACTGTGACTGGTGTATGAATGCTGAGCATGTTAGTGTTGCAGTGTGGATGGTAGTCACAATGACAGTGTTGGAATAAAAAAACAGACAAACTTAAAAAAGACATTAGATGGTACGCACAGGAAAAGGCCTAGCCATAACTTAGAGCTAGCTATTACCAAGAGTGGACACAAAAATCAGGACAAACAGACCCATCTAATAGAAAGAAAAGAACAGTGATCACTTTCTCTGACACTTACTCCACAGATTCGGAAGAGGATAGTCCTGGCCCAGTGGAGGGAAGTAGAAGACACAACACATATAGGATTCCAGGACCAAATCAACAATACACTAATCAGTCCCCTTTTTTAGCCAGAGGCTGTTTTACTGTTGAGGCGGGTTCTTATGTGTAGACAACTGGGACTGGTGTATGAATGCTGAATATGTTAGTGTTACAGTGTGGATGGTAGTCAGAATGACAGTGTTGGGTATGATTACAGGGGTTTCGCCTAGGGTGATACCACTGTATTTGTAACAAAAACAAAGAAATTCATGTTTATAAATGTGTCACAATACATAGAAATGAAATCTGAAATGTGTTTGTAGACAGTTAATAATGAAATGATTTGTGCGACAATTGTGATGCAATGATAGAAAAACTCGAGGGGAAAAAGGAAAAAAATATTTGTGAAAATAAACACAATAAAACTGATCTTAAGATAATCTTTTCATATGAGAATGTATGATTAAAAGTGGGTCAGTACCAACAGCATGTATCAGCGAAATTGAAGTAATACAGGCCTGTGGGTGCTTATTATTTTCCTTGTAGTATTTTCTTCCCCATGCACCCAGACCTAGAATTATTTGCTTCAGGGGCTACCTTTCTACATTTGAGAGGAGGTGGACATTCCTTTGCAAAATATTGTGAAGGCCACAATGATAGAAGAATCTGGCATTGTATTATCCGTGAGAAGGAGGCAGGCACCCTGTACAGTGGAAACAGTGATGTTTGATTGGCTCTTACTTGGTGGAATCTATCTTTTGGACTTAGGTTTATGTTTTAATTCGGTGAAACTGGTTTAGTTAGTCAGAGATTTGCCCCTGTCCACCTTTGCAGGAGGACGTCCTCTTTTTCTCTTTTAAGACCTAATGCTCCTTATATTTCTGCTCTTAGACTTACTTTCTGGAGCAAGCATATTTCTCCTTTTCCTGATTGTACCCTTCATTTGGTTCTACTTTCGATGCTATATTTGCTGACACCAGCTGCTTGAAAAATATCAGATGTCCTTAGCTTAACATTATGGAATTTCCCTTTATGGGAACGGAATTTTATCTCACTTTCCATATGTTGTCTTTAATAATGTGTATTTGCATTTGCAGTATTGAATTGCCTGGTTTATATTCATACATGCTGTATTCAGGTGACTGTTGGTTTATGCTTAACTGATTCGATTTAAAATTGTAACTTTACTAATTTGTTAATAAACCTTCATGGTTTGCAAAATTACTCTTCTCTGTTGTTCCTGTGGGGCAAATGTTGCTTCACTGTCATTGATATATAGCTGAATTTTTGATTTTGGCATCAGTTTGAGATAAAGGTACATCCCAGTGGACATAGCAGAGATTCGAGTTTACGCCAAGTTTGCACAGTGCATACACCATCCTTATCTCTCACATACACCATCCTTATCTCTCACACTGTTGGAGGGAAGCAGAAGATGGTTCACACTGAGGAGTAGATAGTTAGAATTTGTCCCAAAATCTGTTATAATCTGCACTAGACTCATTCGCATCTCCAAGGTTCCTGTGGTCCAGTTTGGAGAACTGGTGGTGTTCCCGCGATCCTGAGCAGCTTCAGAAACCTACAAGTGCAAGTTGTACATCTTTGAGTGCTTTGTCGAGGATTGCAGTGCTTGTGGGTTTTGATTAGTTAGTGTGCTGTGTGGTCTAATTTGAGTTCATGAAGGCTCCGTGTTGTCATGAGATTTGTGATGCTGCCTTATGTATTTCTCTTGCACTTTTGAGAAGAAATGCTTCTGTTGAAAGAGTTAAAGTTGTTACCGGACTCATCAAAGTCTAAGATCCTGGGATAAATGTTGAACATATTATGTTATTACTTGTCGGTTAAGGTTTATGGTGTTGGATTGTGAAGCAGTATCGACCACACATTATAGGGATTTATTAACTTCCATGGTGAGGATGTACTAATTGAGGGGTTTGGTCAGTCCTCCTGCACAGAGGAGACGACCGCACTAGTCAGGGTGATTTCGCGCTGGTCGAGATTTCACTTTGTGTGTGTGATAGCAGCACCAGGAGGCAGTCGTTTTCCTAGAGTGATAGTGTACTTTGAACTTTCTTTTAGTGGAACAGAAAAGACTTCTTGTTTTGTTTAAAAATTGTTTCCTGTAAAGTTGACAGCTGTTTAGTAAAATCTGATGTGAGGTGCTGCGAGTTGTGTCATAAGGTTCCACACTGGTATTGATCGGTCGTTGTATGTGCTACACTGGGATTGGTTGTTACATCAGAGAGTGCCATGCTGTGAATGGACAGTTTCGTCATGCTGTGCTGAGTTTGGGAGTTAGTACTGTGTTTTGCTTTGTAATTTGTTGAGAACAGCCGGTTATTTTGATTCAGGTTTATTGAATTGTACTGTGTTACTTACAGAGTAAAGATTAGATTTTTCAAGAAATTAAAGGCTGATGTGAGAATACGTGTCCATGAAGGCGAGTAGGCCCCTCCTGAGGGTACGCCTGCTTACTACATGACAACAAATGTTGGTTTACACACATGTATTTGACTTAAACAATGGTATAGGATTACTGCAAATGAAGTGTCCCTGCAGTTTCCTCCCCATGGTACCTTCAACTTGAGAATAATTGAGAATTTTAGGCGGGTGCTACATGGAATGAAGCCCCCATATAGACCAGCCCAATATGAAGCCTTGAATGTATGGGACAGGGCAGCACATGCGAAAAAGAAGGAAAAATATCATAATAAGGCCAAAACAACAGTTAAGAGTTGGATGGAAGCAAAGTAGGATATAGTACAGTAAGCATGGAGGAAAGATATGAGTGAGGGAGTTAGGATGTATCCGGTCTTAACTAGTGAAATAACAGAGAGAAAGAAAGCATGAGAGGGGGCGAGGCTCAAGTAAAGAATGGTGACGGGAGGGATAGTGACTCCAGGGATGACTTTTTGGATAATTTATTGGCTCCTCTACCACCCTTATAAAATGTAGATCAACAAGATGGAGGAAATCATCCATCTCTGGGATTTCAGCTGCCCACGGATTCAGATGCTAGTGTGCCTGTCAATCAGGGCCTCCTTGATGGGGGAGTGCCTGGTACCCTTCCACCTCCAGAACTGACACTTGTTCTACTCCCAAGTCCACAGTTAGCGCCTATTCCTCTCTGGGCTCCACAGATAATGCCACTGATTCCACTTCCAGCTCCTAATGTAATGCCACAGATTCCTATGCTAGCTCCACCAACAGTATCCCCAGAAAATGCTATCGTTGTTGCAACCCCTGTAGTGGTCTTTATGTGTGCTGGCCACGCATACAACAAGCGCCATATTGGAAAGGAGATATAGGCGCCCTGGTGTATACTGTGGTGTGAACACAGAAACAAAGGCCAATAAAAAGTCAGTGAGGAAATAGTTGGGCGTCCTCGGACTGGTGTAATTAAAATGGGCGATTGCTCAAAAAAGAGGGGGGGGGGTGAAAACCTCATTAAGTGGGCACCAAATAAGGGTTAAGAGAGGCCAAGGGATTGGAAAATAAGACAGTGGGGGGAAAGAAAGGGCTGATCAGCAAGGTGGTGGACACCAAGTCTGGATGAAACAGATACTGGGAAAAAGTTAGAATACTAGGTAACAACACAGTTATTTGCTGAGGTAGTTCCAAGGAATGTTATCGTTCAAACCAGTCAAATGGCTGGATAAGCGATAAATCCATCGCTGTTCCTTTTCCAATAAGCGACTTTGGATGTTGGGAGTTGTTGGTTCCAGTGTTTCAATTACAACCCACCGCATGTCGTTGGTGGTGTGCCCGGCATCTAGGAAATGATTTGTCATTTTGGTGGTGTTTTTCCTACAGCGAATGGTGCTGCGGTGCTCACAGATGCGGGTCTTTACTTTTCTGTTGGTCATGCCTATGTATATAAGGCTAACTAACAACAAAAGAGCGAAGAAAATCTCTATGATAACACGAGGAGAAACCTCTTTCTTTAAAAGAACCCTCACTCACCAACCTAGTTGGTGACATGCTTCATCATTGGGTTCCCACCAGAGGGACCGAGTGTCCCCCCGGTGTGCTACGACGCCTGGAATTCCAGCGGAGCAGGTTTATTGGAAGGGTAGTGAAAGTGTGCAGGATGTGCAAATTAAAAGAACACTGGTTGCTTCCCAAAACAATTTTTAATGGTGGAGAACCAGTGATCGATTAAAACTAGTGAGACGGACCCGAGCTGGCTAATTAAGTAAACCAGGAGAGTCCGATTTAAAAGTGAAACTTGGTCAACATGTTTCTGCTTATATATGCACCATTAGCTAAGCATTCTTCAGGACCTAACAACCCATGGCGGTATACGCACGCTAAGGCGTATCCTAACCTATGGGGAGTGTGCGTAAGGCAAAACTCACGGTTTTACCAATGCGGCCTTGTGGAACTTCCAAAAAGCCGCTGTACTCTGAAAGAAAGAGAACAAATATAAAACAACACACGACCACTATGTGACCACTGTGATACTCATCAACAGGTGCAACAGAGGATTAAAGTGCTATAACACCTCGTGCTTAAAAGAGCCTGGGTATATGACGCGGCCCAAAATACGTTTAGCCCAAAACTCAGGCGAACGTGCCAATCGGACAACCAATTCGTCCACTTACATTGAAAGACAGGTCTTGACACATTGTGACTTTCGCTCATACAACCATATCAAGCAGGCTACTAATCCGTATCCGAGTATAGACGGAGGAGTCCTAAATCCGGGTCATTCACCGTAACACTTCGACTACAATGTAATTCGAAATTGACACTTAATTCTAAATAAATCAAATTGCTCAGTGATAGTGCCCTAACACAGCGCAAAGCGAACGCGCTGTGCAGAAAAACGTAAAAGCATGGAGAAATCAGCGCTTACGTGAAGGTTAAATTGGCTTCACTTCATGGGTTCCGGGAAAAGGGTAGAGCTACCTATAAGAGCAATCTGGTTAGAATCAGGAAGTCACATATCTTTTGACAGACATCGGTGCGCGCCCTGACTGCCCAATTCACTTACTTATTACTCGGAGCTCACCCACTACAAACCTGCCTGTTGCCTGCCACGGACCCGAATATTACCGTTACGTCGCAGTAACGATCCAGAAATAGCGGAGCTCCATCACGTGACCCGGAAAAGGATTGAAAATGTTCCGGTCACGTGATGGGAAACAACTAAACCGCTAACCTGCACCCTCAACCAATAAAACTTTATTGAATTGGTCGATCCAAACACAGTACAGAGACCTCGAAACAGAGGGAAAGTAATGTCTAAAAAACCTTCAAGTATAAGTGAGTCAAAATGATAGATTCACAACTAACAACAGGTTTCAAAAGGTGTAAGGCAAAAAGGGGGGGCATTTCAGACACTGTTTTTACAGGGGAAAAAAACTAAATCCCATACTTAAATCCGGATGTAGGTAAGAACCTAAACCCATGATCCCATCAGGCTCATTACATATCAAGTAACTATAATCAGTGCAGTAGAACCAGGAAAGAATTTTTTGGCGTTGGAATACAAGGGAAACTAACCCAAACGAAGTGGAGAGTGGTCAAAAGGAGTGTACAAATATCAACGCTTCAACACTGTACCCCACGGAATATTATCATTCAGGCCTTGCTTGTGGGTGGACAGACGATAAATCCAACGTTGCTCTTTTTCAAACAGTAATTGTTGTGTATTAGGACCCAATTTCATTTGTTCAATAATAGTCCAGCTCAAGTCATTAGCAATGTGCCCTATCTGCAAGAAATGTTCAGCGAGTTTCGTCACGTTCTTCTTACATCGGATATTACTGCGATGTTCGCAAATTCGCTGCTTCACCTTACGTGAAGTCATTCCAACATATCTGAGCCCACATGGGCAAGTAATCATATAAACCACGTTGGTAGAGTTACAATTGGTGTGCGTCCTTTGTGTCCATAGTTTCCCTGTTTCCAAACTTAATTGCTTTGTAGGAGTTGTAAGATGGCAAACACTACATGCTCCACATGGGAAGTGGCCTATTACTGGTGGAAGGCCCCAAGCATTAAGGACCGACTGATTGGGGTCCCTATTCATGTTCCTGGGTCGAGTGTGAACAACAGAATCCTTAATGCTCCTAGCTCGTTTAAAGGAAAAAAGAGGTTTTTCCCAATTGTGATTGTTGCTCTCAAGTATTCTCCAATGTTTCCTAATGGATTTACTGACAGCGTTGGAAGCTACATTATACGTTGTTACGCACGTCAAAGGTATCTCATCTACAGGTTTCGAAATGTCTTCAAGCAGGGCTTCTCTATGCTGATTCCTAGCCCTCTTACAACTTTTATTGAGTATTTTTCTTGGATAACCCCGTCTCTGGAGTTTATTTGTCAAATCCTTAGCCTGTGTTCGATAGTCCTGTAATTCACTACAATTCCGTCTAAGGCGCAAATATTGGCCGAAAGGGAGATTCTCCCGTAGTGGACGGGGGTGGAAACTAGAAAAGTGTAGCAAGTTGTTCTTTGCTATAGGTTTGTGGTGCGTTAGTGTCTGTAGATGACTCCCAACTTTCTTAATAACCACATCAAGAAATACCATCTCATCCTTGCTGTAGATATGGGTGAAACGTAAGTTAGGGTCACACATGTTGATCCAGTCACAGAAGGCTAGGAGTGTTTCCTCCGTACCTTGCCACACAATGAAAATATCATCTATGTACCTTTTCCAAAAGGATACATAGGGCGCATAGGGGTTGCGTGACGAGTATATATTTACACTCAAAATCGTACACATACAACCCGGCAACACTTGGGGCAAAAGTACTGCCCATCGAAGTCCCAGTGGTTTGTAGATACAGTTCGCCTTTATATTCAAAAAAGTTTTTCTTCAAAGCGATGGTGGCACACTCCACCACAAACTCTTGAGGTGTAATAAAATCCCATTGCGCTTTTTCCAAGGTGTCCTTGACGACCTTAACGGTATCGTCTTGCGGAATACAGGTATAGAGGCTCTCTATATCTAACGAGACCAAAAAAATAGGTTCTCCTGGAAGTTCCAGTTCGTATAGTGAGGCTAAAAGACTCTTAGTATCCTTAAGATAAGTGTAGGTTATCCTATCCCCTTTCAACCACCTCATTTCCACCAGATGATGGGGTGGAATCCCAACATGATGCCCCAACCGCAGTTCCATCAGAACATGTATCGTCCGCCTTTTTTAGAGAGGGGTCGGAGAGGACGCGGCAAAAGAAGAGGATCGAACCAGGTACACTGGGAACACGAGGACGCAGTGGGGGACAATACACGGAGCAAGGCCCGGGAGCAACAAGCGGGCCCGAGCAATCAGAGAGTCTAGTCACCAATCTCTCATCGATTTTGCTCACGACGGACGAAATGGCAGTCCTGGAGAAGGGTCTGGGATTTGTCCCAACGGCAAGACTAGACCGTTTCAAACTTCATTGTGAACTTTCTGATTTTTTCCGGAAACTGAAATTGAAGAGTTTCTTTGAGAAACATACAACCGAGGGAATACCAATATCTGCCGGTGATTCCGGCTTGAGAGTAAAATCATCTTTCACCCCCCTCCATACACAGTACCTCCGGAAATCACAGCTTTTGAGCAGGCTGTATTCAATGATATTGAAAAGTTTCAGGAGACGTCTACTTTTAAGAATATGAGTGCCACTGAGTTTCAGGCACTTCAATCCCTTCAGTCGAATACTGACATCATCATCAAGTCTGCTGACAAGGGGGTGGCATCGTGATACAGGATGCAGATGACTACGATAAGGAATGTAGGCGCCTTTTGAACAATCAGACTAACTACACACGCCTTGATTCTGATCCCTCTATGGAACTTCGATTGATGATTAAAGAACTAGTGGATCATGCAGAGACCAATGGATATATTTCGAAACATGAGGCGGATTTTCTGACCTCCAGCAGGGGCATTATTCCGTACTTCTATACTCTGCCCAAAACTCACAAAAATATAATGCCTCCGCCTGGAAGGCCCATTGTGTCGGGCATAGGTTCTTTGTTGGAACCTTTGTCTAAATATTGTGATTTCTTCCTGAAACCTTTGGTTCAAGCTACCAGCACTTATCTTAAGGATACTAAGAGTCTTTTAGCCTCACTATACGAACTGGAACTTCCAGGAGAACCTATTTTTGGTCTCGTTAGATATAGAGAGCCTCTATACCTGTATTCCGCAAGACGATACCGTTAAGGTCGTCAAGGACACCTTGGAAAAAGCGCAATGGGATTTTATTACACCTCAAGAGTTTGTGGTGGAGTGTGCCACCATCGCTTTGAAGAAAAACTTTTTGAATATAAAGGCGAACTGTATCTACAAACCACTGGGACTTCGATGGGCAGTACTTTTGCCCCAAGTGTTGCCGGGTTGTATGTGTACGATTTTGAGTGTAAATATATACTCTCGTCACGCAACCCCTATGCGCCCTATGTATCCTTTTGGAAAAGGTACATAGATGATATTTTCATTGTGTGGCAAGGTACGGAGGAAACACTCCTAGCCTTCTGTGACTGGATCAACATGTGTGACCCTAACTTACGTTTCACCCATATCTACAGCAAGGATGAGATGGTATTTCTTGATGTGGTTATTAAGAAAGTTGGGAGTCATCTACAGACACTAACGCACCACAAACCTATAGCAAAGAACAACTTGCTACACTTTTCTAGTTTCCACCCCGTCCACTACGGGAGAATCTCCCTTCGGCCAATATTTGCGCCTTAGACGGAATTGTAGTGAATTACAGGACTATCGAACACAGGCTAAGGATTTGACAAATAAACTCCAGAGACGGGGTTATCCAAGAAAAATACTCAATAAAAGTTGTAAGAGGGCTAGGAATCAGCATAGAGAAGCCCTGCTTGAAGACATTTCGAAACCTGTAGATGAGATACCTTTGACGTGCGTAACAACGTATAATGTAGCTTCCAACGCTGTCAGTAAATCCATTAGGAAACATTGGAGAATACTTGAGAGCAACAATCACAATTGGGAAAAACCTCTTTTTCCTTTAAACGAGCTAGGAGCATTAAGGATTCTGTTGTTCACACTCGACCCAGGAACATGAATAGGGACCCCAATCAGTCGGTCCTTAATGCTTGGGGCCTTCCACCAGTAATAGGCCACTTCCCATGTGGAGCATGTAGTGTTTGCCATCTTACAACTCCTACAAAGCAATTAAGTTTGGAAACAGGGAAACTATGGACACAAAGGACGCACACCAATTGTAACTCTACCAACGTGGTTTATATGATTACTTGCCCATGTGGGCTCAGATATGTTGGAATGACTTCACGTAAGGTGAAGCAGCGAATTTGCGAACATCGCAGTAATATCCGATGTAAGAAGAACGTGACGAAACTCGCTGAACATTTCTTGCAGATAGGGCACATTGCTAATGACTTGAGCTGGACTATTATTGAACAAATGAAATTGGGTCCTAATACACAACAATTACTGTTTGAAAAGAGCAACGTTGGATTTATCGTCTGTCCACCCACAAGCAAGGCCTGAATGATAATATTCCGTGGGGTACAGTGTTGAAGCGTTGATATTTGTACACTCCTTTTGACCACTCTCCACTTCGTTTGGGTTAGTTTCCCTTGTATTCCAACGCCAAAAAATTCTTTCCTGGTTCTACTGCACTGATTATAGTTACTTGATATGTAATGAGCCTGATGGGATCATGGGTTTAGGTTCTTACCTACATCCGGATTTAAGTATGGGATTTAGTTTTTTCCCCTGTAAAAACAGTGTCTGAAATGCCCCCCCTTTTTGCCTTACACCTTTTGAAACCTGTTGTTAGTTGTGAATCTATCATTTTGACTCACTTATACTTGAAGGTTTTTAGACATTACTTTCCCTCTGTTTCGAGGTCTCTGTACTGTGTTTGGATCGACCAATTCAATAAAGTTTTATTGGTTGAGGGTGCAGGTTAGCGGTTTAGTTGTTTCCCCATCACGTGACCGGAACATTTTCAATCCTTTTCCGGGTCACGTGATGGAGCTCCGCTATTTCTGGATCGTTACTGCGACGTAACGGTAATATTCGGGTCCGTGGCAGGCAACAGGCAGGTTTGTAGTGGGTGAGCTCCGAGTAATAAGTAAGTGAATTGGGCAGTCAGGGCGCGCACCGATGTCTGTCAAAAGATATGTGACTTCCTGATTCTAACCAGATTGCTCTTATAGGTAGCTCTACCCTTTTCCCGGAACCCATGAAGTGAAGCCAATTTAACCTTCACGTAAGCGCTGATTTCTCCATGCTTTTACGTTTTTCTGCACAGCGCGTTCGCTTTGCGCTGTGTTAGGGCACTATCACTGAGCAATTTGATTTATTTAGAATTAAGTGTCAATTTCGAATTACATTGTAGTCGAAGTGTTACGGTGAATGACCCGGATTTAGGACTCCTCCGTCTATACTCGGATACGGATTAGTAGCCTGCTTGATATGGTTGTATGAGCGAAAGTCACAATGTGTCAAGACCTGTCTTTCAATGTAAGTGGACGAATTGGTTGTCCGATTGGCACGTTCGCCTGAGTTTTGGGCTAAACGTATTTTGGGCCGCGTCATATACCCAGGCTCTTTTAAGCACGAGGTGTTATAGCACTTTAATCCTCTGTTGCACCTGTTGATGAGTATCACAGTGGTCACATAGTGGTCGTGTGTTGTTTTATATTTGTTCTCTTTCTTTCAGAGTACAGCGGCTTTTTGGAAGTTCCACAAGGCCGCATTGGTAAAACCGTGAGTTTTGCCTTACGCACACTCCCCATAGGTTAGGATACGCCTTAGCGTGCGTATACCGCCATGGGTTGTTAGGTCCTGAAGAATGCTTAGCTAATGGTGCATATATAAGCAGAAACATGTTGACCAAGTTTCACTTTTAAATCGGACTCTCCTGGTTTACTTAATTAGCCAGCTCGGGTCCGTCTCACTAGTTTTAATCGATCACTGGTTCTCCACCATTAAAAATTGTTTTGGGAAGCAACCAGTGTTCTTTTAATTTGCACATCCTGCACACTTTCACTACCCTTCCAATAAACCTGCTCCGCTGGAATTCCAGGCGTCGTAGCACACCAGGGGGACACTCGGTCCCTCTGGTGGGAACCCAATGATGAAGCATGTCACCAACTAGGTTGGTGAGTGAGGGTTCTTTTAAAGAAAGAGGTTTCTCCTCGTGTTATCATAGAGATTTTCTTCGCTCTTTTGTTGTTAGTTAGTATTTTCGTCAGGGGGACGAAGAGTGAACTTTCCCTCTCTCTTTAGTTGTTAATATATATGTATATAAGGCCACAGGGACAGGTGATGCTATTTCCTCACCTGGTCTAGCCGTTTATAGCTCAATGTTACTTCTACGAGATAGTACTCTTTCAGCAGGCTACCAGACTATAAGGACTCACTGCGTTGCCCACTATATAGTCTTACACAAGTACAAGATCAAACAAAAGATTGCATTTTATGTTGCTTCTCTTTATGTGTTGTTGTTTTGTCCTTTCCCTTACAGGTTACTTCAAGTGGGGTCGTAAGTATCGACTCCCTTCAAAAAAAAATTCCAACTCACCTTAGCGCGTGTGTTGTGATTTTTTAATATTCACGTGGCCACATTTTGCCACTCATTGACTTTTCTTCACCCGGTCCTGATGAAAGCCCCCTCTACTTTCTTGTAGGGGCTGAAACATGTAGACCTACCACAGACAACTACGAGTTCAAGTAACTTTATTAGTTGCGCTCTTGGATTTTAACATATCCTGGGCCGCCACAATTAAATACATTTGGCAAGGATTCCCAGAGATATTTTTAAATTTCACATCTCACATCACACTATCACACTACACCAGCTCCGCTGTAATCAGGCGTTGTAGCACAACCGGGCGGCATTAGGCCACCCGGTTGGGACCCCAATGATGAAGCATGACACCAACCAGGTTGGTGTGTGAGGGGTCTTTTAATAAAACCTAAGGGTTGTGTGACACTGCTACTAGCACAGTGAGTCCCGATTCTTTGTTTCTTCAGTGGGTACGTCCACATTGTTTGCATATTGAATTTGGGGATAGGGACATCCCTTGACCTTTCCTCGCTCTCCCCCCCCTTTCTTGTTGTATTATATTTATAATTATGTCAAAAACACTATGGCCGCACAATCGCATATTAACAGGGGCCCTGGGTAAGGCCTTTACCAATGAACAGTCACTTTCACTGTGCTGTGGATTGTGCTTCTGGCACCTTTGATTATTTTCTTCCACCTTTATTTTCGTCATAGATGGCATTCTGCAAAAAGTTCACTTAGATTTACCCCACGATTACAGACATGCAGGGATCAGACAGCTGACAGTTTTCACTTAAATAGCACCTGTGGGGTTGTCATATGAACTTTTTTCCCTCACAGAGGAGCATTTGTGCCATATAAAAAAATACGATGTTCCCTATCTGTGATTACTGTCTTTGCCTGTGGTTGTTACAGTTTAAAATTGTAGTTTTAACCTGCCCGTGATTGCATATTTAATTACCCGTTTTGTGTTCAAACTTGTGGTTTTTCCTGCCCATGATTGCTTCCATTTAACGTGTTGAATTGTGGGATTTGCAGTCCTAAATCTCTGTAGTTTTTCCCTCTCATTCCCGGTGACTATCAGTTTTCCTTCCAAATTTCCCCTTGTCTCTATGCTAAGACCTGTATGTTAAACAGTGCACCCCCAGCCACCATTTTGTGTTAACAAGTCAGTGAAACCAGCCCCTCCCCCCCCCGAGCAACAGGGCTATTCTACATCAGAGCGTGCTCTGAGGCAGCAGTGATCTTCTGTGTGCTGTTTATGGAACAAATCTGTTTTATTAAACATTTGAAAGGTGACTCAGAAGTTATACACAGCCTTCTGCCTACAACCACGTGGGCCGGCGGCTACCAACAGTGCTATCAAGGGCGAACCGGAGGCGCTGTAGTCGGGCCAACCTCTCGGAGGTAGACATCAAATAGTCAGTGCAACAGCCAATGTGTGGCCTGTAACTTCGACATCAGTGTGGCCCGTGGCAAGAGTCAACTAAAGGTGGAAACAACCATACAGAGAAAAGGAAGCCCCCTCCCACCCGCCCACCCTTCCCATACCAAGAAGCCAAAAGAAAGGAGAAATTAATGGGGGACTCCGTGTCCGGGTGACATGTGCTATAGGGGAGCTGCGCTCCAGTGACCCAGCCGCTCCCTTTTACGCTATGGCAGCGGTGTGTGCAGCTGATGGGGAGGGTATCAAGCGAAGGACCTGCAGGAGTTTGGGGCAGGTGACCTCGCGGAGATCCCTCGATAGTAAAGCTATGAATGGGGCCCAGAGTTCAGTGTATTTCTCGCCCTTCTGTGTTTGAAGTAGGGAGAGCCGTTCCATTGCCAATGTCATCCACAACCGATGTAACCATGTAGGGTGTTCTGGCACCGTGGTAGTGCCCCAGTGTAGTAGGATCGCCTGACGCGCCGCGAGGAGAGCCAAAGCCATTTGCCTGCCGCGAAGCGACCGCAGAGGAAAGGTAAGAGGGTTGGGGAGCCCTAAGAGGATGTACGCTGGGAAGCGAGGTATCTCCGTGTCAAAAGCCGCATCAATATCATTGAGAACTGAGTCCCAGAATCGCTCTAGTCGCGGGCAGTGCCAGAGGAGGTGCGCTAGTGAGCCCGTCATCCCACAACCCCGCCAACACTCCTCCATGTGGTTTTTATTCCACTGATGAATCCGGGCAGGGGTGAGATACCAATAGGTCGCGACCTTAAATGCCGATTCCGTCCCAGCTGTATTATATGCTGTGTGGTGCGCTCTATAGTGTATGCTATCCCATTCCTTATCTGTGAGAGCCCTGCCCAACTCTGACTCCCACCGAAGCTGTCCACGAGTGCAAACCCCTTTCTGACCTGGAGTAAGGAGCACATAGAGGTCAGTTATGAGGTGTTTATCATCCTTTTTCTTTGCTACCCATTGTTCGAAAGGAGTAAGCCTACGTGAGGCCTGTGAGAGGCACGCCCTAGAGGTAGCCCAGTGTCGTAGTTGTAAGTAATAGTATTCATCGGCGCGGGGGAGGTCAAGGTCGGAGCGTACCCGGCTAAACGGAATGATGCCTTGAGGATCAAAAAGGTGTCCTAGTCTCTTAACGCCCGCCTCTCTCCACCTCTGCGCGACCGCGGACTTCATACCCGGAGGAAAATCTGGGTTATCCACCAGGGGCGTCATAGGAGAGGGAAAAGTTGTGAGGCCTTTCGCAGTTGCTACTGCATCCCACACTTTCATGGTGGCTGCAGTGACCGGGGAGGAGCAAAGGCCCCAAGCGCGGAGGCGACGGGGAAGCCAAATTTCCCGCCAGACATTTGCGCCAGCTACCGCTTGGTCCATGAAGGTCCAGTGTTTCTCCGACAGAGGACGATTCCATTCCAAGACATAGTGCAACAGTGCAGCCTGTAAATATCTATGAATGAGAGGTAACCTTACCCCTCCGTCGTCTCTGGAGCGTGAGAGTTGCGCTAGGGAAAGGCGCGCCCTCTTCTTGCCCCAGATGAAGTTATTTAAAGCGAGTTGAAGTGTCCTCACCGTACCAGGCGGCGGAGTTAATGGAAGGGTCTGGAATAGGTACAAAATACGCGGCAAGAGCGTCATTTTGACCGCTGCAATGCGACCGAACCACGAGAGTGTGTGTTTAGCCCATCCGTCTAGAGTTTTCCGCGTCTGTGCCACTAGGGCCGTGTAGTTCACTTCCAGCGTGCGTGGAATCGAGGGAGTCAGAAGGATGCCCAGATATGGGACAGGATCATGTGACCAGTGTAAAGGGAGAGATCGTTGGAGTGCCTCTAGCTGTGCCTGTGGTAGGGACAGGTTAAGTACCTGGGATTTGGTGGGATTCACTTTAAAGCCCGAAATTCGGCCGAAGGCCTCGAGTTCGTCCATCAGTGCCGGAAGTGACGCAAGAGGCTGTGCGAGGGAAAGGATGATATCATCGGCATATAGACTTACCTTATGGTACTCACCCCCGAACTTGAGGCCTTGAATATCGGGATGGTCTCGGATTTTCTGTGCGAGGGTTCCAGGTAGAGGGCGAATAAAAGGGGCGAAAGGGGCACCCCTGCCTGGTGCCCCGCCCAATCTTAAAGGAAGCTGAGGAGACCCCATTAGCCCGCACGAACGCCCGAGGGGACTGATATATGCACTGTATCCAAGTGATAAAGCGGGGGCCGAAACCGAAACTACGGAGGACGTCAAACAGGAATGGCCAGCACACCCTGTCGAACGCCTTCTCCGCATCGACTGAGAAGAGTACTGCGCCGACCTGAGATCGATGAACACTGTCAATGAGGTGCAGAAGGCGCTTGGTGTTATCGCTGCCTTGCCGCGTGGGGATGAATCCTGCTTGGTCCGGGTCGATAAGGCCAGCCATAAGGGGATTCAGCCGCGCAGCCAGTATGCCAGTAAACAATTTCGCGTCTATGTTGAGCAGCGAAATCGGGCGGTAAGAGCTGCATTGGCTCGGATCCTTATTAGGTTTCAGGAGCACAGAGATCGCTGCCTCACCCATTGAGTCTGTCATTGCCCCACTATCCTGAAAGGAATTGAATAGGCGAGTGAGGAGGGGGCCAGTTCGTGACAGAACGTTTTGTAAAAAGAGCCGGGTACCCGTCCGGGCCGGGCGATTTGTCTAACTTCAATTTAGCAATGGCGGAAATAACTTCCTCCAGTCGAATAGGATTCTCGAGAGGATCCGCTTCTGCCTGCTGAAGGCGGGTGAATTGGCTCGCCGTCAGGTAATCCCGGGCGTCAGGTACATTCTGGTGCTCAGGGCTATACAGGGTGTGATAAAAATCGCGAAATTCTTCGACGATCTGGGAATCTAAATGGAGCTCCTCTCCGCTAGCGCTTTTGAGGAGTGGGATGGCCCCCGCCACCGCCTGCGCACGTAATTTCTGCGCCAGCACCTTCCCGCACTTGTCCCCTCCCAAGTAGAACTTATGTCGTAGGCGGATTAGGGCGTAGTCGGCCCTATCTAAGTCGAGGCGTTTAAGGAGGGTTCGTTTCTTCTCCATCGCGCGCCACACCCGAGGTGCCCCGGTGCGTTTGTGCATCGCCTCTAGTTCTGTCACTTCCTGCTCAAGAGCTAGGCGGGCCTCCTTCCGTCTACGTGTCTCAGCCGAAGAGATGGCCATGAATGTCCCGCGCAGAACTGCTTTAAGTGCGTCCCAAACCACGGCAAGGGAGGATTCGCCGATGTCGTTAAAGGATATATACTCCTTAATTTTGGAGCGCACCTCGTTGACCACCTCGGGGGAGTGTAAGAGACCCACTCGGAGCCGCCAACGGGCAGGTGTATAACCAATTCCCTCGAGCCGTAGGGAGAGGGATACATGTGCATGATCCGACAGGGAGCGTACCGCTATTGACGTGTCTTGAACCCTGGGGAGGAGTGCATCGGAAACCAGTAGCATGTCTAGTCGCGCATAGATTTTGTGTGCTGCCGAGTAGTGCGTGTAGTCGCGCATGTTGGCGTGTCGCATGCGCCAGACATCATGGAGGCCATTTTCCGCTAACCAATGTTTCCCCTCGGGAGAGAGGGCTCCTATCTGCGTGTAGCGCTGCCCTGATCTGTCCCAGTCGTTATCCATCACCAGGTTGAAGTCCCCACCCACTACTAGTGCTGAGTCCGGCGACGCCAACCCTTCCGTCAAGTGTCTGCGAAGGAATGCTTCTTGTTGTGAATTGGGAGCGTATATGTTGAGTAAGGTGAAGACTGTCGAGCCCCATTGTATCCTAAGAGCCAAAACCCTCCCCTTAGACTCATAGAAGGTAGACAAGACTTTGCCCTCAAATTGAGCCCCCAGTAAAATGGCCACCCCATTCTTTTCGCCGCTCCAGAGGACCAAAATTGGCGCGGAAAGCGGCGGGAACGCATACGTGGAGTGTCCTTAGCAAGTAAATGGGTCTCCTGGAGCATACAAATATCACCCTCAGACTGCTCGAGGAGTGAGAGAATCGCAGTGCGCTTCGCAGGGTGATTTAGGCCACGGACATTTAGGCTAACAATTTTCAGGGTTCTAGGCATAGGCAACGGTTAAGTGCTTAATTGCTGTGCAGGGGGGACATAGGGAGCGCTGTAGAGGAAGCGGTCCAGGGCAGGCGAGGGCACGGGCGGAGGAGCAACAGGTGCTACACTTAAGATGGTAAGTCCCCAAAAGAAAAAAAACCCCATGAAAGCAAGAAAGGAGAGCGAAAGAGAAGAAAGAACCCCAACATGAACAGTACACAACTTTACGGCCCACGGGGGCACAGTCCCAGAGGAGTATGATCATATGGTGGCCAACAAGAAGACCAGACGTCGTGTGACTAAGGCTTGGGACAATGAGGAGAAGCAAGAGACTAAAGTTTGTCTGGTGAAAAATCTCCGGAGGGGATGGAGCCTCGATAGAGAGTTCCGAACTCGGTATCAGGAAGCTGGCGAGCCGCAAAGGGAAGTCCGGGAAGTCTGAAGGGGTGGACTACTCCAGGGCTCCCCCGGCTCTGCAACTGTGCTCCCATTCCCGTGGTACAAGTGAGGGTGGCTCATGGCGTGCGTGGGTGGTCCTGGGACTGCGAGAGTGTGGAGAGGACTGCGTCGCGCTCCTTCGCTATCTCTTCCGGACCGGGCCTGGTGGAGGTCTGAGGCTTGCCAACCTTTTGCCAGCGGGGGAGTGTTTTCTGGTCGGGCTTTGAGGGACTGTTTCTTGGCGTCAAATGCGTGTCAGCAGAGATTCCTAGGAGGTCCATAGCTTCAGAGAGAGAGTGTATCTGTCTCAACTTCCCTTGGTGCTTGAAAATAATTCGAAATGGATGGCCCCATGAGTACGGAATCCCCTTGTCCCGAAGATGAGACGTAACGCCGCGGAATTCTCTCCGTTTGGCTAGGGTCGACGCTGCCAGGTCTTGAAAGAGGACCGGTGTGTGTCCTCTGAATTGGATCGGTTGGGCCACTCTCGCCAGGCGTAGGATTTGTTCTTTCAGCTGAAAGTCATGTACACAGACCAGCACATCGGGCGGGGGGGCCTTTCCGCCTCTGGGGAGGCCCACACGGTGGACGCGATCCATCCGAATCTGTTGCGGACAGTCGTCACCCAGGATTTGCTGGAAGAGGGACAGGGCGTAGCCTCTCAAGTCTTCTCCTTCCGCCTTCCAGGGCACCGCACGGATGCGGATGTTATTCCTTCTGGATCGATTTTCCAGGTCCTCCGAGTGTGCCTGGAGGTCTAGATTTTGGTCCCGCAGTCGGAGGACCTCTTGTTGCAGTTGGTGAAGATCCTCTTCTCTCGCTAGGTCATGTTCTTCTAATACAGCTACTCTTTCCCCCACCTCGTCGACATCGCGGCGCACGTCCTTGAGATCCGATGTGAGTTGCCCCTTCAGTTCCAAGATGTCCTCCTTTATGGCAGAAAATAGTTCCCGCATGAAAGCTTTTGTAGCCGGGCCGTCCGCCTCGTCACTGGGTTCTGTGTGCCTTAGGTCTTTGGACGCTCCTTGGGACGTCTCGGAACCCCCGGGTTGTTTGAGCAAGATTTCTTTGAAGGACTTCTCTCTCCGGGCTCGGGCCGAGGCCATCCTTGCCCCCGATAAGGTAGAAGACAGGCAGAGGGTTAAGCGCAAGGCGGGAGTCGCACAACTGCTCCTGCTATAAGGCTATGCCCACGCTCCGGATCGAAGCGGAAGCCCAGAGGGCGCCAACCGTGGAGAGCCCGTCAAGGCTGGAAGGTCCAGCAGGAGGCCGTAGTGCAGTGAACAGCGGTGTCCCTCATCGGTGGGCCCCCCGACACGGGTCAGGCAGTCCGGGCCCGCAGTGCCCGGAGGGATGGTGGAGCCCAGCCGCCGTGTCGCCCGGGCCCGCAGGCGCGGCGGGGGAGGCCGGTTCAGCAGCTAGGCAGGAGCGTGGACCCCACCAGACCCCCTCCACTAGATGTGGGGGTTTCTCGGCCCCCAGGACGATGAATCAGGGATGGGGGCTACTGCCGCGGTATTGCGGCCAATCCGGCGCGGTCAGGGCCAGTCCGCTGGGGTGCCGAGCCTCTGGTTGTTCCCGGCGAATGCTGCAGTTGTCTTGGTGGTGCCAGCCAATGTTTGCCCCGGCCCGTGTGCAGCCCCTAGTTAGCGTGGCGCAATGGGTGCGTGGAGCCGTCTAGTTTGGTGCACCCTGTAGGAAGTCTCCGCACAGCTACCAGGAGTGTCCGCCCCAGGGGCTACCCCGCCGTCGATCAAGGCGCCTGGCCGCCCGCCGCCAGTCAGGATGAGAGACCGGTCACTTAAGAGGCCTCCAGGCCGCTCAGCCAGCCGCCGCTCCCGGGCAATAGGGCAGCGATGATCTGCCGCGTAAGTGTCCAGCCAGGCTAGCAGCCCCGGGGTTGCTTAGGGAGGTGCTGCGTGGATGCTGTAGAGGCAGAAGGGCCGAACGCTGGGGGAAGCGCGCCACTCACCGGGTGTCCTCAAGGCGCCGGTCGCTGTTGGCTATGGATGCGCGACGAGGTGGTGTGGCAGCCAAGGCAGTCAACTCCTTCCCCGTGGGTCTCGCTGCGGGCTGCACGAGTCAAGATGGCCGTCCCAGGGCCCACTCTCCACCTGTGTCGGGACCCTGGGCCGCAGGGGCCCGGTGTAGCCGTGTCTGCGGCGGTCCCCTGCCGGGCTCGGTCACCTCTGGTGGTATCGCTGGCTGGGGCCGATCGCCGCCGAGATGAGGGGGAATAGCAGTGCCGCTGCTCCGTGCACCACAAAATGGCGGTCTCCGGTCGGGCCCCGCTCAAAGCCCGTCGTCTTGCTCTTCGCGGCGGAAGGCCCCCGCCTCAGGGACCCCCCGCCCGCGGTGCTGACAGCTGCCGAGGCGATGCGGACGCGCCGGCGCCCTCCGGACTCGCGCCGCGGCGCCGGGGTAAAGGTCTGCTAGGTAGCGCTCCCACGGCCTCCGTCCCCGCCGCGGGAGCCCCAACGCGGTCCGCTGTGAAGTACTGCCAGAGAGCTTAGGCAGCCTGGATTCCGGCTCACCGGCACACCGGAGTGAGCAGAAGCAGATGTCGTGCCGGTTCCCGCTCGTTGCTGTGCGGGGCATGGGGCAATTACAACGCTAGTAGAGTGACGGGCCGGAGGAGCAGTAATTCGCGTCCTACCGAGCCGCCATCTTGGCCACGCCCTCCCTGTGTGCTGTTTAATAGGGACTGTGCACTTCGTTTTTTGTCCAGGAGAGGGAGTAAAGTTTTATACAAACACTATTTTCAGAGGACAAGTTAGGCCCTTACCTGCAGAAGTCCAAAGTGTGGATTGAGCCGGTCTGTCTCCTAGGAGATTCTGAACAAGAGAAGCAGCTCCACAGTCCCAGTCCCCACCCCCAGGCCAGCAGACCTAGGACTGGGGATTGGCTATTCAGCTCCCAGGCAACTCTGAGCCCTCCCCTCACACCTGCCCAGGCCCCTTAAGGCTTTGCTGGGTGCTCCCCAAATCATTCTCCTCCATCTTGTGAGTTGCAGCCTACCTGTGCCCCAGATTGCAGTGAGCAGAGTCCAGGAAGTGGTAAGGAGGCAGACTAGTGCTGTCTCTTTCCTAAAAGAGTTAAAAAAACGATTTTCCCCATCTGTGATTACTGTCTTTGCCTGTGGTTGTTACAGTTTAAAATTGTAGTTTTAATCTGCCCGTGATTGCATATTTAATTACCTGTTTTGTGTTCAAACTTGTGGTTTTTCCTGCCCATGATTGCTTCCATTTAACGTGATGAATTGTGGGATTTGCAGTCCTAAATCTCTGTAATTTTTCCCTCTCATTCCCGGTGACTATCCGTTTTCCCTCCAAATTTCCCCTTGTCTCTGTGCTAAGACCTGTATGTTAAACAGTGCACCCCCAGCCACCATTTTGTGTTAACAAGTCAGTGAAACCAGCCCCCCCCCGCGCAACAGGGATATTCTACTTCAGAGTGTGCTCTGAGGAAGCAGTGATCTTCTGTGTGCTGTTTAAACTGTGTTTAATAGGGACTGTGCACTTCGTTTTTTGTCCAGGAGAGGGAGTAAAGTTTTATACAAACACTATTTTCAGAGGACAAGTTAGGCCCTTACCTGCAGAAGTCCAAAGTGTGGATTGAGCCTGTCTGTCTCCTAGGAGATTCTGAACAAGAGAAGCAGCTCCCAACTCCCTGGCCAGCAAACCTTGTCTGAGGTTGCTGGGACCTTATATAGTCTGCTAGTGGTAGGAACATGTATACACTGATTGGAGGTTGTATCTGTGTTTCTATTGGATTAGGGTTAGTGTCCTCATTGGTTGGGTATTTGAGGGTTCTGATTGGTTTCTGGGTCTGTGATTCAATCAATGTAGGGTTGGGGCTAGGGTTAGGATTTCTATTGGAAGTAGGGACTAGGGCTTCCTGTGTTATTGGTTTTTGGGACTGGGGTGGGACTATGGCTAGGGTTAGGCCTTTAATTGGAAGTTGTGATTAGGGCTTTTGGTGTGATTGGTTGCTGGACTATGTGTGGTACTAAGAGTAGGGTTAGGCTTTCTATTGGAAGTAGGGACTAGGGCTTCCTGTGCCATTGGTTGCTTGGACTTGGGTTGGGACTACTGGTAGGGCTAGGGCCTCTATTGGACGTAGAGTTCAGGGTTTTTGAAAGTTATTGGGTGCTTGGACTAGGGCTGAGATTGGCTGTAAGGTCCTCGTCTCCTATTGTTTCTAGATTTTAGGGCTAGTGTTGTGATTGGATAGGGTTAGGGCTAGGGTTCCCATTGGCTGAAGGGGTCACCTGATTACTAGGGCTATAAAAGTCCGAGGCCTAGGGCGTTTCAGCCCGGGCGTCTCAGCTAAGGGTGGAGAGGACAAGGGTGAGTGCCTGTTTGAGCCTGTTAAGGGTGGAGAGGACAAGGGTGAGTGCCTGTTTGAGCCTGTACGAGACTGGTCGGGACCTGGGCCAGAAATGCTGCCCATTTTCCCATTCATTAATACCCACCCTATGTATGTGTCCCTCTGTATATAAGCATTTATTTTCACTATAGATATGTACCTATCTTTGTGTATTGCTTTGTATAAACATGTAGAATAATTATGTTGTTATAAAAAAAAAAAATCATCTTTGGTCTACATGTACTTGCTTCCATTGTGCATCTATGTACCTCCATGTACTTGGATCTGTGTGTCTGTTACTTTTCTCCTGAAAAAGCATATCCAATGCACTACCCTATTTCTCATCCTGTACCTCTATCAATATCTTTAATCTGCGTATACTTACCTCCTTTATGCATCTATATACTTTCAGTGTACTTATGGATCTATATATTTATCACTTCTTCTAATTTAGCATTTCCAATGCACTACCCTATTTCTCAGCCTTTACTTCTCTCGATATATCTTCTAGCCCAACTTTCTGACTCATCTCAAACTTCTTTCTACTACTCTTTCCAATGCACTACCGGACAGTAAGAGAGACACGCCAAGGTATTCGGGCGGTCCTCCTGGTTTGCCATAATTGTATTTTTATGAAACTAGTGCTTGCCCTTTTCTGCTATCAATTGCTGCTAAATCGCTTTGCACCGATGTAAAACTGATGTAAAAACTGGTTTTAAAGAGACATAGAATTTTGTTGTTTTTATTGCCGTTTTTATGTGAACTCATTCGCCTTTTAACACAGTAACGTCATTTTAAAAAGCCATTTTGCACATTCTGGGGGAATTTTGGGGAGAGTTTTGTCTTGGGCTCAACTGCTCCCACGATTTTGCCGCAAATCCGGGTTAGAGCACTTCCGCATCCCTCAAACGCGGTCTAGTGCTGGGAGGAAGTTCAGCTGCTGCTCAGCAGAGCCGATTGGTTGGTGGGCGGAAGGGGGCAGCATAACTGGGACGCTGGAGCGGACGCGCAGCGGGCGCGCCTAAGGCAAGCCCGTCTGCGCCCGTCCGCGTCCAGCCGGGTCCAGGGGCCAGGACCCCTGGTCCGACGAAACAATACTCTGCAAGGAAATTGCAATCCCTTGCCCCATGTAACTTTGGGCTGAACCCACATGTTACAGCCAAACGGAGGTCGGAAAACCTCCTGAGATACCCCGGGACAGACACCCTCAAGACCCCGGGGCTAACCCCTCACTCCATGATCATGCCAGGGAACACCCCTGGTTTAAAAGTGGCTGTTCTGAACACAAGATCTCTACAGAAACACCATCTAGAGATCTTTGCACTCCTCCAGGAGGGGGATATTGACATACTGGCACTCACAGAAACCTGGTTAGGGGACGCATCGGCCCCCGATATCATTGCTGCACTACCAGGCAACTTTGATGCCTTCTGGCATAACAGGCAAGATAACAGGAGAGGAGGGGGAGTGGCGATCCTTTTCAACACCAGACTCATGGCCACCAAGATAATAGCAGAGAGCATGGATAACACAGATATTCTGGGAGTAAAAATCACTTCCAAATCCTCCTGCCTCCTTCTCCTGGTAGTCTACCGCCCCCCGGATACAACCTCTGGTTTCAATGATCATTTTGCTGAGATCATGGCTGATCTCAGTACACGATATCAAAGACTCATGGTGGTTGGAGATTTCAATTATCACTGGGAGAAGGAACCACGAGAACCCCAGCTTAAGCAGTTTGACATGGGAATGTCTAATCTGGGGCTCCATCAATTGGTGGATTGCCCCACTCACACTAAAGGGCATACCCTAGATTTAGTCTGGTCATCTAACCATCTTGTCAGGCTAACAAGTATTCAACCATGTGCCTGGTCTGACCACTCATTAATTTCCTGCTGGGTTCCATTGGATAGACCTCTTGCACTACACCCGCCTGAGTGGAGGAGAGTGCGGAGCTGGCACAAAATTCAGGCAGACAATCTAGCGGACACACTACAGAGGCTACCCCCACCCAAATTGGAGGAGGGCAACATTGACACAGAAAGCCAAACCCTTAGTAATACTCTTCAAGCGGCCATCGATCAAATAGCACCGGAACGGAGAGAAAGAACCAGACAAAGGCAAGGTGGCCCCCTGGTTTAATGAGGTACTGAGGGAAAGTAAACAGAGCCTCCGTAAAGCCGAGAGACAGTGGCGGAAAGCCTACGACCCCACGGAATTAACAAACTATAAAGCCACTCTAGCTCTCTATAAAAAATCTATTACAACTAGGAAAGCTGAGTACTATGAGGCTCGCATAACTGAAGCTCCAAACAAACAGAAGGAGACTTTTAAGATCCTCAATGAACTCAGTAAAAAGCCAGATGTAAATTCTGCAGTAGCACCCTCAGACTGTAATGCACTGCAGTCTTTTTTTCTCCAGAAGATAACAGACATCCTCCTGGAGATTGAAAAAATCCCCATCACCCTGAGCTCCGTGGAGCTGCTTACACCCCCGCTTCCTACCGGCCAGCTCCTCACCAGTTTCCCTCCACTGGACCCAGAATCTCTGATGCTCCTGATAAATAGAACCAAATCAGGCTCCCCGGCCGACCCATGCCCGCCTAGGATCTTTCGGATGGCCCTGCCGGCCCTGGAGAGTCAGATTCTCACTCTCTTGAATAACTCCTTGGCGAATGGTCAAGTCCCCTTCAATTTTAAGGAGGCTAGAGTTACTCCCCTACTAAAGAAACCGGGAGCAGACAAGGCCGAGCTTAAAAATTATAGACCCAGCTCCCGTTCCTGGCGAAGGTTGTGGAGCAACATGTCCTGAAGACAACCTCAGCGTTCCTGGAGGAACACGAGTTACTCCAACCTCGCCAGGCTGGGTTCAGAGCCCACCACAGTACGGAGCTAGTCATGCTATCTGTACTCGACGATCTCAGGATGAAGGCCGATAACAAAGAGCCGAGCCCCCTGATTATTTTAGATCTTTCTGCGGCGTTCGACGCGGTCAGCCACACAACACTATTGACCCGGCTGACGGCCCTGGGCATTCGAGGGCACGCCTATAACTGGTTAGAATCTTTTCTATCAGGACGCTCGCAGAGGGTCCAACTTGGCGCCCAGGTATCGGAAAAGGGCAATATCTCCTGCGGAGTCCCTCAGGGCTCTGCACTGTCCCAGCTCCTCTTCAACATATACCTGCAGCCCCCGATAGCCGCACTAACCAATATGGACTGCCGGGTTTTTAACTACGCGGATGATACCCAGCTCATCCTGAGGATCGATAACTCGGTCTGTGCCCAAGTATCAGTCCAGAACATCCTCAGGTTCACAGTCAACTGGATGACTGCAAACTCCCTAAAAATTAACCCAGATAAAACCGAAGTACTAGCCTTCCCATCAAAAAACAACCCCTGGAGCGGCCTGTTTTGGCCCCAAGAGTTGGGGGCCCCTCCCAGCCCATCGCCAGTTGTAAAAAGCCTGGGAATCAAGATCGACTCCAAGCTCTCTGACCCATCAAGTCAACTCGGTGGTGGGCACATGCACTGGTCTTCTAAGACAGCTGAGGAAACTGGTTCCTCTGCTCTCAGTGTCATCTCTGAAAACTATACAATCAGCAACTATTGTCTCACGACTCGACTATGGCAATGCGCTGTATGTCGGGCTCCCCCAGAAACTCACGAACAAACTACAGGTGGTACAGAATGACGCAGCTAGGCTGATCTTCAGGCTGCCTAGAAGAACTCATGCCACTCCCCACCTGCGCAAACTGCACTGGCTGCCTGTTAAGCAGAGAGCGAAATTCAAGGGACTCTGCATTGTCCACAAAGCTCTCTACGGACATGCCCCAGGGTACATAAGGGAACACCTAATCAAATACGTGCCAGGGCGGGCCCTTCGCTCAGCAGAAACCGTCCAGCTGGTCTGCCCTCGGGGTAACTTGGCTTCCAAAGGGGGACGAGCCTTCTCGGTCCTCCTGCCACAACTCTGGAACCAGTTGCCCGATACCCTCCGGAAAGAACCTGGTCTGCTTCTCTTCCGGAAGCAGTTAAAAACTGTTCTCTTCAGGGAAGCACTAGATACGACGTAAGACCTCTCAATACCATGGAGACCTCCCCGCTTTGACGCTGTCCTGCTTCTTCCAAAGCGCTAAGAGACCCGTCGGTGTATATGCGCTATACAAGAATAAATAACATAACATAACTACCCTATCTCTCACCCTATACATCTATCATTATATCCTCTACACCCACTCTCTTATTTATTCCAAACCCCATACCACTACTATGTTCCCAAAAATAACCCTTTCTTGACTCTCTCCTACTCTACCCCTCCTTGCATCATCTGACACCTCTTTTACTATACCGATCCCCCAAAACAAACCTTTCTAAACTCTTCCCTCTGACTCTTCCCCTCCAAAAACCCTTTTTACTCATCCAAAAGCCTCCTCCTATTGCTATGACCTAAAAAAGAAATCCTTCACTCTTCTATCCCTCCACTATCCCTTTCAATCAAAATAACAGACTAACATGTTCACTTCTCTAATTCCATATTCCACTATACTAATTCACCACTAATCCTTTATGGGTTCCAGAGTAGCGTGCTACTCGCCAACAAAGCGTTTCAACACCTCATCAGGGTTACAAACGCTATATAAATGCAAACCTTTTTCCCTTTTTTACCCCTCCCCAAACCTTCTCAATCCAAATAACGGACTAACATATCCACCACTCAAATTACTTCATATTTCACTACACTAATTTTCAACACTAATCCTTTATGGGTTCCGGAGTAGCCTGCTACTCGCCAGAAAAGCGCTTCAACACCCCATCAGGGGTAACAGGCGCTATATGAATGCAAACCTTTCTTTCCCTTCTATCCCTCCGCTATCCTTCTCACTCCAAATAACTGACTAATATCCACCACTCAAATTACTTTCATATTTCACCATACTAATTCACCACTAATCCTTTATGGGTTTCCGGAGTAGCGTGCTACTCACCAAAAACAAAAAAGAGCTTTAAACCCCATCAGGGGTAAGAAGCGCTATATAAATACAAACCTTTTTTCCTCTTCTATCCTTCTGCTATCCTTTCGAATCCAAATAACTGACTAACATATCCACCACTTAAAATGTACTTGCATGTTTCACTATACTAATTCAACACTAATCCTCTATGGGTCCCGGAGTAGTGTGCTACTCGCCGAAAAGCGCTTCAACGCCTCGTCAGGGGTAGTAAGCGCTATACAAATGCAATTACAATACAATACAATATCTATAGCATGTTTGTTATTTTCAGTGTCTTGTCCCCACCACCAATTAAGAGATCAGACCCATTTTAACAACGCTGATCAGCGGTGAGCAAGAAAGTGCCCCTAGCTCTTTCTCTGCTTATTATGGTTACCATATTTACCCAGGAAAACACGCATTCATGACAATTTCGGATTGCAATTTGAAATAACTGACAAAACTCATATCAGCTGTAGGAGGGCAAAACAGAATGTCTACTTGTCCCGTGGCCTACCTACTCTTTAAACGTTCTTGTCTGCAAAAAGAATCCTCATGTCTTGGGTGCCAGGTGATATTAATTCGCCACCCCCGAATTAAATGAGGATTTACACTTTGACATTAACTGTTGGCCACATTGGGCATTGAGTCCCTTTATTATATTTATAATATAACAGCAAGGAACAGGATAATAGATAAAAGTCTTAACACTAGACCTGGACCGGTTCAGGTATTTGCGACCTATATAATAGCACTTTTGAAACTCCTCTAACCAAAAAATAGTCACTTTTACCGTCAAAGTAAAGGGACTTCAATGGGAGCAATTTTCCCTACTAACTTTGCAAATATTTTTGGGGATGATGTTGAATCCAAATAGATATCTTCCAGTAATAATTTGTTCAAGACTAATACACGTTTCTGGATGACATCTTTATGATTTGGACCAGCTCAGCTGAAGTTCTTTCACAATTTAAAATATGGCTCATTGGTGCTCAAAATGGCATCAGGTTAACATACACTACTAATAGTAAATCTATTCTACTGGATCTCTTGGCGGCCTTCGACACGGTCCATCATGGCATTCTTATGGACCGTTTAGCATCATTAGGAGTACAGGGTACCGCCCTTAGCCTTTTGCACTCCTTCCTTTCGGATAGGAGTCAGTTTGTAGCTCTGGACTAATTTACCTCAAAATCTTTTACTATCTATCCCTTGTGGGGTTTCATAGGGCTCTTCCATTAGCCCTACCCTGTTTAATGTTTATGTGGCTGCCCTGGCGCCCGTAATTAAATCTTTTGGTTTTGCCCTGACCTCTTACGCCAATGATACGCAAATGGTTGTTGCTGTTTCTAACCAAGACATAATATTGGCAAAAATTTCCATGACTGTATGTTAGCTGTTTGTTCTTGGATGAGTAGCAATTGCCTAACACTAAACTCTGAAAAAACAGAGGTCATACTATTTGGCAAAAACCCATCCTTTTGGTCACCAGCATGGGGGCCAGTGAAACTGGAATCACTACCCACACCAGTCATGGAAGCCAAAAATCTGGGAGTGATCATTGATAATAAGCATTCCTATGGCAATTAGGTCAATTCATTGACATCGACTTTATTCATTCTGAGAATGATAAAAAAGATCTTGCGTTTCATTCTTCCAGAATCCCAAAAAACAGTTATGTCATCCCTGATTTTGTCAAGGTTGGACTATTGTAACAGTTTGTATATGAACATACAGTAACAACATATAAAGAAATTGCAAGTGTTGCAAAATGCTGCGGCCAGACTGACGTCTCGCACACCCAGATTTTGCTCAGTTAAGTAAGTAATCCAAAAACTGCATTGGCTACCAGTGAGAAATAGGATCAAGTTCAAATCTCTGTGTATTGCCTACAAGGCACGTCACAATATAGGCCCTTCTCATCTCACTCAGAAGTTCGAATGGTATGTACCTAATAGGACCCTTCGGTCGGCAAGCACCAGAACCGTGGTTGTCCCCAGATTTAAAAAAGCTAACTGGGGAGGAAGAAGTTTCTTTATTGGCACAGGCAATGCATGGAATGAGTTGACCCCCTCCATTCGTGCGGCCCCACGCTTGCTTGCCTTCAGAAAGGTTTTGAAAACCTGGCTTTTTTGCAACTAGGCATTCAGGTTATGTGCTGATCTAGGAGCTAGCGCCAGGACACCCCAGGGTAACAGTGCGCTTTACAAGTCTCATTAATATTAACATTATTCTGTATCTTGACTTCATCATTAAATGTGTGGATACACCTCTCTGCACCACCCTGTTTAGGAAACTTACTGAGAACAACAGTTTATTGTCATACCAGAGCAGACACCCAAGGGCCTTGGGGGTGGTCTCCTATTTGGATAGTTCCTCAGCATTGATCGAAATTGCAATTTCAAGCAAGACTATTTTATATATGGAACGCCCGAAAGCCAGTCAGTATCCATCAAAACTGGTTAAATTAGAAATTATAAGATTGTGCTATTACCTCAGTAGGGAACTGTTGACTCCTAAACAGAAATATAAACAGACTGCTAATGTTGCTTGTGTCACAACATTTTGCCCTGACACTTATAAAGTAGTCAAGAGCCTCAATACTGGAATGTCCTTAAAGCTGGTGACATTGCACTGGACCACCTGTTGTTTGCATAGAAGTGTGACCATAATAAGTATTTTGTTGTCCATTTCAGTGACCTGAGTTCTAGGACTTGTGACAAAATGACAGAAGCTTGGGGCCTACTGGATGTTCTGGGGCACTTCAAACGCAGAAATTCTGCAGTTTGTTCCTCTACATTCAACACAAAAACATTTTGGCACCACTGGCTAGTAGAGGAACGAAAGTTTTTTTTTCTTCAAATTGTAACTCCTCCTATGTGATCTATTGTGCTTGGTGCCAGTGCAACTTGATCTATATTGGGCAAACAACGCAAATAATTTGGGCTAGAGTATGCCACCATAGAGCAAGGTCCCTAATGCTCCTTTGATTACACATTATATTGAGCAAGGCCACACAGAAAATCACATGAAATGGCATGTCACTGATGTGGCCTCCAGGAAATATTTATCTGCAAGCAAGGCAAATGGATCGAATAATATAAATCTATTGAAGAAGGATTTAATTCTATGGAGGAATGGAATTTCATCATCAAGAACTAAGTGTCCTCACGTGTTACCACCATTGCGCATTGATAAACGAACAATATATCAATGGTTTTAGGTGATTCATATTCAAAACTCATTTTACATGACTTAACGCCCATGATTTTTACTATATAACTTACTGAAGATTATCAATGTCTTCCATATTTTCTCTAGAAAGAGGTATACGAGCCATTTTATTTTGCGCATTAGACTTCGTCTTTTTTTCGGCTAAGTGGTGTCTGTCTTGTAGTTTTTCTATTACTTTTCAAACTTTTCCAAAAATAATTTTTTGCTCTCCATTATTGTTTTTCTGCAAAAAGTGACTTTTAATTAATTTCTTATTCATTTTCACTCCCACTCGTGCTTTTTAATTAGATGCTTCAAAGTCCCTTGGTTCCTGTAATGCTCGCGGAAACATGATTGCTTTATGTGTCTCAATTGCTTTCCCCACACTGGACAGTGGCAGTCTCCCTACTGGGATCCCAAGATTTCTGTTGCTACACCGGCACTCCATTGCTCTGTTAAGGGACACAACGGAAGAGTTGTGTAATAGTGATATAAAACACAGGTGATTAATTAACTGCGTAAATCAGGGGCATTTTTCTAATATGCACCACACAAAAGTGTCCGTCAACCTGGGAAAACGTTCCCTGTAGTTTGAATCTTTAAAAAATTCTAAAATAAAAAATACATAAAAAATGTAATGAAAGAACAGGTAATGTAATTTTTCTGTAAAAAAAAAAAACCACCAAATTGACAATTTTAATTAACATTGTATTAACTGTTAATTAGAAAGTCTGTTCTAAAGTTATGATAGTAATACCTGGTTAATGACTTCAATCTCATGTTCTTTGTTCTTCATCTCATCTGCAAATTGCTCTGTAATTATTCCCTCAATCTTTTGTACTGCAGCATCCCGAGCTGTCAAGAGACAATAATTTTAAGTATTTGTGTTGGCTCCAACAAGAAATTATCATTGCTTAAAACATGTTGCTAATTAGTATATAATCAAAGTAAATACACTGAACACACTTTCTGCTTGAAGTACAGTAATAATTCGATCTAACCAGTCCAAGATTAGCAATAAAACTTTGCTTTTTGAATGTCATATTTTGTAAGCAAACTTCTGTCTCATTTTGAACTCCCCCTGCCTCTCAACTTCCCCAACCCTGTCTTATTTTCCTTTTAGATGATATGCCACATTAGTTGGACGTAGTCACATTGAGCTCCATTCAATTAAAACTAGCTGTATAATCATTAACTGCCAAAGGGTTCACTTGTTTCTCTGAGTTTTCCCATGATTCCTTAGTGATCCAAAATTACCATCCACTTGTAAAACTGACCACTCAACCTTCCAGCAGATACTCATTTTAAACAGAGCAGGAAGTTATGCTTGAGTTTCAAGGGTTCCTTAAAACTTCTATGTAGAAACTTTTACAACATCTAAAACTGATAGGATATGGTCTCTTCTGAGGCCTTACATTTGTAGGAGAGTATTCAGCAGGTGACCAAGCCCTGATGCCTAGGATCCTTCTGCTTGCACCCAAAAGGAAAATGCAACTTACCCAGTATGCATCTGTTCTTGGCATGTAGAGCTGTAGAATCTCATGCTTATGCATAGATCGCCATCTAGTGTTGGGCCCGGATGTTTGCACTTTGTTTTTCTTCGAAGAAGTCTTCCTAGTCACGAGGTAGGTGACTCCTCCTTTCGGTGATAGTGCGCATGGTCATCGACTCCATCTTCAGATTGTTTTCCCGCAGAGGGTGAGAGAATGGAGTAGTAGTAAAGAATAGAGATGTCCATGTGTATGTATGAATAGTAACAAGACAACTACAGCAGGCACAGGTACCCGGGGAGGTGGGTGGGCGCATGGGATTCTACAGCTCTACATGCCAAGAACAGATGCATTCTGGGTAAGTAGCATTTTCCGTTCGAGGCGTGTGAGCTGTAGATCACATGCTTATGCATAGACTATACAGCAGTCTCCCCTAAGCGGTGGCTATCCTGTAACTGATGGAGCTGTCTGAAACAGTGTTTTAAGTACTGCTTGGCCCACATTAGCTTGTTGTCTGGTTAACACATCTACGCAATAATGCTTAGAGAATGTGTGTGGACCATGTTGCAGCTTTGCAGATGTCAGTAATAGGGATGTTCCCTAAGAAAGCCATAGTAGCCCCTAGCTTACGAGTGGAATGTGCTCTAGGGGTTACTGTTCGAGTCCTTTTGGCTTTTGCATAGCAAATCTGAATACATTTAATGATCCACCTAGCAATACCTGATTTGGATATAGGATTGCCCTTGTGAGGTGGTGCAAAAGCGACAAAGAGTTGCTTGGTCTTACGAAAAGATTTCGTTCTTTCAGTATAATACAACAGTGCTCTTCTAACATCTAAGGTGTGTAGAGCTCTTTCTGCAACAGAGTCAGGTTGAGGGAAGAAAACTGGTAATTCAACCGACTGATTTATGTGAAATGAAGATACTACCTTAGGTAGGAATTTGGGATTGGTACGAAGAACCGCTTTATCTTTGTGTAGCTGGAAAAAAGGTTCTTCTATGGTTAGTGCCTGAAGTTCACACACTCTCCTTAATGAAGTGATTGCAATGAGGAAAGCTGTTTTCCAAGTGAGGAATTGTAGTTCACATTTGTGCATGGGTTCAAATGGTGGGCCCATTAACCTTCTGAGGACTATATTAAGATTCCACACTGGGGCAGGTGGAAGTCTTGGTGGTATAGCTCTTTTCAGTCCTTCCATAAATGCTTTGATTACAGGCACTCTAAAGAGCGATAAATGTTGCCTATTTTGAAAATAGGCCTCAATTGCAGCGAGATGCAGTCTGATGGATGTATAGGCCAATGATGACTGCTGCAAATGTAACAGGTAGCAGATAACGTTTTGTATGGAAGCATCTAGAGGGTCGATGTTATTGTTATTGCAACAGATAACAAATCACTTCCATTTGGCTGCGTAGCAGGCTCTTGTGGTAGGCCTTCTGGCCTCCTTAATAATGTTCATACAATCTGGTGGAAGGTTCAGATAACCAAACTCTATGACTTCAGGAGCCAGATCGCGAGGTTCAATTGTTTGGGATCTGGGTGTTTGATTTCTCCATGGCTCTGTGTGAGGAGACTGGGAGTTAAATGTAATTTTTGATGCGGTACCAGAGAAAGTTCCAACAGGGTTGTGAACCATGGTTGACGTGCCCATGTTGGAGCTACTAGGATTAGTCTGAGAGATGTTTGCCTGAGTTTCCGAACCACTAATGGAATGAGTGGGAGAGGCGGAAAAGCGTAAGCAAATATCCCTGACCAGTTCATCCACAGAGCATTGCCTTTGGATAACGGGTGTGGATACCTGGAGGCGAAGCTTTGGCATTTTGCCTTTTGGGGTGTTGCAAACAGATCTATGTGATGGACGCCCCAAGCTTGGAAGTATGGGTGGAGAACTTGAGGGTGAAGTTCCCATTTGTGTATTTGATACCTCTGTCTGCTGAGGAGGTCCGCAATCTGGTTGTTGACTCCTGGGAGGTGTTCCGCTAGGAGATAGATATTGTGGTGAATAGCCCACCTCCAGATGTCTTGGGCTAAGTAGGACAGCTGGAGAGAGTGTGTCCCCCCGTTTCTGTATGTAATACATAGCTGTCATGTTGTCGGTTCGGACCAAGACAGCTTTGCCAGACAGGTGATCTTGAAAGGCTTTGAGAGCTAGAAAGATTGCCATCAGCTCTAAATGATTGATGTGGAGCAACCTTTGCTGGTGGCTCCACAGACCTTGCACTGTGTGTTGTTGAAGATGAGCTCCCCAGCCAGTAAGGTACGCGTCCGCTGTTAATACTGTCTGTGGAACTGGGTCTATGAACATACGTCCTTCAAATTTTGTGTGTTCCACCGCTGCAGAGAGCGATGAGTACGGCCGCTTACAACACTAAATCGGTTAATAGACCGTGTGACTGGTTCCACTGACTGGCTAAGCATTCTTGAAGTGGACGCATGTGCAGCCTGGCATGGGGAACGATCATGATGCAAGACGCCATCATTCCTAACCGCTGCATGAAAACTCGAGCTGGAAGTGACAGATTGGCTTGAAACTGGAGACTTAATGCCTGAATGTTTCGAATTCTGGCTGCGTTGGGAAACGCCAGAGCCCTTTGAGTATCTAAAGTGGCTCCTAGGCAGTTCTGAGTTTTGGCTGGCTGAAGATGTGATTTTAACACATTGACTGTAAACCCCAGTTGGTGAAGTAACTGAATGGTTACGGAAGTATGCTTGCGGCATTGTTGATACGTGCCGGCTTTGATGAGCCAATCGTCCAGGTATGGGAAGACATGGATGCTTTGTCTTCTCAGATGAGCAGCTACTACCGCCAGGCACTTTGTGAAGACTCTGGGGGCAGTGGTGACTCCGAATGGGAGTACCTTAAATTGGTAGTGTTGACCTGCTACCACAAACCTGAGAAATTTGCGGTGAGCTGGGTGGATTGGAATATGAAAGTAGGCGTCCTTTAAGTCTAGAGTAGACAGAAAGTCTCCTTTTTGCAAAAGAGGTAGTACCTGTTGAAGTGTTACCATGTGGAAGTGGTCTGACTGTATGTAAAAATTTAATTCTCTGAGATCGAATATCGGTCTGAGAGAGCCGTCCTTTTGGGAATTAGGAAGTAAAAGGAGTACACGACGGACCCTTGATGTTGTGGTGGTACAGGCTCTATAGCTCCTTTTAGTAGTAGTGATTGTACCTCTTGTTTGAGGAGGTGTAGGTGATCCGGTGAAAGTTTGTGTGACCTTGGGGGAATGTTTGGAGTAGTGTTGATGAACCCCAGGCAGTAACCAGAATGGATAATTTGTAGAACCCACTTGTCTGTGGTTATTGACTGCCACTTTGGTAGGAATTGTGACAGTCTTCCCCCGACAGGTGTTAAGTGGTCGGGGGGAATGATGGGCAAGTCACTGCTTTGTATTAGAGGGGGAGGTACGTGTGTTAGAACCTCTACCTCTGCCTTTGCCGTTGTTCCCTCTGTAACCCCCTCTGAAGTAATTTTTCAAGCCTGAGGGTTAGTTATTGCCCTTATAGGTGGATGCAGTTTGAGGAAGAATTTTTGGACCCTGCCTGATAGAAAGAGCGTCGAAAGGAACCACTGCCTTGTGTAGACTGAAGGGCTCCCATAGATTTAGCCACTTCAGTATCTTTTTTCATCTTCTCAAGTGAAGAATCTACCACGGGCACAAAAAGGTGTTCTTTATCAAAAGGTGTGTTCAATATGGAGGCCTGAACCTCAGGTTTGCCCTGATATGCGTAGCCATGCGTGTCTTCTTAAAAGGACACTAGTGTTTACCGCTCTGCCAATGTGTCAGCAGCATCTAGGGAGCACCGAATTTGGTTGTTTGAAATTAACTGTCCCTCACATACCAGGTCTTGCGCTTTAGATTTATGTTCTTGGGGTAGAAATTAGATGAGTTGTTCAATTTCATCCCAATGCGCACAGTCATATCTGGCTAGCAACGCTTGTGTATTAGATATGCGCCAGAAGTTAGCTGCCTGGGAGGCTACCCTTTTCCCCTTAGGCATCGAGAAGCTTTGACTCCTTATCTGGGGGTGGAGCGTATCCAGTAGTTTGGGAGTTTGCCCTTTTTCGTGCATTGGAAACTACCAATGAGTCTAAGGGTAATTGTCCTTTTATGTAGACTGGATCAGATGGTGCAGGCTTGTATTTTTTATCCACCCAAGGGGTAAGGATAGGTGCCCTGACAGGATCCTTAAATATGTCATCTACATGCCTGGTCATTCCTTCAGGCATGGGTAACGTGTGTGTTGACTTTTGTGTGCTGTTTAATGTTTCAAAAAGGAAATCCTCTTCAAGGGATTCTTTATGGAGCTGGACTCCATGGCAACTGGCAGCCCTGCCTAGCAATTCAATGTAGCCTACACTGTCGTCTGGTGGAGAGGGCCTGGTAGGATATAGGTCAGGATCATTGTCTGTGGGCGAGTCGGTGTTGTAGTCATCCCACTCATCTATAGGTCCTGGCTGAACATCATCATTATTATCATCCCCATCCCTGTCACCCTGATTGTCAGGTGTATGTGGTGGTGAGTTCTCAGGTGAAGTTGGCACATGTAGAGATTGAGGCGAAGGTGGTGATGGAAGAGGAGGAGGAAGGGAAAGGTTTGTTCCAATATTTCTCTTCTTCAATGGAATATGATATTCCTCTTCTGTATTAGCCCCTCTCTTTAGAGTCACTTTAGTGGTTATGTGCCAGTTTTGGGATGTATGACCAATATTTTCTGTTTTGGGTCCGGTTTTTGGAGCGGATCACTGAAACTGTGATTTTTAGGTGACTTTGGTGCATCAGTCTGTTTCGGCGCCGAAGGTTTCGGTGCCGACGGCTTCGGGGTTGGTATTTTCGGATCTGAGGTGGTTTTCGGTGCAGAGTGGTGAGGTTCGGAGCCGGACTTTGGCTTCGACCCCGAAGGCTTTGGCTCGGTATCCGACTTGGCGTGGGGTTTTTCGGTGCCGGAAGGCTTTTTGGTAGGCTTCGGTGCTGAGCCAGAAGGCGGGGCGTCGGAAGCGTGGTCTCGGTGCCGACCGGGGCCCGAGGGCGCGGGTTGGTCTGGAGCCTTCTTTTTCGGTTGGCTTGGGATTCGGGGCGAAGTAGGGACTGTACTTACAGTACGTTGTCCGTGCGGGATGTTGGCATCTTGTTCGGAGCCGTCGTCGGAAAGGGAGATCTGTTCCTGTTACTCCTCGGCTCCGATAGTGTCGCCGGCTTCTTCATTAGATTCAGGTCCGAAGAGGTCCGGAATGGAGCCTGTGTGTTGGTTCTGCATGTCGCGTCGTCGAGCCCGACAGTGGTGAAGAGTCTTTTTGGAGCGGAAAGCTCGGCAGGCGTCGTAGTCCTGTTCACTGTGTTCCGGTGACAAACACAGGTTGCACACTTCGTTTGAGTCGGTGCGCGGGTATTTCGCGTGGCACCGAGGACAGAATTTAAAGGGAGTTCGTTCCATCGACTGCGAGTCGAACCGGGGGCTAGGCCCGACGGCCTACCACGAGCTCTCCGATCGAAATAGGGTTTTTTCAATAAACACGATATGCGAAGAATGGAACACGCGATCGGAAACAATACCGTCGAGGGGGAGTGTTCTACGCACAGAGTGAAACTGAAGGATCGGCGTCGAACCAGAGCGCAGCGAGTAACATCCGAACCCGATGGCGGAAAAAAAACAATCTGAAGATGGAGTCGATGACCATGCGCACTATCACCGAAAGAGGTGTCACCTACCTCGTGACTAGGAAGACTTCTTCGAAGTAAAACAAAGTGCAAACATCCGGGCCCAACACTAGATGGCGATCTATGCATAAGCATGTGATCTACAGCTCACATGCCTCGAACGCACAAGTTACTAACTTGTGTAACGATATATCTGTAAGAGACAGTAGTTAGTGACAGATTCCTTACCTTAGAATATCCCCAGGCGTCAGGCTGGATCCGGAAAGTTTTTTGCGTAGCAGTACCCTTGCGCGTCGGTAGGCGGCGTCGTGCGGCTCCGCGTCCGTCGTCGGGGTCGTGATCGCCGGGATGACGTCGCGGGCAGTACTAGGCGCCGCCCCTGCGCGCTGACGTCAGTTCTGTACACGACTTTCCGCGCCAGGAACGCAGAGCCATGCAAGAAGCTGACATAGGTGTCTGAAAAATACTAGGGCCCTGAAAGGGATATCCTTAACCCTAGAAATCAGTTCGCAGAACGGGGAGGATGGGTGGGGCGGTAAGGAATCTGTCACTAACTACTGTCTCTTACAGATATATCGTTACACAAGTTAGTAACTTGTGCATCTGAAAGAGACACGTTAGTGACAGATTCCTTACCTTAGAATAGATACCCCAGCAATACCAACCCCGGTGGTGGGTCTGCGAACAAAGATCAGACAAGGAAGTCCTGGAGGACAGAACGGCCAAAGAAGCCGTCCCTCCGGACCTGACTGTCAAGGCAGTAATGCTTTGTAAACGTGTGCAGCGAGGCCCACGTAGCTGCCTGACAGATAACCGGCAGCGGAACACCGCGGCACAAGGCCGTGGTAGCAGCCGTTGCCCTGGTGGAATGGGCACGCAGCCCAACAGGAGGCTCCTTTTTAGCCAAAGAATAGCAGGTCTTGATGCACAAGGTAACCCAGCGGGAGATGGTCCTCTTGTGCACCGCCCGACCTTTTTGGCGCCCACGTAGCCAACAAAGAGCTGGTCATCCACCCGGAAGTGTTTTGTGCGGTCAATATAGAAAGAGAGCGCACGTTTTGGGTCCAGACGGTGGAGCCTCTCTTCCTCTCTGGAAGGATGCGGAGGCGGAAAGAAGGTGGGCAAAGTGATGGTCTGCCCAATGTGGAAAGCAGTAACCACCTTTGGCAAGAAGGACGGACGCGTCCGAAGAACAACCTTGTCTGGATGAACAGACAGAAAGGGAGGTTTGCAAGATAGAGCCTGGAGCTCACTCACCCGCCGAGCGGAGGTGATGGCCACCAGAAAGGCTGTCTTCAGAGTCAGAAGACGAAGAGGACAGTTATGTAGAGGCTCAAAGGGAGCGCACATTAAAAAGGTAAGAACCAAGTTTAAGTCCCACTGAGGCATCACAAACGGAACAGGAGGGAAGAGGTGAGTAATGCCTTTTAAGAACCTGTTAACAACAGGGGACTTGAAAAGGAGGGCTGATCAGGGAGCCTGAGGAAGGCCGAGATAGCACAAAGATAACCCTTGATGGTACCCAGGGCAGAACCCTGTTGGGCCAGAGAGAGAAGGAACAGAAGGACCTCAGAAAGAGGGGCAGAAAGGGGATTCACAGCCTTTGCTGTGCACCATGCCACAAATTTGTTCCACCTGCAGGCGTATACCACCTTAGTGGAGGGACGCCTGGCTGCCAGAATCACATCACAAACTTCGGGAGGCAAGTCGAAAGGAATCAACTGCCGCCGCTCAATCTCCACGCAAGCAGGTGTAGACTGGACAGGTTTGGGTGGAGGACCGTCCCCTGCTGCTGCGACAGAAGATCCTCCCGAAGAGGCAGACGGATCGGGGGATCTACGCTCATATTGAGTAGCTCGGGATACCAAACTCTTTGAGCCCAGTCCGGAGCCACAAGAATGACTTGGGCCCGGTCGTGCCGAATCTTCTTCAACACTCTGGGTAGAAGTGGTATAGGCGGAAAGGCGTACAATAGACCGCAACTCCACTCGTGACGAAAAGCGTCGCCGAGCGAGTGCCGCCTTGGAAATTCCAACGCGCAGAACTGATGACATTGCGCGTTCTCTTCGGTGGCGAATAGATCTAACCAAGGCTCTCCCCACTGTAGAAAGAGTCCTTGCGCCACTTCCGAGTGAAGACGCCATTCGTGATCCATCATGCACCTGCGGCTGAGTTCGTCCGCCCTGGCGTTCAGGGAACCTGCCAGGTGTTGAACCACCAGGAACATGCCCTGATGTTCCAGCCATGTCCAGAGGCGCAGAGCCTCCTGACAAAGGGTCCACGACCCCACCCCGCCTTGTTTGTTGCAGTACCACATGGCGGTGGTGTTGTCTGTGAACACCTGCACTACCTTCCCTTTGACAGAGGGAAGGAATGCCTTGAGTGCAAGTCGGATCGCCCGGAGCTCCAGAAGGTTGATATGGAGCCGGGACTCCGCCGGAGACCAGAGGCCTCTGATCTCCGCCTCTCCCATGTGACCGCCCCATCCCAGAAGGGACGCGTCCGTCACAACTGTGTGCTCTGGCTGGGGAAGGGAGAGGATCTGCCCATGACCCATTGCCGGTCCGAGAGCCACCACTGCAACTGTTTTGCAGTCCCCTCCGAGATCTGGACGTGATCGGACAGGTCGCCCTGGTGCTGCGCCCACTGGAACTTCAGGTCCCACTGCAGAGCCCGCATATGCCATCTGGCATGAGTGACCAGCAGGATGCAGGAGGCCATGAGGCCCAGCAGCCTCAGGGTCATCCGTACCGAAACCCAGGATAAAGGCTGAAAGATCGGAATCATAGCCTGAATATCCCGGACTCGCCGTTCGGGAGGATAGGCCCGAAACTGCGTCGTGTCCAGAACTGCTCCGATGAAAAGGAGCTGTGGAGAAGGAATCAGATGCGACTTTGGCACATTGATGGAGAACCCCAGCGAGTGCAGGAGTTCGGCCGTAGTCTGGAGGTGGGAGACGACTGCCTGGGACGAGCCCGCCTTCAGCAGCCAGTCGTCGAGGTAGGGGAAGACTGAAACCCCTGCCCGGCGCAGATGAGCTGCGACCACCGCCATCACTTTCGTGAACACCCGAGGGGCACTGGTAAGGCCAAAGGGAGCACGGTGAACTGAAAATGCTCGAGGCCTACCGTGAACCGAAGGTAACGCCGGTGGGCCGGCAGGACGAGGATGTGGAAATAGGCGTCCTGCAAGTCCAACGCTACCAACCAGTCTCCGGGGTCGAGGGCAGTCAAGACCTGAGCTAGGGTGAGCATCTTGAACTTCTCCTTCCGGAGGAAGCGATTGACGTTCCGGAGGTCTAAGATAGGACGCATGTCCTCCTTGTCCTTTTGGGCACCAGAAAGTAGTGGGAGTAGCAACCACGCCCTACTTCTGGGGTCGGAACATGCTCGATGGCCCTCTTGGCCAAGAGGGCCGTGACTTCCTTCTGTAGAAGCACCAAGTGATCCCCTGACATGCGGTGGAATTGAGGTGGCATGGCTGGGGGTGGTCTCGAAGGGGAGGGAGTAGCCCCTTCGGACAATGTCCAAGACCCACTTGTCCGAGGTGATGGGACGCCAGTGGTGAAGGTGATGGCGGACCCTGCCCCCGACTGGCGTGCTGTGCACCTGAAAGGAGGGACTAGGAGGGCTTGGAGGCCGCGGACGGGTTGGAGGTGGTGGCCTGACCCGCACGCTGGTTGCCCGAACCGCCACGGCGGTATCCACGTCCTCGGCCACGCGAAGGCGCTTGCTGCGCGGGCCGTTGGCCGGCCTGTGGACGTGACTGGGCGCCCCTTCCGTGGCCACGAAAGGGGCGAAAAGCAGACGTTTGCGGAGGGCGCACAACAGCAAGGCCCAGGGACTTAGCAGTAGCCTGTGAGTCCTTGAAACGCTCCAGCGCATGGTCTGCCTTCGAACCAAAAAGACCGACTCCATCAAAGGGCATGTCCATGAGAGTATTCTGGACATCCCCTGAAAAACCAGTGGTTCTCAGCCAGGCGTGGCGACGCAGCGCCACCGTCATTGCAAGCGATCGGCCCAGCGAGTCGGCGGTATCAAGGCCACAGCGGATGGTATATTTAGCCGCATCACGCCCTTCCGCAATAGCGCGGGTAAGCAGTGTCTGGACCTCCTCAGAACACTGCGGCAAAACATCAGCCACCGAATCCCACAGGGAGTGGGTGTATCGGCCCAAGAGGCAAGCGGTATTAACAGACCGCAAGCCAGCACTGGAGGAAGAGAAAGCCTTCTTCCCAAAGTGATCCAGGCGCTTGGATTCCCTATCCGGAGGGGCGGTAGGGAAGGCTGTTTGGGAGGCAGAGGCTTGGACAACCAAGCTCTCAGGGGTGGGGTGTTGGGAGAGAAACAGGGGGTCGCCCGGAGCCGGGCGATGGCGTCGGGCCACGTTCCTATCCACAGGAGCCCCTGTGGTGGGTTTGGACCAGGCACCCAAAAGAACGTCAGTGAGTGCATCGTTGAACGGCAGCACAGGCTCCGAAGAGGAGGCCGCCGGCTGAAGCACTTCAGTCAGGAGGTTAGTCCTGACGGCCACTGTAGGCAACTGGAGATTTAAGGCTCCAGCAGCTCTACGCAACACCGTTGCAAAATTAGCCCCCTCCTCCGTTGCCACGGGAGGAGACAGCATGCCAGAGTCGGGGAGGTATCCAGCCCACTGGCATCCCCAAGTTCCTCAACCCAGTCCGGGTCAAACTCGCACTGTTGTGTGAGAGGGTCGTCAGACCCCTCCCAGCTCTCCTGGTCCTCCTCAGGTTGAAAATATGGAGGAGGGACATAAAGGGACCCAAGGTCTCATCGGCGCCGGAACCGGCGTCGGGCGGCGCCGGTCCGGCTCCATGTCCGGACCCGGGGAGAACCGGGGAACGACGCCGCCCGGAGCCCCGGACGGCGTCGGAAACGGCACCGGGGACATCGGCGTCGGCGGAGGCGTGGTTAGGTCAACCGGCGTCGATGGGGGTTGCGGCACCACCGGAACCGGGGTCGAGGCCGGGGCCGGAGCCGAGGCCGGGACGAAGGCTGGTGGGACAGGCGACGCCGGGACCGGAGTCGACGGCGACGCCGGAGCAACCCCATCAGGGCCCGCGGGGCCCGAAGGCGCACCGGAGGGACCTTGAGGCCCGAAGAGGCGGGCCATGGCCGACAGGAATTTCTGTATTTCGGCCGGAGTCGCCCCGAACCCGGGTAGGACGGGTAATGCGGGGGCAACTCGACAGGCACGTCCGGGGCCGCGGGGACGGTGCCGACAGGGACCTCAGCCGAGTCGCGCGACCGGCAGGCGAAGTCTTAGAGCGATGACGCCGCTTAGACTTCTTGTGCTTCGACTTACCGGAGGAGCGCGAAGACTTGGATTCCGACGAACGGCGGGGACTCCGCGTCCGGCCCCTCGACCTCTCCCGGGACCGGGGCTTGGTGCGGCGCGGAGCCGACTGCCGGACTTCAAGGAGCTTTCGAGACCGCTCTCGCAAAGCCTTCGGATGAAGTTTCCGGCAGTCAGGGCACGACTTCGTGTCGTGGTCTCGGCCGAGACAGAAGAGACACTCGAGGTGGGGGTCCGTGATGGACATCATACGACCACATTCCTCGCAGGGCTTAAAGCCGGGCATCCCTACGACACCTTAGGAGTCGTGAAGACTCGTTGAAGAAAACAGTGAAAAATTTCACAAAAAAGATAGTCAAAAAGTGACTAGGGCACTGCTCTTCCCGGATCTGCGCTTACTGGCGCGGAAAAAGAAGAACTGACGTCAGCGCGCAGGGGCGGCGCCTAAGTACTGCCCGCGACGTCATCCCGGCGATCACGACGCCGACGACGGACGCGGAGCCGCACGACGCCGCCTACCGACGCGCAAGGGTACTGCTACGCAAAAAACTTTCCGGATCCAGCCTGACGCCTGGGGATATTCTAAGGTAAGGAATCTGTCACTAACGTGTCTCTTTCAGATATATATATTTACTTACTCTCAGTTCTTCACGTAGTGTTCTTCAGAAAAGGATTCTCCACCCATGGCTGTACGCGTCCTCAAGTTTCAGTAGTGAGTCATTTTCAATTAATAAGAGAATAGAAAGAAAATATTGCATTCCTAAAGAAAGACCAATCAATGGCGTTCGGACTCACATGCAGGTATCAACCCTGCAAAACCCAAAATACCTATTTTACAGTATTACATTCTAATTTTCTTTGAAGATGGGGCCTTCCTATATTTTAGTGCCATTTTTCAACATGAAGCTACCATATTATCGCCATTCTACAGCCGGGATCACAATCCGCTCCCATGATCACAGTCAACTTCTTAGATTCACTGAATATGTTCACTGGACATAGTTCTGGAAATTAATGGAATCTTCGTTACCCCAGCTGCAAATAGATGGTTCACAGTAGTCCTACCAAATACAATTGTTAATGTCATATGAAACCACACAAGACTCAATTAGAACCTGCAAAGCAATGTTTACCTTCATCTCAGAGGCACATTTGCTTGTTTAAGCACACCAGAAAGGTCTATTGACAACACCAACTGACACAGTACTCTTTCTTGAAGATCTAAAAGCACAAGTTACTAACTTGTGTAACGATATATCTGTAAGAGACAGTAGTTAGTGACAGATTCCTTACCTTAGAATATCCCCAGGCATCAGGCTGGATCCGGAAAGTTTTTGCGTAGCAGTACCCTTGCGCGTCGGTAGGCGGCGTCGTGCGGCTCCGCGTCCGTCGTCGGCGTCGTGATCGCCGGGATGACGTCGCGGGCAGTACTTAGGCGCCGCCCCTGCGGGCTGACGTCAGTTCTGTACACGACTTTCCGCGCCAGGAACGCAGAGCCATGCAAGAAGCTGCCAGAGGTGTCTGAAAAATACTAGGGCCCTGAAAGGGATATCCTTAACCCTAGAAATCAGTTCGCAGAACGGGGAGGATGGGTGGGGCGGTAAGGAATCGGTCACTAACTACTGTCTCTTACAGATATATCGTTACACAAGTTAGTAACTTGTGCATCTGAAAGAGACACGTTAGTGACAGATTCCTTACCTTAGAATAGATACCCCAGCAATACCAACCCCGGTGGTGGGTCTGCGAACAAAGATCAGACAAGGAAGTCCTGGAGGACAGAACGGCCAAAGAAGCCGTCCCTCCGGACCTGACTGTCAAGGCAGTAATGCTTTGTAAACGTGTGCAGCGAGGCCCACGTAGCTGCCTGACAGATAACCGGCAGCGGAACACCGCGGCCTAAGGCCGTGGTAGCAGCCGTTGCCCTGGTGGTATGGGCACGCAGCCCAACAGGAGGCTCCTTCTTAGCCAAAGAATAGCAGGTGTTGATGCACAAGGTAACCCAGCGGGAGATGGTTCATTTGTGCACCGCCCGACCTTTTTTGGCGCCCACGTAGCCAACAAAGAGCTGGTCATCCACCCGGAAGTGTTTTGTGCGGTCGATATAGAAGGAGAGCGCACGTTTTGGGTCCAGACGGTGGAGCCTCTCTTCCTCTCTGGAAGGATGCGGAGGCGGAAAGAAGGTAGGCAAAGTGATGGTCTGCCCAATGTGGAAGGCAGTAACCACCTTTGGCAAGAAGGACGGTCGCGTCCGAAGAACAACCTTGTCTGGATGAACAGACAGAAAGGGAGGTTTGCAAGATAGAGCCTGGAGCTCACTCACCCGCCGAGCGGAGGTGATGGCCACCAGAAAGGCTGTCTTCAGAGTCAGAAGACGAAGAGGACAGTTATGTAGAGGCTCAAAGGGAGCGCACATTAAAAAGGTAAGAACCAAGTTCAAGTCCCACTGAGGCATTATAAACGGAACAGGAGGGAAGAGGTGTGTAATGCCTTTTAAGAACCTGTTAACAACAGGGGACTTGAAAAGAGAGGGCTGATCAGGGAGCCTGAGGAAGGCCGAGATAGCACAAAGATAACCCTTGATGGTACCCAGGGCAGAACCCTGTTGGGCCAGAGAAAGAAGGAACAGAAGGACCTCAGAAAGAGGGGCAGAAAGGGGATTCACAGCCTTTGCTGTGCACCATGCCACAAATTTGTTCCACCTGCAGGCGAATACCACCTTACTGGAGGGACGCCTGGCTGCCAGAATCACATCACAAACTTCGGGAGGCAAGTCGAAAGGAATCAACTGCCGCCGCTCAATCTCCACGCAAGCAGGTGTAGACTGGACAGGTTCGGGTGGAGGACCGTCCCCTGCTGCTGCGACAGAAGATCCTCCCGAAGAGGCAGACGGATCGGGGGATCTACGCTCATACTGAGTAGCTCGGGATACCAAACTCTTCGAGCCCAGTCCGGAGCCACAAGGATGACTTGGGCCCGGTCGTGCCGAATCTTCTTCAACACTCTGGGTAGAAGTGGTATAGGCGGAAAGGCGTACAATAGACTGCAACTCCACTCGTGACGAAAGCGTCGCCGAGCGAGTGCCGCCTTGGAAATTCCAACGCGCAGAACTGATGACATTGCGCGTTCTCTTCGGTGGCGAATAGATCTAACCAAGGCTCTCCCCACTGTAGAAAGAGTCCTTGCGCCACTTCCGAGTGAAGACGCCATTCGTGATCCATCATGCACCTGCGGCTGGAGTTCGTCCGCCCTGGCGTTCAGGGAACCTGCCAGGTGTTGAACCATCAGGAACATGCCCTGATGTTCCAGCCATGTCCAGAGGCGCAGAGCCTCCTGACAAAGGGTCCACGACCCCACCCCGCCTTGTTTGTTGCAGTACCACATGGCGGTGGTGTTGTCTGTGAACACCTGCACTACCTTCCCTTTGACAGAGGGAAGGAATGCCTTGAGTGCAAGTCGGATCGCCCGGAGCTCCAGAAGGTTGATATGGAGCCGGGACTCCGCCGGAGACCAGAGGCCTCTGATCTCCGCCTCTCCCATGTGACCGCCCCATCCCAGAAGGGACGCGTCCGTCACAACTGTGTGCTCTGGCTGGGGAAGGGAGAGGGATCTGCCCATGATCCATTGCCGGTTCGAGAGCCACCACTGCAACTGTTTTGCAGTCCCCTCCGAGATCTGGACGTGATCGGACAGGTTGCCCTGGTGCTGCGCCCACTGGAACTTCAGGTCCCACTGCAGAGCCCGCATATGCCATCTGGCATGATTGACCAGCAGGATGCAGGAGGCCATGAGGCCCAGCAGCCTCAGGGTCATCCGTACCGAAACCCAGGATAAAGGCTGAAAGATCGGAATCATAGCCTGAATATCCCGGACTCGCCGTTCAGGAGGATAGGCCTCAAACTGCGTCGTGTCGAGAAGTGCTCCGATGAAAAGGAGCTGTGGAGAAGGAATCAGATGCGACTTCGGCACATTGATGGAGAACCCCAGCGAGTGCAGGAGTTCGGCCGTAGTCTGGAGGTGGGAGACGACTGCCTGGGACGAGCCCGCCTTCAGCAGCCAGTCGTCGAGGTAGGGGAAGACTGAAACCCCTGCCCGGCGCAGATGAGCTGCGACCACTGCCATCACTTTCGTGAACACCCGAGGGGCACTGGTAAGGCCAAAGGGGAGCACGGTGAACTGAAAATGCTCGAGGCCTACCGTGAACCGAAGGTAACACCGGTGGGCCGGCAGGACGGGGATGTGGAAATAGGCGTCCTGCAAGACCAACACTACCAACCAGTCTCCGGGGTCGAGGGCAGTCAAGACCTGAGCTAGGGTGAGCATCTTGAACTTCTCTTTCCGGAGGAAGCGATTGACGTTCCGGAGGTCCAAGATAGGACGCATGTCCTCCTTGTCCTTTTGGGCACCAGGAAGTAGTGGGAGTAGCAACCACGTCCTACTTCTGGGGTCGGAACATGCTCGATGGCCCTCTTGGCCAAGAGGGCCGTGACTTCCTTCTGCAGAAGTACCAAGTGATCCCCGGACATGCGGTGGAATTGAGGTGGCATGGCTGGGGGGTGGTCTCGAAGGGGAGGGAGTAGCCCCTTCGGACAATGTCCAAGACCCACCTGTCCGAGGTGATGGGACGCCAGTGGTGAAGGTGATGGCGGACCCTGCCCCCTACTGGCGTGCTGTGCACCGGAAAGGAGGGACTATGAGGGCTTGGAGGCCGCGGACGGGTTGGAGGTGGTGGCCTGACCCGCACGCTGGTTGCCCGAACCGCCACGGCGGTATACACTTCCTCGGCCACGCGAAGACGCCTGCTGCGCGGGCCGGTGGCTGGGCTGCTGACGTGACTGGGCGCCCCTTCCGTGGCCACGATAGGGGCGAAAAGCAGAAGGTAGCGGAGGGCGTGTAGCAGAAAGGCCCAGGGACTTGGCAGTAGCCCGTGAGTCCTTAAAGCGCTCCAACGCATGGTCTGCTTTGGAACCAAAAAGACCGACTCCATCAAAGGGCATGTCCATGAGAGTATTCTGGACATCCCCTGAAAAATCAGTGGTTCTCAGCCAGGCGTGGCGACGCAGCGCCACCGTCGTTGCAATAGATCTGCCCAGCGAGTCGGCGGTATCAAGGCCACATCGTATGGTGTATTTGGCCGCATCCCTTCCTTCCGCAATGGCGCGGGAAAGCAGTGTCTGGACCTCCTCAGAACACTGGGGCAAAACAGTCGCCACCGAATCCCACAAGGAGTGGGTATATCGGCCCAAAAGACAAGCGGTGTTGATGGACCGCAAGCCAGCACTGGAGGAAGAAAAACCCTTCTTCCCAAATTGATCCAGGCGTTTGGATTCCCTATCCGGAGGGGCGGTAGGGAAGGCGGTTTGGGAAGCGGAGGCTTGGACAACCAAGCTCTCAGGAGTGGGGTGGACAGAGAGAAACAAGGGGTCGCCCGGAGCTGGGCGATGGCGTCGGGACACGTTCCTATCCACAGGAGCCCCTGTGTTGGGCTTGGACCAGGCGCCCAAAAGAACGTCAGTAAGTGCATCGTTAAACGGCAGCACAGTCTCCAAGGAGGAGGCTGCCGGCTGAAGCACTTCTGTCAAGAGATTAGTCTTGACCGTCACCGTAGGGAGTCGGAGATGTAAGGCTCCAGCTGCCCTACGCAACACCGTTGCAAAATTGGCTCCCTCCTCCGTAGCCACGGGAGGAGACAGCATGCCAGTGTCAGGGAAGTATCTAGACCACTGGCATCCCCTAGTTCCTCTGCCCAGTCCTCATCATACTGACACTGCTGTGCCAGAGGGTCCTCAGACCCCTCCCAGTCCTCCTGTCCTCCTCCGGTTCAAAATAAGGAGGAGGAGGGACATTGGGGACCCAAGGTCCCATCGGCGCCGGAACCGGCGTCGAGCGGCGTCGGTCCGGCTCCATGTCCGGAGCCGGAGAGTACATGGGGACGACGCCGCCCGGAGCCCCGGGCGGCGTCAGGAACGGCACCGGAGACATCGACGCCGGCGGAGGCGTGGTCAGGTCGACCGGCGTCGATGGGGGTTGCGGTACCACCGGAGCCGGGATCGAGGCCGGGGCCGGAGCCGGGACCGAGGCTGGAGGCACGAGCGACGCCGGGACCGGAGTCGGCGGCGACGCCGGGGCAACCCCATCAGGGCCCGCGGGGCCCGAAGGCGCACCGGAGGGACCTTGAGGCCCGAAGAGGCGGGCCATGGCCGACAGGAATTCCTGTACTTGGGCCGGATCCGCCCCCGAACCCGGGAAGGACGGGTATTGCGGGGGTGACTCCACAGGCATGTCCGGGGCCGCGGGGACGGTGCCGGGAGGGGCCTCAGCCGAGTCGCGAGACCGGCGAGGCGAAGTCCTAGAGCGATGATGCTTTTTGGACTTCTTGTGCTTAGACTTACCGGACGACGAAGACTTGGATCCCGACGACCGGTGAGGACTCCGCGACCGACCCCTCGACCTCTCACGCGACCAGGGCTTGGTGTGGCGCGGAGCCGACTGCCGGGCCTCGAGGAGCTTTCGAGACCGCTCTCGCAAAGCTTTCGGGTTGAGGGCCCGGCAGTCGGAACACGACTTCGTGTCGTGGCCTCGGCAGAAGAGACACTCCAGATGCGGGTCTGTGATGGACATCATCCGAGCACAGGCGTCGCAACGTTTAAAGCCGGGCATCCCTACGACACCTTGGAGTCGATTCGAAAGAAACAGTGAAAAATTCACCCAAAAGTTAGTCAAAAAATGACTAGGGCACTGCTCTTCCCGGATCTGCGCTTGCTGGCGCGGAAAAAGAAGAACTGACGTCAGCGCGCAGGGGCGGCGTCTAAGTACTGCCCGCAACGTCATCCCGGCGATCACGACGCCGACGACGGACGCGGAGCCGCACGACGCCGCCTACCGACGCGCAAGGGTACTGCTACGCAAAAACTTTCCGGATCCAGCCTGACGCCTGGGGATATTCTAAGGTAAGGAATCTGTCACTAACGTGTCTCTTTCAGATACATGATTTGTATATCAAAAATTGTCCCCTCAACCCGAGCCTGTAGGCTGTCCACTGAATATGCAATAAGAAGGGATCACTTTGTACCATTCATACTAAGAGGAACCGACACGAACATTAATTAAAGAAAACCCCACTGAAGACCAATATACATGCATGAAGCCTGGAATCACGAAAACTGACCCTTTATTCTTCCGCCATGACCCAGAAGACTGGTGCAAGGCCTTTCACTCATAATTGATAGCCTCCATGCACCGGGAAATTTCAGAGGCGTTTAGATTAGACACAATATGCCCCTAATATAGAGTTAACAGCCAATCAACAGTTACAACAACAGACCAGCTCGTGCTGAGGTGAAATATTATAATGGCAGATCCTTCCAAAACACTTTCGCGGACCCAATTAATTAGAAGATCAGCATATCCTATACTAACCAAACAGCTAACACAGCCGCTGGCCTACTCCCACAGGCACATCACAAAAACAAGCAGTAGCAAAGCCAACAGGTTCTGGCTTTGCCTATGCAGACCTTTTGGCTTTACCAATCTTTTTGGGAGATGCGGTTAGTTGGATTTGGCCCTTTCTGCAGGGTCGTCCCCAAACCTTTCACCTTCGCTCCTCCTATTTTTGCTGAATTTGGTTTTGTTGGCCCTAGGACTCTGTGCACTCTACCACTGCCAGTGCTAACCAGTGCTTGTCCTCTCTTCTGAAAACCGGTTAGACTGGCTTATACCCAACTGGCATATTTCATTTACTTGTACACCCCATGTAAAGTGGCAGTACCTGTGCCCAGGGCCTGTAAATTAAATGCTACTAGTGGGCCTGCAGCACTGATTGTGCCACACACTTAAGTAGCACTTTAAACATGTCTCAGACATGCCACTGCAGCCTGTGTGTGTGCAGTTTAAACTGCCATTTCGACCTGGCAAAATAACCCTTTTGCCAAGCCCAAGCCTTCCTTTTCAGGTCGAGCCTACAGGCAGCACACATGCGCTGCTCTGCAAGGCATGCTGTAATCCCTCTGTGGGTTAAGGCCACATCCACCACTTGCCATTTGTTGCTTAGTGTGCCTTTCAAAATTGCTTTATTTTTATCTGTGAAACGCTGTTCTTTGTCCCGCCTTTGGGCGTGTTTTCACTTTTGTGGCAACTACCCGTAACATCATGCCTCAAACACATATTGGCTGCATACGAATTGGGGCTTGCCCCCCCTTCTCCAAATTGTGTAATAGTATCGACCCAGAGCAATTTACAGCTCGCAATAGCTGCGGCGCTCACTGAAAGCAATTGAGCGCAGGGACAGTGATGAACCCGCAGACTGGCGGTGATTCAATGGAGGCTGGATGCATTCGAAGTAAGGAATGGAGGGGCCTTTTTGACCACAATGGCTGTCGGCTGAGGCTTGTGTCTGTACCCCCACCCCACCTAGAGCAGGCACGAGGATTCGAACCTTGCTGGCTATCCGGAGACTGGGTGAGCAACTGCTGCAGTTCATTTACCCCCATTACCCACTCCTGATTGTGGTCTGTTATTGAGCTTGAAGTACGGGTTGAAAGGACTCAACTAGCGCTCACGAGTTGTAAAGTGCTGTGCAAGGGTGGGTTTTTGAGGGACTGGGTTGTGATACTTATAGTGTAACCGACCTGGGCATGAATGCCGCCTAAACCCAAGGGGGGCCTGGGAATGGCCACACGATTGAGGAGGGCATTGACAGAATGGCTCAAGGCGGGATCACTGGCGAAGAATCCGTGCTAGGAGAGGCTCCGCCGTCATCTAATTTGGATATTAAAAACTTGATACTGGAGGTTAACAAGGCCATCACCTAGAAGATTGATGTCGTAGCTATCGCAGTGCCACTGGTGCACCAGGAAATGAACAAAATGAGAGAACATGTGAAGGACTTGAGTACTAGAGCGGACTGTGCGGAGGAGATCTTGGGGGCCCACACTAGTCAATTAGCAACAGCAAGAGGCCAAGCTGGCTGATCTGTAAGACAGATCCTGACGTACCAACGTGCACATACTGGGGTTATCAGAGGGGACGGAGTCCACATCAGCGGAGCAATTTCTGGAAACATGGCTACCTATGGCATTGTCGGGGTCAGAAACTGAGGGTGGCTTACACGTAGGCATAGCGCACAGAACCACAGGTGGCAGGCCCAAACCTGGCACACCATCCTGCATGTTGATCACCCGAATGCTGACGTACAAAGACAAGATGGGTATATTAGCGGCGGCTCACCAACAGGGTGATGCTGAATTTAATGGGAACAGAATTTCATTCGACCCAGACTATTGTGTGGCAACCCAAAAGAGACGTAGATTATTTATGGAGGTGAAAAGGAAACTCGGGGATCGCGGGTTGGCCTATGCCCTGCTGCCCCTAGCACACCTAAGAGTGGACTTACAGGGGAAAAGGCATTTCCTTGATCATGCTGATGAGGCCATGCAGTTTCTTGAGAGTCACTGAACACTTTGCAGGGGAGGGTGGCATGCATGTGGACACAGGTTTACAGTTCGTGGGGAGGTTGGTATGCCGATGCTACTATATGCATAACCAAAGGGGGGTAAACTACAGATGATTGAGCATACTACGCAAGTTGGACGGGGTGGGAGCGGTGTCAGAGTACACCACCGCTCTCTGGTATGTGTGTGACTAATGGTGAAGCTGCTCCTGGGACACCAGACACAGGGAGCAACGCACTGTAATGGGGAAGTTTGTCTGTTTTTTCAAGGAGAGGAGGAATGACACCATGTGTGTTACTTGTGGAGGCCAAGTTGCGGTGGACCACACGGGTGGGGAGAGGAGGGGTATTACCGTTCTTTAGAGTTGGAGCGTATTATATCAGCGACACAATCACTTACTGGCAAAGACAGTACACAAGCACAGAGAGATACACGCTTCACGCACATGCAGGTAACAGTGTTATCCAGGAAAGTTAAAGGGATCCAGAACCCCATCAAGCAGCAAAGGATCTGGTCATATGCGAGTAACCAGCAGGTAAAGATAGTAATGTTACAGGAGACACACCTTCTGGCCCAGGAACACCAGAAGATACAAGCAAAATAAGGGGGGGGGGGGGGCAGGTTATGGGATGCCAATTTCACCTCTTCGGCACGCGAGGTGTTATTGTGGGTGGATGCTAGCCCCCCCCTACGAGTGGACACTGAACTAAAGGCAGTTGATTGCGCTATATCGGGGTGGTAGGGAGGTTGGAGGCAAACCTACGGCACCTTCTCTAGAATAGATTACATGCTGATGCACCCAGAACAAGCTGCAAACTTTAGGGTGGTCAGCTATTTAGACCGCACACTGTTAGATCATGCCTCACTTGTGGTGGGCTTAAAAGGCCACGCCTATGTGGCACCGATACCGCAATGGAGCGTCCAGTCACGAGCACTGCATGACCAAGCGTACAGGGAAGAAATCAGGAAAGCAGTACCGGAGATCTATACTATCAACATGTGGTCAGTTGAGTCTGCTGAAGTACTATGGGAAGCCTTTAATGTGCCCATAAGGGAGAAATGTATGGCTACCACCTACGGAGTGCGTAAATCGCTGATCCACACAGTGACGACACTAGAGCACCAGATAGGGGACATAGACAGACAGGTTACGCACATGGAGCTATCTGGGAAGAAAGACACCGGTTGCAGGGAGAGTTGGATGAGGCTCGGGACACCCTAGGAAAATAAGACTATAAAACGTATACGGTAGCCCAACATGAACAGGGTGACACAACGGGCAGACTACTCACAAGGCTGCTTAACAAGGGAATGCTGTTGTGTCCCTCAGAGATGCGAATGGGACGACTTTCATAGCTCAAGAGGATATTCTACACCGTTTCGCTGAGTTTTACTCCGCATTGTATGCACAACAAGGCCGGAATGACATGGCGGGCATAACCGCAGTTCTGGAAGAAGTGCAACTGCCCAAAGCAGATGGGGATATGAGGGTAGCCCTGAATGCGCCGATTGATGAAACGGATATCAGATGGGCCATAAAATAAATGAACACAGGAAAGAAGCCTGGTAATGACGGGCTGTCAGTTGAATACTATAAAGAATATGTGGATATCCTATGCGCACCACTTCTAGCTATGTACAAGGAGACATTTGAATCAGAGGTGTTACCGGCATCGTTGAGGGTGGCAAACATAGTGGTCCTCCCTAAGCCAGGAAGGGACTCTGCTGATTGCGAATCATATCGACCGTTGTCAATGATTAATGTTGATGCTAAAATTTTGGGGAGGATACTAGCCCACCGATTGGCTAAAGTGGCAGGTGAGATCGTACATACAGACCAAGCAGGGTTTGTGGGAGGAATATATCGAGAAAGGGGAAGAACCCTGCGCCCTTGCTAGTCTGGATGGCCATAAGGCCTGTTGATACTGTCAACTGGGTGTTCACGGAACAAGCGATACGACGCTACGATCTAGGCGCCAACTACCTGAGGTGGGTGCAGATACTGTACACTGACAGCCGGGCAAGAGTAAAAGTAGGTAATAGAGTATTGGAGACCTGGCAGGAGGAGAGGGGGACCTCTCTCGCCGCCGATCTGCGCCCTGGTCATCGAGCCAATGCCACAAGTTATACACATCAGGCATGAAGGAGACGGTGTAAAGGTGGGGGACAAGCAGGAAGTAATTTCATTATACGCCAAGGACATCCTACTGACACTGCGGAATCCAGACATAACATGGCGGACAGTTAACGCCATGATTATTGAGGTGGGGGCACAATCTGGATTTAGGTTGAACGCGAACAAGTCAGTACTTTACCCCAAGCGGGCAGACCGGGTGGTGGGTGGGGATCTTCCTAATCATAAGGACCTAGACAACCCCAATTAAATACTTGGGGGTATATTTGAGCGCTGATAGGGCTGCGACTTAAGACTCCAATGTAGGTACTCTGCTTGATAACCTGGAGCGGAGCATGCGCAAGTGGATACAGTTCCCGATGTCCCTGATGGGGTGCATAGCGATAAGTAAAATGATTATATTACCTAGAGTCTTATATGTACTACAGAATATTCGGATGTGTGTACCGGATGCATGCTTTCGTCGGCATGATGAGCTACTTAGGTTGCTCTATTGAGGAAATAGGAGGGCACACATTAGTCTGGAGGTACTGAAATTAGCACGGAATGGTGGAGGGTTACAGGCACCAAACATCCGTATCCATTACTGGGCAGCCCAATTAGAGCATGTGGTACCATGGTTTGTAGAGGGGGACACCGACCCTGTGATGGCACTCTTGACGTGACTGATCAGACCACCAAAGCTCTTGGATTTACCGCTGATTGCCAGAAAGAGGAGAGTACTTCTACCGCTGCAGGTTAGGACCATACTAGATATATTGGGACAAGCCTTCCGAAGAGACAGAGATTACTATATTTACATGCAACTGATCCCCTGGTATACGGGGATTAGTCCCAAGCTGCCCCTTATCTTACAACGCAGGGTGGGAGGAGACGTCCCTCAAACTCTAGGGAACCTATATGAGGATGGGAGACTGGCAGGATATGTGGCCTTCTGCGGCAAATGGGTGATGGCTAGGGGCTGTTTTCTGGCCTATGCCAGCCTCGCTGCGGCTATCCGCAAGGCCTGGTGGGGTTCCTACAGGAGCCAGAAACTCACATTCTAAATCAAACTCTGCTGGACATGGGAGGAGAAGGCACTTATATGCATTGTTGTTACCGAAAAAATCCGCCTGTGTGGAGGCGTTGAAGTTGCAATGGGAGAACGATCTAGGTGAGGAATTGCGGGATCACGCCTGGATGTCTATACTGGGCAACTGCAGGAGGGTTACCCACAATGCGAGACTGAAACTGATACACTACAAGTGCATACATAGGGACTATGTTACACTGCGCTGGTTACACAGGGTGGATCCTTCTAAATCTGAGCAGTGTCCCAAATGCAAGACAGCAGTAGGAACTTATATACACATGTGGTGGGTGTGTTTGCTCGGGGTGAGGGAATTATGGGGGGCAATAATCAAGACACTGGGGGGACCTGATCGGACTACCGCTGCAGCCAACAATGCAGCTCTGTCTGCTGGGCATGGTGACCCGGCCCAAATACACTAAATATGGGGAAAAGATCCTAGAGTTCGGATTAACCATAAAGAAGAAATGTATGGCCCTACAGTGAATAACAAAATCGACTACCCACCCACAAACAATGGCTGTGGGAATATGCGAGATGGGTGCGTGCTGAAGGTGGGGTGCAACACAGATTAGTGGACACTGGAACGGGACAAGGGGGTAGGATGGAATGGGACATGCCAGAGGTTCGTCTACAGCAGGAAATGGAGGATCCTGCAGAGGAACAAATCAAAGAGCCCGTAGAGGGATAATCACATGTTACTGAAATGGAATTGTTGAAGGGAAGACTATCTGTATCCTGCACTTATAAATATGTCTGGATATTACATAATACTGGATAACGATATGTGACTGCTGTGGCATGCTCCTTCTCATGGTTGGGGTAATTGGGGGTTGGGGGAGTTGGACAGTTGGGAAGTTCTACTGTTGTATTCCTAACAACCTATTAAAAGAAATATGAGGGGAAAAAAGATTTAACAGATAGCACACGTTAAAATGCAAGTTCAAGGCATGTATAATGAATTATGTTTCATTTTTAAGAGTAACAAAGCACTGGAAAAGCAAAAAGCTTTTGATTTTGCTGTTAATTTGTTTTAGTGTACCAGCCCCAACAATGCCTTATTTTGGGTCACAGACACTTTACATGCGGTACCAGTATTGTTGGTGGGCATTAGCTCTCAACCTAACAAACTGATGCAAGATTCCCCTGATAATGAGAATTGAGAGACAGCTTAACCCCCAGTTTTGAACATTATGTAGAAAAAATGTAACTTTACATTACCTGTGCGCTCATTGGGTTTATGCCGTTTACTTGGCTGTGCCACAGAGATTTCATCATAATCAGGATCCTTATCTTCCATCGCCCTTTTCATTCCAGACATGCTGGGAAGCTCTGGTAAGGAACAAAATCAGTGTTAGTGACATGGCCCTCACTTTACTGCATCTGGACAGGGACATGAACTTGGAAAACACGGACAAAAACCAAGCAAGCATTGAAATTAAAACACCAACAAGCTCACAAATGGTAGAGTGAAACAAATTGGCATTCTAACATAAGTAAGGTATACTACCAAGTTCAATTACATGTAACCCTTCTTTACTTACTAGCTGCATCTGAATACTGGCACTGTGCGAACTGATTTCCTCTGTATCTAATTAGTCCAGCATGTAGCTCATGTGGCTTCCTCATGCACCAGAAGCTGCATCAACACTTTGGCTACATGCTCACATTGTAAATACGAACAGCTATAAACATAAAACAGTGAAGATGAATGAAAATTTGCCTAACAACGTGAAGGTAAGTTTCAATTCCATTAAGGACACGGAGGCGAGGATTATGCTTTATCTTCCTTTGCTTGAATATAATTTCTCAAAACAGCAGCCATTTTAACATTCCAGAAAAACTCTTTTCCCATGAACATCAGGGAAAACATCAACACGTTATGAGTCCTTCTTTACTGTCCATAACTCAGGGTCCCATATAGCCCTTCCTCAATGCCTGGATTCACTCTTTCTTTGCACGAATCACGCCATCCGTTTCGTATCACAAGTCCTGTTTCGATCCATCGTTTCCTGCAAAGATACACCATGTCAGAAACGTTCTGAATCGAATTTCATCCAAACAAGTCACAAGGTAATGCACACTTCTGTTAGGCAGAGAACATTAATACTATGACAACCAAACATTCCATTTGTAATAATCGTACTGATAACAGCCTTACGTACTATGATACAGGTCGCATGTGGATGATTGCCGGGTGGGATAATCCTCGCCTCATTGTCATTAACAGAATTTAAACTTACCTTCACGTTGTTAGGCAAATTTTCATTCTATGTCAAGACCAGAGACGAGGATTATGCTAGTTCAAAGCTTATTCACCACCAACTGAGCCACCTCCACAACCGGCTTAAAATAGAATCTCTTGAAGGTCGAGTCCAAGGACCAGTCTGCCATTCGCAACAAATCCTCCAGACGCTCCCCCAAACAAAAAGCCTTCAAGGCCATAGCTCCCCTGGCGAAATGTGCTCCAAACTTCTTAGTGTCTATGCCTGCTTCTTGCATGATCAAACAGACCCACCGAGCAATAGTGGGAGTGGAAACCGCCTTATATGGCTTTTTTAATGCAATGAGTAGTTCTCGTTCGCCCAGAGCGCGAACCTCTCGAGTCATTTCTTTATATGCCCTCAGGCAACACACAACACATAGCTTGGCAGAGTCCGGGAATGCTGGGTAAGCGATTGTACGAGTATTCGACTTGGCACGCCGACACACGGTAAAGACCACCCCTTCTGGCGAAAACACTCGCAGAAATGTCCAAGGCTCGCACATCAGAGCCCCGCCTACAGGAGATAAAGCAAAGTAGCATAGCCAATTTGGCCAAACGTTCCTTTGGGGATAGGTACCTGTTCGATTGCCAGGACAGAAAAAGCTTTAGGACTAAATTTACATCCCGCAGAACTGAATAGCGTGGCTCAGAAGGAAGAGAAAGACATATGCCACACAACAGCCGGCAAACAAAGGGGTGTTCCCCGACCGGGGTGCCATCTATCGGAGCATGCCCTGCTGAAATGGCAGATCTAACCGTGTTGACCGAGTGGTAGGCCATGCCGTCGGAGGCCAGGTCGGACAGGAATTTCAATACCTGCACTATATCAGCGACCACAGGATCGAGGCTCTGCCGCAAACACCAATGAATCCATCTCGTCCAGGCAGAACAGTATAGTTTGGTGGTACTGTCCGCCCATGACAGTTGCGAAAGGCCTGGGAGCGACCAGTGTTGCCTGTAATCCTCCACACCATTAAGTGGAGGGAACATACCAGGCAATGCGGGGCCGGGTCCGGATTCAACAGAATATGTGGAAGCAGGGGGGAGAGTCAGATTGGAGAATCCCAAGAAAGTTCCAGAAGAACCGGAAACCAAACTTGCGACTTCCACAAGGGAATTACCATGACCATCTCCGCTGCCTGCCGGCGGAACTGAGCTGATTATCAAGTGATCATCGAGAAGGGGGGAGGGGGGACATAGCCCCATTCCTGTCTCCAGTCCTGGAGAAACAAGTCCGTGGCCACCGTTTGTGGGTCTGGTCTCAAACTGAAGAACCGGGGAAGCTGGTGGTTGAGACGCTACAGGTCGATTGAGAACAGGCCCCACTGGGCTGAGAGCCACCTGAAGACCTGACGATCCTGTTTCCACAGGCTGGAGTCTTGGAGGTGTCTCGAGTGCCAATTCGCCACCCGATTGGCTTGGCCCAGGAGATATTCCGCTGTGATCGACATGTGATGCTCCAGGCAGAAGTTCCAGAACACCTTCGCCAAGTCCGCCAGAACTCAGAATCTGATACCTCCCAGGTGGCTGATATCTCTCACCGCCGAGACATTGTCCATCTTTAGGAAGACGCAGAATTGGATCCGGTCTTTGGTCCAACAGCGGACTGCAAATGACCCCGCCAAGAGATCTAGACAGCTTATGTGTAGACTTTGTTCTTCTAATGACCAACTTCCTCCTGTGGAAAATTCCCGACAACGGGCGCACCAGCCCGATCTGCTGGCATCCAATTCAATGACCAGATCGGGAACGAAACCAAATATCGCTCTTCTGTTCCACGCCTCCATATGGTTTAACCACCACGTGATCTCCTCTGTGGTCTCTTCGGTTAGGTGTACTGATTGGACGTACGTCAAGCCCCTCCGCAGGTGTTGTGCCTTTAGGCATTGCAAGGCCCAGTAATGAAGAGGGCCAGAAAAATTGCCTGGATGGAGGTGGAGAGGAGGCCCACCGGGCGAGCAATTTGTCAAAGAGACGTGTAGGGCCTGGCCAGCGTTTGATGCAATTTGTCCCGTATTTTGGACATCTTCTGAGAAGGCAGGCTCAGCGATGCCGACGTGGAGTCCACGACAAAACCAAAGGAAGTTGCCCTTTGGGAGGGAGAAAGGAGTGACCTTTTCTCGTTGATCACAAACCCCAGGCTTTGCAGGAGATCTACTGAGATCTGAAGCTGGGAAACCAACTTCCTGGGGCATTGGGCCATGAGTAACATGTCGTCCGGGTCAGGGATGTGGAATTCCTATAGCCCGACGCCCAGGACATTGTTTGGGGTCAAGGGCAACAAGTTTTCATGTGTATTTGTCCTTGGGACAATTAGGCCCAACCCCTGCAGCACAAACCCTTGGGCTGCCAGTTTGCAGTACCACATTATGGGTCAGGGGAGGGCACTGTCTGCAGTTAAGGTAATATTTTTGTCCATATGTTAATGCTGTTCAAACTTGTATTTATGTTTCATTAATTGAATGCCTTTATTATTAGGGTGAGCGCTCCAAGTAAATGTTGTAAGCTCTGACTGCACTACTGACAGTGGTTCCAGTATAACAATGTGTACACACGTTTTCAAAGTTTAGCAATATGAGGCTATGTATACTGCTCCCAGAATGCTCCTTGATTTGGTGCAAATATTTGCAGAAGCTTGAAAGCAAGATTGATGATTCTTTGCTTTCAAAATAAAATGCTCATAAAAAAATGAAAGCAGGAAAAAAAAAACATTTAGCTGAACTGCAGTAAAATTTCAGGTACCATTTCTTTGCAGCATCATATAGCATGTGTTGATGCATGCTAGCATTTCCCCAATAATATTCATAATGGAAAATCAGTGTAACCAGTTTCAACAGATTATGGGAAACAAAAATAAACAAGCTTCGGCAAAGCCAGTAGGTCTGAAATTGGTGGTCAGCTTTTTAGTTTTGTCAATGTGTGAATTGTTTTGACATGGTTTTTGTATAACCTTGTTTGTGTGGGAGCTGCCGGGCCCTCACCATAATAACAAACATTGGTAAAAGCACAAATTGTTTTTGGTCTCAAAAAGCACACTGCCACAGTAGTTACTGGCACTGAACAAAACTACTTTGTGTGCCGATATGCTCCTTGTGAAAGAGCAGAATGCTGTCAATCACAGTGAAGCCAGAGAGAGTCTGAATTTTAATAAACGCAAAAGGTCACGGTCAACGCCAGACAAAATTAGTGGCCCAATTATTAAAGAAAGTCTCAAAAATTGCACCCATGGTATATGTCTAGGCTGTCCGGTTTTAGGTTTAAACCTATAATAACTGATAAAACACCACCGAAAGGGAAATAGCCCTCACCAGTGTAAACATATAAACACTGAAAAAACACCCGCACTACCACAAACTAAATGCCATTCAAAGAAAGGAAAAGGAGAATGAAAGAGTTGTTTTATTTCTTTCTGAAGGGGCCAATACAATATATCTTTGTTATACAAGCTGGCCGCAATAAAGACTGGGCTAAATTTACTCTGCTTGAGTTTTGTTATTTAGGGATGTCACTAAAATATTGTTTCTTCTTCCTTTTGCTTTTTTTAGTTTTGTGGTCTTTGGTCTAAATATGCAGGGTTAAGAAGCATGTTTTGGGTCTTGTTTAATTATTTTATAAACTGTAGAGAATCAGGAAATATCAAAATCATATTTGGTATTTTGGCTGCGTTTGAGTCTTTCACTGATAGGTAAAATGGCTGGTTTCATAAGAATCTTTCCCGATAAGTGCCATCACATTTACCCACAGAAAATGGGTAAAAACCCTTGATACATCAGCCCCCAGTTTCTAGTGAGTCAGTATTGATAGTAGGTGAATTGCCAACACCTCAGGCTTTAAACATTCAATGCAAGGTATAGTGACAAGTGTATGTGAAAAGAGTGCTATAACCAACAATCTGGGATAGTGGTGAAAACAGGACACCAGACTTTTGGAAAACATGGAACGCAGTGTCAGTTGGAATGCTGCTGCAAAAAGGTTCTTTCCAAGTTCAACAAAGATTGGAGTGATATTGTTTGTATTTGCAGTGATTCAGCTACGTATATGAAAAAGTTGTGTGATGACCTGTCAAAATCGATACCTGAGTTGAAGTGCTTTCCTGTAAGAGATCCTTGCCACTTGTTAGATGGTATGCTGAAAGCATCTTTACAATCTTCAGAGTAAATGAAGAATGCTATTGAGCTATTGACTTTTTAGTACATTCTGGTGCACTGTTTTCTTATGTGCGGGAAATAAAACGCAAACATTTCTCATTTTGTGCTTTGTGTGGCATCAAAGAAAGAGTCATCCCAACTGTGTCGCTTAGCTGATAGTTCTCAATCGAAGGGGCGAATGCTATATTATCCATGTGGCAACCGTTTACAGAATTTTTGCTGAGTGATGATGCCAAAGGCAAGAAATGTAAGGATATTTGGTCGCATATTGATAGTGATGTGAAATACAGTACACTGTACTGCATTCTGAGATTTTTACATGAAAACATAACTGCTGTAGTGGAAATAATAAAAAAAAACTAGAGTCTGAAAACGCCCTTGTCTGCCCTGGTCTTGCCCTTGTCAGCATAATTGGAGTAGATGTGAAACATCTCCTTGAGAGTAGGCTAGGCGACACCTTCAGTGACTTTGGAACTGCAACATGTTCCATGTTAGAGTGCTTGCCACTTAGTAAGCAAAGCAATGTTGAAGAGCAATTCAGGAACTTTTATTTTACAATGTATGAGAAATGACTTGCAATGATGCATAGAAATGTTCCTTCACCAACCATGACATTTGAAGTCAATGAAACCTCACTGTGGTACTCTGTACAAGTTCTAGATTCGTTCCATAAAGGGGAATTTTCTTTGTAGTTTCAAACGTGCTGCTTAATTTTTGACTGCTTCAATAACTCAGAGGGCATAAGCGCCCAGTTCAACGCAAATGTTGCAGAACCTGCCCAGAGAATCGCAGGTTGGCATGGAAAGCTAGGTCAGTGGCCAAAGTTAGCAAATTGTGTACTGGCTGTTTTGGCATTGCCCATCTCAAGTGCCAATGTTGAGAGGGCCTTTTCACAGAAAAAAAGTTTACATGGGAAGGAAAGAGCGAGCGCACACGACCAAAGACTCACTGAAGAAGTATTGTATGGTGTACTGCAATAAGTTTGATTTTCAAAAATGTATTTGGACCTCATATACACTGTACGTACACTGTCTATATATACATGCACTACCAGTGCAGAAAGCAAGCAATAATAAAAGCAAAACTTTCCATAAACATTGGAAAAACACTGTTTTTGTTGTTTTTAATGGCACGAAAATGTGTAACCAATGATAACCACTGTTTTTTTAAGGTATTGAAATCACTTGAAAACACTGGAAAAAAACCACCAGAATTTACCAAAAATAGAAACTGAAAACAGGAAAGCCTATATATGTCTTTGCATTAAGTGCAGCTATACAGCTTTCATGAATTCCCAAGAATATACAGAAGTAGGACAAGAAATAGTACTCCTGGAAAATATTTTTGAACTGCATTTTAGCATGAGCAAATCTGCATGTGTAGTTTTGCTCATGCGAAAATCTGAGTGATTGAAAGTTCACTTTCCTGCCAACCACTTTTTCCCAACTCTGGAAGAAGGTTTACGTCAGCCATTGTCAGGAGTAAATTTCCAACAATTAGGGGAATGCCCTGTGCCCGGAGGAACATTATCGCTGGCTTGAGCACCTTGGTAAAGCTCCACAGCGCTGACGACATGCCGAAAGGGAGCGTGGGTGAACTCGGAAAATCTGTTTGCGGCACCGGAATTGCAGGAACCCGCAATGGAGAGGGAAAATTGGAATGGACAGGTAGGCGTCTTTCAAATCGAGGCGCACCATCCAATCTGAAGGAAGCAGGAAATCTCCGAGGAGATGAATTCCTTCCATTTTGAAATGGCGATACACCAGCCACTCGCTGAAGTCTCGGAGATTGATGACCGGGCAGCGGCCGCTGTCAAACCTGTCGATCAAAAAGATGTTGCTTAAGAAACCATGAGGATGCAGGCACAAGCGACAGATGGCTCCTTTGTGCAGAAGCACTAAGACTTCCTCTTCGATAAACGCCGCGTCATGAGTGGAGAAACAAATGGGACGAGGGTGTGAAACCTGAAAAGGGCAGTCGTAGTATTCTATATGAAAGCCTTGCACTGTCTGCAATACCCACTAATACGGGGTGATGGAGGACCAGGCAGCGAGGAACCCTGCCAAGCGTTCCCCCCGGAACGGAGCGGAGGGAAGAACACTCACCGTTGGAGTTGGCACCGCCTGCTTGTCGTCTGTATCCGCCTCGATCTCTGAAGCGCTGGCCTTGTTTGGGGGAAACGTTTGTGAAACGCTCGTTATTTTGTTATTGGCTGCAGCCGGAGCCTTCTCCCTTGGAAGGGGTTCGGTATGAAGGGCGGCCGGCCGAGCAGCCCCTGCCCCAGCCAGCCCCCTGGAAAACACATGGGGTGAAAATTCTTTTGATATTGGATTGTGCCTTTTCCAGTGAGGTGAAGGTTGTCGCAAACTTTTCAAGTTCCTTGACAAAGGGGTTTCCGAAGAGGTCCCCTTGCGCCACTGACCCCACCTTCGAGGAGGGCACGTCTCCTAGTTTGGGATCAAGCTTAATGAGTAACGAGCGCCGACGATCCGTTATAAGACACAGTTTGCGTTATCCATCAAAATTATGGCATGCTGCGCCCAATTCGAGAGAACCTCTGGGGAAATTAGGGATCCTGAAATTTTGGCCTCTTCTGCCATGTTTAGGATCTTGGTCATGGGACCTATGGCATCTAGTAACTTATCTTGGCATGAGCGCCATGACCTGTCTATGCCCTTTGTTTGGTTCCTTGATGTATTTTGCTAGAAAGGTGGCCATTTTAGAATCTATGTCGGTGGTAAGGGCCACCTTGCCCTCCAGAGCAGGGCAAGGACACTCTGCCATGAGGCAGTTTCGGGCCTCCTTTTCCAAAGGCTTGCGGAGGCAACCGGCGATGAACTTAGCGACTTTGTCGCCTGGGGCCCACACCGCAGACTGTGGGTGAATAATGTCGTCCGGATTCAACATTTCCAAATCGCCTCCCAGAGGGTGGGAAGGGGATGAGTTTGGGCACCAGGGTCTCGGGGAGCCAGCTTCGGCCTCTGAGTTCCCCGGGAAATCGCCATCCTGGGGTTCGGGAGTGTCAGGTCGAGGGTGCTCCAGAGAGGAGGGGGGCTTTGGAAGGGCAGACTCCTGTGGGGCAGATTTGACTAGAAAGGCCCAATCGAGGCATACAAATGTGTCCATATCCACCCCTTCTTCACACTTCTTTTTTAAGGGGGGGGGGAGCATCCCTTGGGACGTCTGCTGCTGGAGGTGGGGTTGTCTTGTCAGGGATCTGGGCCTGGACCTTGGCGAGCTTGGTGCACTCCTGGGCAATCCTAACGGAGAGGCGCTGCTCCATAGGTCATTTACAGCCCTATACATTGAGGTATCCACTGCCTCAAACTTCTCGTCCCACTGCAAATAAGCAAGGGAATCCTCCTCCTCATATGTGTTATCAGATGTCTCCATGTCAGATCAGTAAGGGGCCTTTAACAGTGAGAAAGTCTATGGGCAGAAACCAAACACACGAGGTGTAGGTTTGAAGCAGCACAAGCACTTGAGCAGGATTAGGAGCTTGGGAGATCGAGGCTATGTGGGTGGGCCTGAGGCACATGATCGGGACACACCTATCACAAGACACGCTCATACCCTATTATTTTAATCGGGCTCCACTGCCAGGGACGTGTCTGAACTTGAAAGGAAATATGCGGTGCAATAAGGCCCTAATGGGCGTCTACGCAAGCGGTGCTCACACTTACAGACCCCCGCTGGGAAAGTAGAAATCAGATTCGGGAAAGATATGGACCTGGTTGACTGAGCGTAACCCTTGGCAGCGGGGGACAAGGCTCTGGGGCTCGCGGCTCCGGCAACGCAGTCTCTTTCTGTGAAGAGGAAAATGAGACGCGCTGCTCAGAGCCAGCGAGGCACGCAGAGCAGTGCCCTGTAGCGGTTGCAGAGCATACCACATTCAGTGAAACAGGCCCTGGCCACGTGAGGAGCGGGATATCAGTCCCGCAGGTAGATTAGGGCTCTCAGAAGGAAATAAAACAGTAACAATGGTACCGCCAAAAGGCGGAGTACATAAAATTACGCATCCCACAATATTCATGCATTAAACACAGCCTGAAAAACAACTCAGAAGAATAAAATCCCCCCAGAGAAACAGGAAGAGCACTTAACTGGCTGCTGAGCAGCGAAGAAAGAGGGAGTCCAGGCAGTGAGGAAGGACTATATGGGGCCCTGAGTTATGGACAATAAAGAAGGACTCATAACTTGTTGATGTTTTCCCTGGTGTTCATGGGAAAAGAGTTTTTCTGTAATGTTAAAATGGCTGCTGTTTTGAGACATGATATTAATTCGAAGGGAGATAAAGCATAATCCTTGCCTCCAGTCCTGCCAAATATTTACAGTACAAAAGTGGTCACTCAAAAAAACAAAAAGAAAAGCATATTCTATAATAATGATCGCAATAATAACATTATATATAGGCGTGAATGATAGAGCCTGCTGGCACACACAGATTTGATTTACGAATGAATATTTTGTTCATGTCGAAAGTGCTTGCTTCCACTATGTAGAAACCAAGAACAAAAATGGCTGTGGACCCTTGTAGTTCTAAACAAAGAGGAAAATAGAGGACTCTAGCAGGATATACAGCGGATAAGCTGAGACACATGGTATTTCTCAAGTAATATTAAACCCTTGTCAAAGTCTTGGACACCATATTCACTTTGATTAACAATGATTGCCCAAAAAACATTAACTGGCACAATGGAGCCCTGCTGCAGAAAGGAAGCAGATTTCTGACTCGCAACTCAACTGGACTAATATGCAAGCCTCAGGGACAGAAAAGAGTGCACTCTGTGCTGCGAATGTACAGGAAGCACTTAAGGAAGACAGAGCAAAAAACCAGCAATGTCTAACATTGGGACCTTCCCCAAGAGCTACTGTCACATTCCTTCAAATGCAACCGCAATCATAAGCAAAAACACCAGGCTGTTGGTCCTCGCGCTTGTAATTTCTCAGTATCCAGTGGAGGAAAACAAGAGGACCACACTAACTGAATAGATAAAGAGAAAATGAACAAGATGAAAATGGAAATAGAAAATATAACGCTTCTCAAAGGAAAGGACTGTTAAGAATTACAGGAATCTCCCACAGCAAATTTCAGCTGCAGAGTAAAATGGAGTTCACTGGAAAATGTTTGAGGAGGAGATAGCCCCTTTTTCTTCTACAAATAAGTACAATCTGCAGTGATTGAAATCAATGTGAATTGTGAATCTGGGTACGCTGATCTAGTACAAGCTTGCCACATACCTTGAATCCAGACATGTTTGAAGACACTGTGGAAAAGCAGGGGAGCAAAAGCCAAAATAATCAGGAACTGTGGACCAGGCAGATATAAAAGTTCTTGGGTGTTGGCATTCCTGCAACAGAAATGCAAAATCCTGGACCAGAGCATCTAGTTGAATATCAACAGTAGGATATCCGGTTCTGGCCAGACAGTCATTGAGTACAGCTCATCAGCCGGCTGCAAAATCTCCACAGGAATCCCAAATGACACATGGCAAAGATAGTGGACACAGGTTGGGAGGAGGACTGTGAAACCTAACCCTACCTGCAAACCACCATGCACAGATAATCCACTACACTCTCCACTTTCAGAAAGGATAGTTGGGAAGCTCAAAAACACACTGTTCTAACATGTCAACTCCATCAGCGGGTTCAGAAAGGAAGCCCCCTTTCCCTTAATCCCCTACCCTTTTCCAAGAACCTCCACTGGAAAGAATCACAACCGTAGATGGATGTCTGCACAAATGCTAAGAGGCGAAGTAAATGGCCAACGCTACGCCTTACAAACATCCAGTAATACAACATAACAGAAGGAAAGCGTGAAATTTTAAAATCTAAAGAGGTTGGAGGCATGTAACAAGTTCCTAGAAAGAAAAGCAGAGAAACAATTAGACCATGTTCTTTAGTCAGCATCAAAGTTTAAAGAGAAGGCTCTAAACTAGTCATCCCTTCGCGAATGGTGCAATGTTTCATGGAGAGGTGGATCTATAAAGGCAGGGGATTTGGAGGACAGGGTAGGAAAAAATTATGCCTGAAAGTCAGAGGGTGTGGAAACGGTCAGGGTTTACAGGGAACCAAATGTATCAATAGGTGCTTCTTACCACTGTCCCAAGGCCCTACCTACTACTGGACTGAAAACTGAGCACCAAGGACACCCCATTAGCATTTTATCTTCAGGGTGGTGAAGCACATTAATCAAATAGTTCTCCTGGATAGCATCCCCAGTGAACACGGAAACTCTTAGTCCAGGAAATACCCTTTCTGATGGTTAGGAGCCCTCCCAATGTCAGGTCATGTCATGTCTATTTTTATAGTGTACAACTCACCTGTCAGGGTACGCTGGCTCTGAAGCAGAAGCTGTATGGGCTGACACAGGGTTGGGGCTATGCGAAGAGCCAGGTACTCAGTTTCTTGCATAATTCAAGAACTGAAGAGGTGGTTTTGGCCTGCAGAGGCAGGTTGGGCCAGGCTTTAGGAGCAAGGCAGAAGGCAGCACTGCCGATCTGATTCTACGTCTGCAGGGGGGTATAAGTAGGAGTCTGGCTGAGCTAAGGTGTGTGGTAGGTTTGTAGAAGTTTATGCGGTTGTTGAGGTACATGGGGCCAATGTTGTGTAAGGCTCCACATGTGTGCGTGAGGAGTTTGAAGAGTACTCATTTGTGGATTGTGAGCCAGTGGAACTCTTTAAAGTGCAGGCTGATGTGAGTGCCTGATGGGAGCTTGAGGGTGAGCCTGGTCGCTGAGTGTTGTATGCTCTGGAGTCTTCTGGTCAGTTGAGTGTTGATTCCAGCATAGAGCGTGTTGCCAGTTTGCTAGTGATGAGGACTTGACTGACGGTTCTACGAGTATTGGTGGGGAGCCATTTTAAGATCTTCTTGAGCATCTTGAGTGTGTAGAAGCAGGAGATGGGGACTGCGTTCACTTGGACGGTCGTGTGGAATTTGTTGTCGATTACTATTCCTAGGTTCTTTGCATAGGTTGCCGTGAGGTGTGTGGGTTAGAGTTTGGCAGCCAAGAGGTGGAGTCCCAGAGTGAAGTGTCTTTGCCGAAGATTACTACGTCTGTTTTGAGCTTGAGGAATTGTTTTTCATCCATCTGGTGATTTCGGTCATAAGGCAGAAAAATTGGTCCAGGTGTCTGGCATCTTCTCGGAGAGCAAGAATATGAGCTGGGTGTCGTTGGCATAGGATATGTTGAGTCTGTGCACACAGATGATGGAGGCGAGGTTGTGCCACAGTAGTCCCCACCCCATCTCAGACTGTTTTTTAGTCAGGATTTCTTTTCAGTTCTTAGCGTGCTCTCACCTTTCTTAGCTGTCCATGAATTAGGAGCGCTGCCTCTGCTGACACCATGCTCCAATATAGTTCTTATGTGCAGAGGCACTTCCAAGCGGCCTGCACTGGGGAGCGGTGGACAAAGCACCTTTGGCGACCAGGAAAGAGCCTGTTGCAATCCTTTCACTTTATGGGTTCTGCAGGTGTTGGTAGCCCTTTGAACTGGTTATTCTGGCCCAACATAAAACCTCCTCATCCAAAAATCGGACAGTCCACCTTAAAAGAGCAAGGGTGCCAGGTCGCTTGGTGAGATTGTTATCTGAGTCGGATTGGGAGCACCTCACAGGCATCCCAAACCTTTCCTCCTGGGAGGTGGGCACCTCAGGCATCTTTTCTAAACCCAGGAACCGCAGGGCTGCTACCAGTTTCCTTGATTTGGCCCTTATATGAGCTAAGAAAGCCATCACACCCACTGGAAGTCCCACTCCTCCCTCCTTGGCTCAGTGGCGGGCGCTATTCACCAAGTGGGCAAAGGCTGAGGCTTTGGCAATGCATAGGGAGGATGCACAGGGCGCTTGACGGCGTCCACTGGCCCTGGGTTGGGAAGCCTTGCTTTCTAAATTACTGAACCCTCAGTCAGGGTCCCCCTCAGCCTTTGATGCCCCATACGCTTGAGGACAATTGCTTATCACTGCTGCCGCCCCCCCCCTCCCCAATTGGGGCGCTTGTCCCCCACTTCATGTATATGAGTATTCCTGGTGACCATTTTTTTGGCCATGCCCCTTCCTGGGCCCCCCTCGCCCACCCCTGCCCGAGGTGCTGTGTCTAGCCCTTTCTTCGTCTCTTTGTTGGGTACGTGGCCCCCGGCCCTTGCGGGGGCTGGCCTGGTTGGCCCGGGCTCGGGGAGGCTTTCCCATATTTGCTCCATCGTGTATCTATTCTTCTCTTGCATAAACTTTGTGACCACCATCATTGCATATTTGTACTGTTATGCCTTTATACTGCTGTATTATTTTTGTGTTGTTTAAACCCACAGCAAAACCTTAATAAAAAGACGTGTATTTAAAAAAAAAAATGATTGGGGACTATAAATGCTATCCAGTACTGTGCTCCAGGATCCTCAAATCACAGAACAAGTTGCTAAGACACTTCAAAGTATATATGCGGACTGACTCTTGGTCTCTGAGAATGTCGGCGGTAACGGAGCTGGTCAAGCTCATGAACTCACAGGTCACAGACTGCAGGAATGATCACACCTATGCTTGGTTTCAAAGCTAGAGGGGTGTCTATCCTCAGGGTAGCACTTTCCAAAAATGAGCCTCGTGGCTACTTAGGGACAAGCCAGGCAGTGCACAAGCAATGGGGTAAAAAACAACATCGCTCGCCAAGGCTCTGGGCGAAATGGCTTTATCCCCGTATCTCCCTAAATACTTTACTCACTTGTTCAGTCATTTTAGCACAGCTCCTTTATCCAGGCAGCTGGACTGAGGGATGCTCTGCTAGGCCACTCATCATTGTGGGGAGTCTTTGGTGAAACTTCAAATATCCTTGGCGTGGCCAAGCGGTCCAACATGGCAGACGCGTTTTAGCTCGGATCCCGTAGCCCGTAAATATCCGACATAATCCTGCCGGCAAGCCCTCTCTATTGTCTTCGCTTCACTTCACATTCGTCACCCCATGCTCTGTGGCAACTCCTCGTCCCCCCGTAGCTGAGAGACGACCCCCGAGGTGGCCGTAGCACCGAGATAAAGACTGTAGAGACTACGCCCTGCCTGGATGACCGCTCAGCAGACGTCGGCAACCAAGCTCTGCTGCTGCCGCTGTCCGGTGGCGTGTGATCTCGTCGGAATCCTGCGGACTTGGCGGGGCGACCACCAAGGTATACATGGACGAAATCACCCAAATAAGAAGGTGAGGTGCATCGCGCTCCTGCGCAGCTCAGGCTGGCCTATACCTCGAACCCAGACGTGGCATAACCAGGGGGAACATATTCATTAGAGCGGCGGCCATAGCACCGCTAATACCTAGCACGCGCCGTACTACAAAGACAGGTGTCTGGCCGAAGTGGGTAAGGACGTGCATCACGGAGGAGGTATTAATACTTCATTACATGAATTTGTGTGCCTAGAAGCAAGGCTATAGAGACAAGGCCTAGTGAATCCAACGGGCCCTTGCATTTACCTGACCCCCAGACGCGCTGCATGATGAATTGGCTCAGAGACAGCCCTCGACGTGGGGAGATAACACAACACGAAATAGCACCAAACGGCATCCGTCCGTAGGAACAAGTCTGCCAAACCTCCAGCTTAGCCTTATTTAAAACCGCACCTGGGATATACGGCAGAGAGGAGCGAGAGCGAAGGGAAGCGCCCGATAGAGGGGGAGGGGTGTGACCTTATCCGCTGAAGCGGCCAGGCTAGGTCCTGGTGTGGCCTGTGGGTGAGGGGGGCCCCCATAAGCGCATGACTCCCTACGCACGTAACCCAGAACTCTCAAAAGCATCTGGAGATACAGTGGTCTTTGCGACCCATCCATCATTTAACCTCCACAAATAATCAACCCCACCTCTGTGGACACCAGACACACAGTAAGCATGTCTAAAGGTCAGGCTATGGGCCCAGCCACGAAGCAAAGCACAATTGACAAATTCGCAGGCGTAAGCACTGGATCAACCACAGCTACCGACACCCAAACTACAATACCATTCAATGCTACACTTCTTGCCGCGATTACTCAATTGCGAGACATGTTGGACGCCAAAATTGGTGCGGTAGGGGCCGACGTCATGTTGCTGCCCAAAGATCTCAGTAATGCAGTGGAACGCTTAACCCAAGCTGAATCCAGGATCTCTGGCTCATAAGTAAATAACGTAAGATTTGTGGGTTTTCCTGAGGGATGTGAAGGCTCTGACATGTGTGCCTTCCTAGGTCAATGGCTCAAAACCTGGATTGCAGCTGAAAAACTCTCCTCCCGCTTTGTCCTTGAGCGCGCCCACCGGGCACTCACAGCTAAACCTCCCCCAGGCGCCAGGCCTCGGCCAGTCATTGCCCGAATACTTAACTTTCACGACAGGGATATCATACTGCGGCAAGCCAGGATGCAAAAGACCCTCACCTTCGAATCCCATCCGATAATGATCTTCCGAGATTACACCAAACTGGTGCAACAGCAGAGACAATCCTTTACTGCTGCAAAAACACGATTCTGAGAACAACAGGTCACGTACATGCTACTCCTCCTGGCCCGCCTCAGAGTCAGCTACAAAAGTAGCACCTTGGTCTCCTGAGGAGGTCTTTCAATGGGCAGACGAACGCCGCCAGGTCAAGCCTCATACGCCTCCGCCCGAGACTCAGTCTCTTCCTCTGGAGACCCACGCCTCCATCAGAACAATAAAAAAGATAAGCGAAGGCACCGATCGAGGTCATCTTGGCGCTCCAGGTCTCGAGGCGACCAGCAAGCTGAGATACCTGACAACTGACTCGAAGAAATCCAACACTAATGTACTCCCAGACCACATGGTTGTCTACGATTATACCTCTCGGAATACACATTGCTCTTACCCGAGCCAACATGGGCTACTATATATAAACTGATCACCTCAGATTGCAGGGACATTGGCAAGGGATGGGATGTTTGGGGAACCATTGGACTGTTTCAGCCCTCACCCCCAGTTGGGGTGGGCACTGCTTACTTTTCGCAACAGATGCTTCAATGTTCTTTGAGGTATTAGGGTGGTATGGAGTGGGGTGGGGATTCCAGATACATGTTTTGTTATCCTTATTGGTTAAATTGCGCATTCACCCTATTGACTCTACTTGGCCCTTGATCGATACAACCCCAATTCTTCATGCCACATTCCTTGATGACACATCAAAATAGTTAAACTCCAACAGGGGAACTTACGGTAGTAACATGGAATGTGCGGGGTCTGTTAGACAAGATCAAACGAGGTACAATCCTCACACAAGCGAAACATACAGGGGCTGATGTCCTGCTCCTACAAGAAACCTACCTAATCAGGACTAAGGCCCCATGTTTGGCCCACTTTGGTTTTACGTGTGTCTTCCATTCTGGCTTTACCAGAGGCTCCAGGGGAGTCACAATATTGATCCATCATAGAATCTCCTTCATACATACTCGCACATGGGCCAATACACTGGGCAGGTATCTGTTCGTTCATGGCACGATAACTGGTGATCCTATAGTGTTGGGTAGCATATACGTCCACCGCCCCTCAACCAAACATTCATTGAACGTATTCTTGACACTTGGGGATCGCTACCTGATGTCCTTGCATTGATTGGTGGGGATTGGAACAATGTCATTCACCCAGATCATGATAGATGGGGTCACACTCCCCTACACTCTACACCAAGGGAATCTCGTCTAGGACCCATGGTAGAGGCACAGGGCTGGTCAGACTCATGGAGGACCATACAGCCCACAGATGCGGGCTACACATACTTCTCAGCCATTCATGGATCGTTCTCTAGCCTAGACTACATCTTTATCACCAGGGAACACATCCATAGATTAAAGCAGAGATCTTGCCAAGAAGTTTATCAGATCACTCCCCCGTTAAACTACGGTTATTAATCAGCCCCTGGCGATTCCCTTTCTGCTGGCGACTTTCGCCTTGGCACATGCACAACCCTTTGTACAAAACCAACCTACACAAAGCACTACTAGAATACTTCTCATTTAATGAAGAGCCGACATGCTCCGCCACTACACTATTGGAAGCAATGAAACCAACCATTTAGGGATTCGACATCAGTCACTGCACAGTGGCTAAACGTCAGAAATGGCATACTCTATTACAACTCAAAGCACAGATCATAGGTACAGAGACGTGCTCGGGAACAAAACGGCAGTAGTGCTCTCAGACAACTAGTTATGTTGCAGTGATGATATCAAAGCGAGCTACTAGACAAGGACAAACATACATAGCAGGCTACGCAAAGTAGGATTGTCAGGAACCAGAGTACGAATCGGGGGAACTGGAGACGTATGCCCCACTGCATGGCGAACCTGAGGTTCTGATGCTTCACACGCAGGCTGAGGAATACCCCTTTAAGACTCCACAAGCTGTCTGGAATAAGGAGGCCCGTCCGTCGACGTCATCGTCAGCTGTCCTATCCGGAGAGGCGAGGATAAAGAAAGAGGAAGAGGATTCCCGATCAGAGAGTCCCGCGAACGAGGAAACGCGAGAGACCGGAGAGCCGAAGGAGGAAGCAGCGGTCAGGGAGACGTGTCGCAGTAGTCCTGAGAAGCCGTCCGAAGCCGAGGTCCAGGACGCCATGGAGAAGCCAGGAGGCCAACGTGAGAGGGAGGTCACCGTTGCATCAGGGCTGCACCAGGTGACGGAATGTGGTGATCCCTCACTGACCCCCTTCCAAGTTAACCATACGGAAACCGGCCAAACCACTGACTCGTGGCATTTTTGTTGTTTTCTTTCTTTCTTTATACCCTCCCGGTTCTGCGTGGGAAAACGCTGAGTACCCTGGCCGGATTCTCTACTGCGGCGAACGGAAGCGGCTGTACCAGCGGAGCACTTAGACTCACTCCAAAGACTCTTATTATAGAAATAAAACCAACCCACTATGACCATTGTTGCCTACTGGTACTCTTTTCTCATCGAGCGCTTTGCCCTGGGGTTGCCTTGTAACATTTGGTGGAGAATGCGGGTAACTGCCATCTAATACAGGATGGAAAACATTGTATACCAGTTAAAGGAGGGCCACTCCAAACTTGAATGGGCACTTGAAAAGAACGCCAACCAGGCAGAGATGGACCGCGCAGTGTTCAGCTCTGCTATACAGACTCAAGCCGAAAACTTGACCAGATTGGCGTAAGGACCAATTGACGTAATTGACCAGTTGCTGCTAGCGCTTGGTCAAGGTAGGGGGTCTGCCCAACCTGGAACGGTGATACCCCATCAGAAGTATGTTCCAGGGGATGATCCCGTTCCCTTTTTTCTTACCTTTGAGAGGGCCGCCAGGGCCAGCGCCTGGCCCACTGACTGTTGGCCCTTCTACCTTGCTCTTTTACTCACGGGGAGGCCCAGGCCGCCTACCAGATCATCAACAAGGATGGAACGGTTGTCTATGGCCACGTCAAACAGTATATCATGGATCGGATGGGGTTGACGATGAGTCACAGACTCAAGTTCCGCCAAGAGAGAGGGGCCCGGGAGACACGCCAAAAACTCTGTTTTTAAGCTAAAGGACGCAGCCGATCGCTGGCTTAAACCCCTGGAGTCCACACCCGAACAAATCATGGACAAAATATATCTAGAACAGTTCTTAGAGGCGCTGCCTTATGGAACGCAGCAGTGGCTCCGACAGCATGCTGGTCTAACCCTGGAGCATGCTGTGGAGATGGCCACCTCCTATGCCCGAGCCCAGAGTCGAAACCTGAGTAGGGAGACAGAACGCATACAAAAGACCGGCCCCAACAGAGTAGACCGGAGGACTCAGAAACCTCCTTTTGAGCCGCCCAGAATACGAACAGGAAGACCCGAACCGGTTATCCCCTCAGGGCCTCAATGTTTCGAATGTGGCGAGTGGGGCCATATCACAAGGTTCTGCAGGAAGAAGAAAGAGAAAACCGAGGACGAACCGATGAACGTTCGTTATCTTCCACGATCCATCCTGTACGCTCAGGAAACAGGACCGGTATATTATGTAAGTGTGAAAATGAACAAAACGGTGGTAACAGCCCTTCTGGACTCCGATTGTAGGCACTCCGTGGTCAGAAGTGAACTAATTCCCCTGACCCAATATATCCCCGGTAGGACCGTTAGCATACGATGTGTACACGGCGACACCAAGGAATATCCGGTCGCCAGGGTAACTCTTCAGATAGGCTATGGTGTCTGTGCCCGGTTCTATGTAGGTGTACTTCCCTCCCTTCCGGAACAACTCATAGTGGGTATAGACAACCCTTGGTTCTCCGATCTCCTAGCAGGTACACTGAAGTCCCCTCCTCATAAGAAAGACACACAACACCCTACTCACCTCTGAACCCTGGGCTATTGACCATTTTAGGACCGCACAGTTGAATGACAGCACCCTTAGCAATGCCTGGCAAAGAGCCAGAGACAATCAAAATAACACCTAGAAAACCTTTCCCTGTTTCCTTGAATAGAATGGGCTCTTATATTGGGTTGCTAAAGAAGGAGAGGAGCCCCAGCTTTTGGTCCCGGTAGACTTTCGGGACCAAATCATGTTTTTTGCACACTCTCACTTAATGGCAGGGCACTCTGGGATAGAGAAGACCAGTCAGTCTATTCTTCGTAATTTCTTTTGGCCGGGTATATATGCCCAGATCAGGAGATACTGTCAAGAATGATGTATGAGGGGTCGTGGCCGGCAGTCGACGAAGATGGACGCTGCCTAGGAGAGCTCCGGAGGCCGTAATTGAAATCCGTCCACCTTATCCGCACCCTAACCCAGCACAAACAAGCAGCGGGAACGTCGGAGCCCCTCCTGCATCTAACGGGCTGACCACCGCGCTGAAATTAACTGCCCCGACAGAACTCTGCCGATGGCGTGGGACGCGGCCTGGAGCTACGCAGCGACCGGCACTTAAAGTAAGAGCTCCGCCCGGCGAGCGCTCCCGGCATCAAGTGATCTGTGGCGCCGAGAGGCAAAGCGCGCCCGAGCTGACCCCCGATTTAGGGACCCCCCCCTGGGACTCTGAGGACACCGCTCTCTTCTCTGGCCTTGCGGCGGGACCCGCGGAGAGTAAGGCGCGGGGGGGGCCAGCCGGCCTCGTCCATCAATGGCCAGGAAAACAAGCCTGAATAAGCGCCCACACTGGGGTGGGTGTGCGCTTGAGGACAGCGGCGCGGTAACGAGGCGGTCCCCCACGGCAACTGAGAGCAGAGGGCGCCTCGGCGACAGTGTGGCCTGGACGCAGCGACCCACCAGGGGCCACATTGCGCACAGGGGGACCAGTGGCGCGTATATCCACTGCGCGCTAGATCGGCTTCCAGAGCGCCAGGATCCAACAGGGGCCATATCACAGCATGTTGTAGTGGGGGCCGCACAGAACAACCAGCCTACTAAAAGGAACACGAACAGATGCCGAAAACACACGCCTGCGGGTGCCTCGTGCGTCCACCCACTGTGGAGCCAACGGGGCCCCATCCTTTCCTCCCACAGCCTGCGAATCGGCCTGCTCCGGGGGCTCCAGAGTACAAAAGCTGCAAATCACCCAGGGGGATACAGTTCTACAAATTACACAGCAAGACCTTTAAGCAGCCCATCTTGTTACCTCCATAACGGAGACACTGTGGCATCCGCCGGTTGGTAGAAAACCCGACAGGCCGCGTGCGCCAAGGGTTAGCACAGGCAGGCGGCGGTGAGTACTACCACCGGGCGGCTGGCGACCACTGGTCATCGCTGCAGGGCAGGACGCAATGGGGGGCCGTGGCCAGCGAGTGACCCACCAGAACAAACTCGAGAAGTATGCTTTCTCCAAATCGGAACAAGATCCGCACGACCATGCTGACGTCGACGCAGCAGCAACCAAAGGGCCCGCAACAGGAAAAGAGATCACGCTACAGGATATTATGACTACGCTCAACAAAGTGCATACCTCTCTGGAGTCCCGCATATACACAGTTACTACTGAACTCTCACTTATCCGCGCAGATTCCAGAAACCTCAGTTCCCGCGTGACGGAGGTGGAAACGACAACAACCGCTCTAAGTACAGACACAGCCGCCCTAAAAAACCAAATGAAACAGCTAGAAATGGAAAACAGAACCATGGCGGCGAAGCTTGATGATTATGAAGGTCGCTCCAGACGCAACAACGTTCGAATCGTGGGAGTACCGGAGGGAACGGGGGACTCTGCAGTGGACCTCTTTGTGGAGGACCTGATCAAGAATCACCTGCAACCCAGAGGACTCTCCAACTATTTCTCGGTCGAGCGGGCCCACTGTGTCCCCGGGGGCAGACCCGGGCCGGGGGTGCCCCCTCCGCCCATACTAGCACGTATTTTTAACTTTCGTGATCGAGACCTCATTCTTCAGACGGCAAGAGCGGCCCCCCTGATCCGTTATCAGCAAAGCACAATCTCTTTCTTCCCAGACTACACAGCTGCTGTGGCTAAACAGCGACGGAACTTCATCGCCATAAAGCAAGAACTCAGAAATCGCAAACTTAAATACTCAATAATGTTCCCTGCGAAGCTAAGAGTGGAGGTGGATGGGAAGACATGGTTCTTCACCACCCCGGAGGAAGCCCAGGACTGGTTGGAGGGATGGCGACAGGTCCCACCCCGCGGTGGGCCCGGACGAAACACCGTCCGTGACACGACAAGATCACAATCCCTGGACCGGATGGGTGGCTCGCCGGCGACAGAGCCCATGCCCAAAGAGAACTGAATAGACATCGTCGGCACCTTCCGTGTAAGGTGCTAACGCACTGGGACCCGTTCCATTGTCCGGATAAGGCACAGAGTGAAGAATCACGACGCTGTGTTACTGACATGTCTGTGGAGGGGGCTGTAAGCTCCTATAATGACCCACTGAAGCAGTGACTCTTCCAGGACTGGTTACTAACAGTCCCCCACGGGACTCTGTATGGACAAGGGGTTTCCGGCATCTTATTATGATCACCTAAATAAAGCAGGGAGGGTAATTCTGTCTACGAGAAGGCCCCTGAGGGGACAGCCCGGGAGCTCTCTTTCCCCCTACGAAGGTACCGGGTAATAGGAAATAGGCACTCCGCAAAGTTGGGGTGGCGGGTAGTTCTAAAAACCGTCTTGCAGGGAGGCAGGGAGGGGGGAGGGAATGAGGGTTTCTTGGGGAAGTTTTGATTTATTTGGTTTATTTGTTTTTATATGTTGTATGGCACATCGTAGGTCCACCCATGCTGTTCGTACATTGCTGCAAAACTATCTAGATCGTACAGCGTACACCTCCAACACTATCCATGATGACGCCACCTGATCCCACCACACCTGTGACACTACACGCACAGGGTCTACCTATTATATCCTGGAATGTTAATGGTCTCCGGGATAAGCTCAAGCGGGGACTAGTCCTACAATATCTAAAGCGTAAAGCACCAGCAATAACCCTACTACAGGAGACCCATTTAACGGGGATGGCCTGCAAAGCACTCAACAGGTGGGGTTTCAAATTAGCGGTACACTCGGAATTTACATCCGGTTCACGGGGGTAGGGATCCTTCTAAAAAAACAATACCCGATTGTCATCAACCACACGTACACAGACGACCAGGGCCGATTTGCGGCACTGTCGTGTCAATGGGAAGGTCGGGTGGTTAACATAGTGTCAGTCTACATCCCCCCAGCGCTCCACTCGTTAGCATTCCCGGCGCTCAGCGAATTCCTACTTCAACTCCCACAGGGTAATTTAATTATAGGAGGCGATTTTAATGCTACATTGGATGATACTCTAGACCGCACACCCCCCACCCGACAACAACGGACACACTCTATCCTAACGGATTTCCTAGAAACCATAGGCCTGGTAGACATTTGGCGATTCCGCTTTCTACGGACACGACAGTATACATATCACTCAGGTGCACACAACAGCCTCTCCAGAATAGATCACATACTGGCGCCGGCAGGCGAAATAGGACACTTCCTAGACGTTGCACATTTACCGAGAGGCATCTCTAATCACTCTCCGGTCAGCGCTCTATACACGTGGCATGCCACAGCGCAGCGTCGCATATTCCCTATATACCCGGGATACCTCAAGACCCCCAAGATCTGGAAAGGACTGACTGACACCACCAAACACTACTTTAGTGAAAATGCACCCTCACTCTCTTCCCCACTTGTCCTGTGGGAGGCATACAAGACGGTGCTCCGTAGGCAGGCGGTCTCACTCATAATGCACCATAAAAGGGAAAAGGCTCAGACAGTAGCGACACTCGAACAGGAGGTGGGCGACCTAGAGAGGGCCCAGGGACAGGACCCCTCCGATGCAAACACTCATCTATTACACCTTAAAAAGCAGGAGTATAAAGACCATCTATGGGAGGAAGCAAAGGCGCGACTCTCCGCTACCCAACACACTATATATGAAGTCGGTGATAAGGCCGGCAAGCTTCTGGCCTGGCTTGACAAGCGAGAAAAGGCGGATCAGTGGATCGCAGAACTTCAGCTCCCCACGGGAGAAACTACACAGAATCCCCAAGACATAGCAGACCTCCTAGCACATCACTAGGAACAGTTTTACAGTTCCGCGCTCAGCATAACACAAGAGGATGCGGAGGAGTTCCTCCGTGATATTAAACTTCCAAAGCTCACGGAGAAGGAGTCTCAACTCTTAGAGGCAGAGCTCTCAACGGAAGAAATTGCGACAGCGATCGGTAAACTTCAGTCAGGAAAGGCCTTGGGCCCAAACAGTATTCCCATAGAGTGGTACAAACGTAATACAACGACACTCACGCCCTATCTCGTAGCTATGTATGAGGCCAGTTTGGACGGGGGGGAACTTCTCCAAGACCAAAGAACGGCGACAATAGTGGCCATCCACAAACCTGGCAAGCCCACTCAGGAGTGTGCCTCCTACAGGCCCATATCGCTGATTAACGCTGAGGCCAAGATATTGGCCAAGACCCTGGCCAAAAGACTCACACCGCACCTAGCTATGTTAATACATCCAGATCAATCAGGGTTTATGCCTGGGAGGAAAACGGCCTTAAATTTGAGACGCCTCCATAACGTGTTGGGCCGAAAGCATACCATACAAGAAGAAGCCATCGTGCTGTCCTTGGACGCACGAATGGCCTTTGACACGGTCGAGTGGCCCTTTCTTTTCGCTGTTCTTGCAAAATTGGGGTTCGGACCCAAATTCCGCTCCTGGGTAAGGCTGTTGTACACTACTCCACTGGCCCATGTAGTAGCCAATGGGCATAGATCCAGAGAGTTCCCACTGCACCGAGGCACGAGACAGGGCTGCCCACTGTCACCGCTTCTCTTCGCCCTGGTGCTGGAGCCTCTGGCGGCCTGGGTGCGACAGGACCCTGTCATCCGCGGGCTCCGCTGGACTGAGGGATGCGAGGATCGAATATCCTTATATGCAGCCGTTGTCCTCCTATATATAGCCTCTCCCAGGTGTTCCCCGTCTCGCATGTTAGACATATGTGGTTCATATGGACGATATTCAGGGTACACGATTAACTGGACAAAATCAGTGCTATATGTCCTGAAAGGACCTCCACCAATACGCCCAGCTGGCTGTGACGTAACAATTGCCGAGGACACTTTCAAATATCTAGGAATTCACGTCACCCACGACCCAGAGGTTTTCATGACTCTGAATCTCCAAGCCCCCCTGAAACGGCTGCAAAGAGATACCAAGCACTGGCAGTCATTGCCTGGGGAAAGCGGCACTTTTCAAAATGATGGCGCTTCCAAGGTTCCTCTATGCCCTTCAAAATACACCTTTCTTGGTCCCCCAGTCCTATTTCCGAGCCATAGAGGCAGAAGTCACTAAACTCCTTTGTAATAATAAACCAGCTCGCATAGCTATGACGAAACTGTATCGAACCTGGTATGATGGGGGCATCGCACTCCCGAACATACAAACATACTATTGGGCGTCCCAATTGATGGTGATTAACCACTGGATACATGTCCCACACACGGACCCAGCCTATAGCCTAGATCGATTAGAGTTGGGAGAGGAGGGACTATATCGAGCACTCTATAACAAGACCCGGGCCCTCATGGGCCCCACGAACCACACACTCCAGGTATGGAACATTGTGCACAAAAAGCTAGGGTGGCACAACAAGATCACACAAGCAATGCCACTCTGGGTCACGGACAGGCTGGGAAGGTTGGGTAAGAGTAAAGGCTTTAATCACTGGGACAATATCGGAATATCCAAGGTTGGTGATCTTTGGGTGCGGGGAAAGGTGATCCCACTTACACAGCTCCAGGACCAGTAGGAGATGGCACCGACGAAGCAATTCTGCTACCGCCAGATCAAGCATGCCCTGGAGGCGGCAATTCCCCCTGACACCACTCCACCCGAGGCCTCTCAAGTTAGAGGACAGATTATTGACGGATCATATGGACAAGAGAGCAATCTCTATGACCTATCGGAAGATTATTAATAACATGCCGGACCCCGTGCAAAAGCTCCGAGACAAGTGGCGGGCGGACCTGGGGGAGTTAGATGACACTGACTGGCAGGAGGCACTAGCATCACCCAGAGAAGTAGCGATTGCATCCAAATTACGCCTCGTGCAACTCAAGATCTTCCATAGAATCTACTACACCAGAACTACTCTTTATAAGATAGGGAAAGCTGACACTCAGCTCTGCCTGCGACAATGCGGGCGGTCGGTACATTCTTTCATACACTGTGGGCCTGCCCTGTAATAATGTCATATTGGAAATCTGTCATAACCATCATCACGAGGGTGAGTGGGAATCCAGTCCCTCCAGAGCCCAAATGCTGCCTGCTTAATATCTGGGAAGCGACAGACCTTAACTTGACGTTGCAGACCTGGGCGACACTGGGTATGATGTTGGCCAAAAGAAACATTGCTAAACACTGGGGTGTAGCCTTCGCCCCCACACTCACGGAGTGTTGCAGAGATATGGACACAGCCATGGTGGCGGAAAAGACCGTATATGTACGCAGGGGCTGTCCTAAAAAATGGATACGAATATGGGGAGGCTGCAATACCTATAGAGGGGGTATATGTGAATTACCAATAGTGACCCGAGAAATGGAATAAAGTAATGTAATTGATGTTAATGTATGTAACGATATACACGCATGCGGCAAGATACGAACAATAATGTATTGTAAATAAGAATGACAAGTAATGTACACTATATGGACCGCATAGCTACTGTTTGGTATGTACAAAGAAGTGATGACTGTGCCACCTACGATTAAATAAACAAAAAAACAAAAAAATTGTAAAAAAAAAAAAAAGAATGTGATGTATGCCAGAGAAAAAACCCATACATTCCACCAAGGGTACCACTATGACCCCTTCCCACTATCGGCAAACCATTCGATAGGGTGGGGATGGAACTCATAGGACCCCTTCCCAAGTCATCTAGGGGGTGCCAGTATGTCCTCGTTCTGGTTGATTATGCCACAAGATACCCTGAGGCTATTCCCCTGCGAACTGCCACCACTACTACCATTGCCCAAAGGTTGATTGAGGGCTTTTCACGGATGGGGTTTCCACGAGAGATCCTCACGGATCAAGGGACCCCATTTGTTTCCAGACTTATGAAGGAGATATGTAAACAACTAAACATCAAGCATATAAAAACCTCAATATACCACCCACAAACAGATGGCCTCGTGGAGAGGTATAATGGAAACATCAAACTCACTCTAAAGAAACTACTCACTGGGGATGGAAAACACTGGGATCAACTCCTACCGTTGGCCCTGGTTGTCATTAGAAGCCAAGTACAGTGTAGCCTGGGTGTCTCGCCCTTCGAACTCCTCTTCGGGCGGAAACCTCGAACTCTTTTAGAGATTACCAAGGAGAGCTGGGAGAAGGAGGGAACAAACGAGGCTCAGTCTCTATTGGACTATGCTAACCAGGTAAAAGTCCGTCTTCACAAGCTAAGAGCCCTGGCTCATGAGTCCCTGGAGAGGGCCCAGGTCACCCAAAAACGCTTCTATGACAAAGGCAAACGCTGGAGGGAGTTGGCGCTGGATGATTGGGCTCTGATTCTACTGCCCTCTTCCACCCACAAACTGAGAAAAGAGTGGCAAGGCCCATATCGGGTCGTGAAGAGAATAGGAAAAACCACCTACCTGTTACAGCTCTCTAACAATAAAACCCAGATGTACCACATAAACCTATTAAAAAAGTGGTTAGGTCCCCCTCCAAAACAAGTCCATACCGTCTCTACCGTGGACAAGGTGGACGCCACCTTTATAAATACTGAACTAACGGTAGAAGAACACCGCAATATCCGTGACCTCCTACACACCTTTAAGGATGTGTTTTCGGATCAGCCCGGGAGAACGCACCTGGCCGTTCATTCAATACCCACCCAAGAAGGTGTCGTTATCAGACAGAAACCCTACAGGGTTCCTGAGGCCCGCCGGCATGCCTTACAGCGAGAGGTTAGACAGATGTTGGAATCAGGGGTTCTAGTACCATCACGGAGTAACTGGTGCTCACCCATAGTGCTCGTGCCCAAGCCGGATGGCAGTATCCAGTTCTGCATCGACTTCCGAGCAGTAAACCGGATTTCCAAACAAGACGGCTATCCCCTTCCCAGGGTGGACGAGCTGATCGAACGGTTGGGTGAGGCCCATTATATCTCTACCATAGACCTCACCAAGGGCTATTGGCAAATTCCCCTAAACCCCGAAGACCAAGAGAAGACAGCCTTTTCTACACCGGATGGTCTATACCAATTTACCGTCCTGCCCTTCGGGTTTCACGGTGCCCCCGCCAGCTTCCAAAGGCTGATGGATTCCCTGCAAGCACAACACCAGAGATATTCTTCAGCTTATCCAGATGATATCGTTGTGTTCAGCAATACGTGGAGGGAACACCTCACTCATCTAGAGGCCATTCTCGCGGAGTTAAGAACAGCCCAATTACATATTAACGCAAAGAAATCTAAATTCGCCTTTCACAAGGTGAAGTACTTTGGATATCTGCTAGGCAAAGGCATGATAGAACCCCAAACAGAGAAAGTAAGAGCTATACAGGACACCCCTTATCCCCAAACCAAAAGGGAGTTGCGGACTTTCTTCGGTCTTGTGGGATATTACAGGCGTTTCATTCCCCAATTCTCTGCCATAGCTGCCCCTCCCACGACCTCTTGCGAAAATCTGCATCCCCTTCACATCTCCGTACCCCATCCGAACAAGAGTCTAAGGCCTTCCAGACACTGAAGGATGCCCTGACCACTTCCCACATCTTGCTCACACCTAATTTCCGAGAACCATTTATCCTCCAGACAGATGCTTCAGGGGTGGGTATAGGGGCGGTGCTCTCCCAGCTAGATTCAGAAGGAAATGAGAAACCGATCCTCTTTATCAGTAGGAAACTGTTCCCTCGAGAAAGAGTGTATCCCACGATCGAAAAGGAATGCTTAGCGGTGAAGTGGGGTGTTGAAAAACTCAAATACTATTTGGAGGGAAGGCCTTTTGTGTTACATACAGACCATGCCCCACTCACCTGGCTCCAGAGGAACAAGGGTTGCAACAAACGGGTCCTTAGATGGTTCCTGGCTCTCCAGCCCTACCAGTTCGAGATCCGTCATCGAAAAGGCAGTGAACAGGGTAACACAGACTACCTGTCCCGTTTCCCTCTTTCCCCCGACCGGGGCAATCCTAGGGGAGGGGTGTGTCCGGAACCAGAGTACGAATCGGGGGAACTGGAGACGTATGCCCCACTGCATGGTGAACCTGAGGTTCTCATGCTTCACACGCAGGCTGAGGACTACCCCTTTAAGACTCCACACGATGTCTGGAATGAGGAGGCCCATCTGTCAACGTCATTGTTAGCTGTCCTATCCGGAGAGGCGAGGATAAAGAAAGAGGAAGAGGATTCCCGATCAGAGTCCCGCGAACGAGGAAACGCGAGAGACAGGAGAGCCGAAGGAGGAAGCAGTGGTCTGGGAGACGTGTCGGAGTAGTCCTGAGAAGCCATCCGAAGCCGAGGTCCAGGACGCGAAGGAGAAGCCAGGAGGCCAACGTGACTACGCGCCGCCACTCTCCTGGAGGAGTGTGGCTGGAAAAGGTACGGCGCCGTATACAGGGGTTCGCGGGGCACTGGGTGGGAAGGGGAGGCATGTAGAGGGAGGACACCGTTGCATCGGGGCTGCACCAGGTGACGGAATGTGGTGATCCCTCACTGACCCCCTCCCAAGTCAACCATACGGAATCCGGCCAAACCACTGACACGTGGCATTTTTGTTGTTTTCTTTCTTTCTTTATACCCTCCCGGTTCTGCGTGGGAAAACGCCGAGTACCCTGGCCGGATTCTCTACTGCAGCGAACGGAAGCGGCTGTACCAGCGGAGCACTTTGACTCACTCCAAAGACTCTTATTATAGAAATAAAACCAACCCACTACGACCATTGTTGCCTACTGGTACTCTTTTCTCATCGAGCGCTTTGCCCTGGGGTTGCCTTGTGACAAGGATATATCAATGGGGGGACAAATCAGGGAAACTTCTACACAGGCTGTGCCAACACACCCTGAAACCGGTTCAGTTATTGGCAATTAAATCACACACCGATTTGATACTCGCCAACCCAACACAGATCGCCCACTACTTTGCCGAATTCTATCAATCCCTCTATATCACACATGAAGTCCTAACTGAATCCCAGATCGAAGACTTCTTCCGGGACATACCACCAAAGGCATTGTCTGACACCGCACGCAAATCGTTAGAAACCCCCATCTCGCTTGAAGAATTTACCTCAGCCGTTTCCGAAATGACACCTGGGAAATCGCCAGGACCCAAAGGGTTCCCATGCTAATTCTTTAAAGCATTCACATCTATACTGGGGCCTCGGTACCTCGCTACCATCAGCGAGGCCCTCAAAAATAAATGTATGCCTCCAGACTGGAGACACACTGAAATCGTGGTCTTTCTTAAGCCTGGGCGCCCACCTGAACTCTGCTCATCCTATCGGCCAATCTCTCTTTTAAATTTCGAAGCCAAGATGCTGGCTAAGGTGCTGGCGAATAGACTGATCACACATCTCAGGGACCTGATCCACCCGGACCAAGCCGCAAAGAACAACCCGGCATAATATACACCGAGCCCACAATGCGATCGCCGCAGTGGATCGACTAGATAGACCAGCAGCGCTACTTTTGGTAGATATTGACAAGGCCTTCGATTCAGTCAGCTGGACATATATGTTCATATGGCTGAAGCATCTAAACATGGGCCCCCAATTTATAGCTCATGTGAAATTATTATATACAGCCCTCACGGCTTCCATTAGGGTGGTAGGAGCAACATCCACCCAATTCCCAATCAAACGGGGGACCAGACAGGGATGCCCCCTCTCTCCCCTTTTATTTGCCCTTGCCATTGAACCTCTAGCTACCAGTGAGAGACGCGACGCAATATTTCCCGGCTTTGAATGGACTCTGGAGATATCTGATCGTATAGCACTATACGCAGACGATGTCCTATTCTTCAGCTCTAATGTTTAGGATTCTGCCATGTCCCTTTTGTTTCTTGTTCCCTCTAAAATGATCGAATTGCTGCACGGATGTTTTTAAGTCAGTGATAAGAGAAGAGAATGTTACTAACTTTTGGTTAGCAGAGCTATGGAGCCCATGCTTATATCAGAATTAAGCAAGTCTCTATAAATGACAGAGATTCAGTAAAAGTGCCAGGATAGAGCTCATGTCACGTTTGTTAATCCCCAAGTGTAAGATACTTCAATAAGTATTAGCATAGCCAATAGGTCTGGCTGTAATGGATCAACAAATGTAAACACAGGCATTCACAAATGTTGTTTGCATGCATTCTATGCACGAATGTTGGTTATTACATTAAAGCCTGCCCTACTAGCTTTGTCTACGTTGGGAAAAAGTAGCAAAAAATAATGCTCTCTGCAGAATGCATACAGGAGAAAAAGAACTGAATGTGACAAACAGCCCAACTGAGTTTATTTTTCAGATTTAGAATAGGCCCTTGTACATTCTAATGGAAGCACACATCGTTAGCTGAAAGTTGAGAGATTAATATTCCTTTGGGTGTAACCAAAGAGAATTCTATGCATATCTGAAAGAACAGCTACAAAATATGTCACCTTGACAACGGTGCTGTTAAGCCAGACCGAAAAAGGAAGTGGACATTACGTAGATATGCCATTAATATGAACAATTTAGAATAGTGTATTTGAGGTATTTTGTCATTCATGGGCAGACTACTTTGAGGGTCTTTTAGATTATGTTGGAAGCCGCAAAAAAAAAAAAAAACTGGTGGAATGAGGTTTTCAGTGCATTTAACCCTATTTTTGCTTTAAGAGAAAAGTACTGCATTCTACACATACGAGTACCAGAGCAGAAGCAAAAAGCTGGTGCTACTTTTACTATTGCAGAATAAGACACAGAAGCAATATCTTCAAATGTATGTCAAAATCTGCAGTAACCTCATGATAATTGGTTTGGTTATGGTTTACCGAATTGCGGTATAACAGCAAAACAACTACATTCTGTAAATTACTCCATTAGTAGGGCATTGCTCATTTCTCCCAAATGGCAATGCAGCAGAGCACCACTGCACATAAACAGCAGAACACATTCCATCAAAGTCCTGTGTGCTTCCACTGATGCCCTAAAGACGTTCTTCTAACTCTTTAAAGATAAGCTTTTCCATGTTGCTTGATGCCACTGTAGGACTTATAGGGTCGGTCGTCCCTGATATCACTTGATAACTCCTCCACAGAGTTCCCTACACAAGGGGGATTGATAACTGGGGCGAGTTAGGTGCGAAAGAAATAATTGGAATCAAAAGTGGAACCCTAAGAGACATTCCAAATGAGGAAATTACAAGGAAAAATCAGTAATTTGATTACCAATTCTTCCCAGTTCTTCACATTTAGGCCCCTATGCACTTCAAGCAGGCAAGAGTCCCTGAATCAGCATTATAGGGTAGTAAGGACTTTGTAGGATTCAGGAAACTGTAGCATTTTGGAGGTACTATGGGGCTTTTAGGGTTCAAAGAAGGCTAATATTAAAGAGGAATAAGGAGTTTCTAGTGTTCGGGGAAAGGGAGCGTTAAAGGGTACTAAGAGCTTTTAACTGTTCAATGAAGGGTAGAGTTAACAGGTAGTAAGAGATTTTTGGGTTCAGGGATGGGTACCATTAAAGGGTAGAAGGAAGGGAAGCCTTAAGGGGTAATTAAGGTTTTTAGGGTTCAGGCGGGTTGGGGAGCATTAAGTGGTAGCAAGGGTTTTTCAGGACTGAGAAGGGCAACATTAGGGTGTAGTTAAGGGTTTTAAGGTTCAGGGAAGGGTATCATGAGGAGTAGGAAGGGAATCTTAGGGTGCAGGGAATGGTAGCGTTAAGTGGTAGCAAAGGTTTTTAGAGTTCATGGAAGTGTAGCATTAAGGAGTAATATGAGATTTTTAGGGACTAGGGATGGGTAGAATCAAGGGGTAGTAAGGAGTTTTTAGGGTTCAAGAATGGGTAGTGTTTTGGAATAGCAGGGGTTTTTATAGCTCACAGGATGGTACCACTAAAGGGTAGTAAGAGATGAGATTCTTTTGGGGTGGGTCGCATTAAATGGTTGCAAGGGTTTTTATGATTGATGTAAGGAAAGCATTAAGTTGCAGCAAGGAGTTTAAGGGTTCAGGGAATGGTAGCATTAATGGTTATTAAGGAATTTTTAGGGTTCATAGAATGATAGTGTTAATGGGTAGAAAGGGGCTTTTAGGGTTCAGGACTCGGTAGCATTAAGGGGTAATAATGGGTTTTTTAGGGTGCAGGGAAGGGTAGTGTTGAGATTAGTATGGTTTTTCTTATGTCTCAGGGAATGGTAGCTTTAAGTGGAGCAAGGAGTTTGTAGGGATAAGGGAATTGTAGCGTTTAGAGGTTTTAGGATTCAGGGAAGGAAATGTAATATTACACTATAGTAAGTAAATTAATTTAATGTATAAAATATTATATCATAAAATATTAAATTTGAAGTACATTAAATAGATTAGTAATGTCATTTTCTAAAAATGTAATAATAAATTAAAATGAATAATTAAATTAACTTTTGGAAGTAGAAGACATTAAACAAAGTCTCTCGAGCCCTTTCTTCTAAAAACTAGAAATTGGAAAGAAACAAACACATTTGTTGCAAGGAGTGCCATATTAAGGTATCTCTGAAGTTGATGATGGAAAGGGAAGGGGGAGGTAACTTGGACAGCTGTACAGCAACACATTCCTCTTCACTGCCCTTTTCCCATCTGTGCTGCTGCCAGAGAAGAACAATCGCATTAATTATCTAATAATCAAGTAGACATAGCATTGCAGTGGCATGTGTTTGACCTAAAGGCTGAGCTCTGTTGTAACAATAGCTAGACTTGATAAAGTCCTCTGGCTCACGCAGCTTGATAAACAAATGATTACAGCTCTTGAAGGGTAAGTACATGTACAACTTCTGCCCAATTAAACCATGTACTCCTGTCCACCAATGTGTGGGCAAAGCTAAAGCCCTTCTCCATTGTACTCCTGAGCTCTCTTTTTTAAATTGATCACATAAGGTCAGGCGACCTCTGCACTGTCAAGCCAGAGCTACAAAAACAACAGATGGCACTCACGTACCCACACTAGCAGCCACAGTGCTTGAACACTACGTGCAAACACGAAGGTGCCCCTATCTCTTATAATTCTACTCTCTCTACTAAGCTTAATATTCCCTACAGTGAAATGTAAACACCAATCCAAACTTTTGTGGTTTGCAGTGTTCTAAATATGGATGTGTCCAATCGTGCCATCCTATCCATTAACGCTCAATATGTTCATGTTCAACAATCATGTATCGAGATGTCTTTTTGATGCTATACGGTCTCTTCTGGGCACACAAATATATGGAGTGACTTTTTGGAATTTATAAGTACATCAATGGGCATTGTTTATGTTAATTATAGCAAACATATTTTAAAACAGCTACTTGGCACCGAGGATTGGAGTTGGACTACATAACAGATTAACAATATGTACAAGGAAAACTATAGTTTCTGTAGGGAGGGTGGTGGATCTATACAGGTTATATGGTTCCACTGGATGCACAGGTGCCATTGAATAGTTACATAAGTCACATGAGTTTACAAAGTGCAGAATTTGAGATGCAAGACTGTAGTGTCCAGGTTTGCCATCTTAGCGAGGGATAACCTCTTCATGGTTTCTTCCGCAGAAGGTAAATACTTCATGTACATGGCCCTCCAACTATCACCCATCACCAGTATTGCTTGTACTAGTTTTAGGATTAATGTTAAATAAAAATGCAATAACTTTAAGAAATGTAAAAATCCCTCCCAAACTGTGTATAAATGACCACTACTCCCGTCATAACAGAGGATAGTACATGAACATGCCTGAATTGACAGTGCACTGACAAGTAGTTCATCAGTGTCATGCCAGAAACCAAACTACGTTGATATGTAAAGCCAGATTTGGTGTGATCTTTATCTTCCAAAAGGGTTAAGTTGTATTTAAATAATAATCTATTCAAGGCACTCCCATATGCATTATACGTAAAGCGTAGCTGACCAACCCTAAGTGCATCTGTGCCACTACACACTTCCTTGGGCGGCAAACAGCATTTTGAAATATTAAAATCTCCAACACAAAGTAGTGTGTATTGGATCACGTTAGGGGTGTTAAATAAAATCAGATCTCCTTCCCGTTTAGCAATTACCTCACTACACATAGAAAGATTTTTTTTATAAAGAATTTACGATAAGCAAATTATAAGCTTTCCTGTAAGATAAAAGGACAAATTGGTAGTGTGGGGAACTCATAAATGTCTTAATTACAATATCATATGTTTATTGGCAGGGAAGCAAAAACCACTATTGATCACATTACATTATCAGCAAACGGCATTTCAGACCTAGTTAATCTCATAATTAAACCTAACTCTGTAAGTGATCATAACCTGCTGGTTATCAACATGTGGTTTCGAACTAGTGAGCACATTGAACATATCATTAGTAACATTGGAGTACTATCATATAACCTGGTCAATTCATCAAACAAATAATAGATACTAATATGCAGGGCTTTAAATCCTGTTTATCCGAGGTGGCTAATTATAGGGATATTCTAGTAGCTTTTGGGAAGATTACAAACTCCATTAATGCCCATCTTTTATGGAGTGCTAGACACAGTAGGACAAGCCAGCTAGACTGGTTTGACCATTCTTGTTCTTTAGCATCAAAAAAAGCTTCAACTTGCCCTAAATGCACTCCCAAGATACCGATCCTTGGTCACAATTCTTAGGAAGCGGTACAAGGAGGCGTTGTCTGCCAGGAAACAAGTGCTATGCGAGGAGGCTTGGTCCAAGCTAGAAGAAGCTGCAGCCACGAATAATTGTGTATTATTCTAGCAGACAATTAAATCCCCTTTACGAAAGACAATACTACTTCCGATTTAGTTTCACATGTACCAATCAATGCAAGTATGGCTTGACAGCTTTTCCAGCATTTTTAACTCACCACACAACTCAGTGCACTTAGGTAAGGACATATCGAAACATGTACAACTCTTAATGGAAGTCAGTCACTAATGATCACTTTAGACGAAGTTGTAAGGGCTATTGAGAAAAGCGCCAGTGGGAAAGCAGCAGGACCAGATGGAGTCCCGGTTGATATGTACAAATATCTACCGGATTTGTAGGCTCCTATCCTGACCAGTATTGAATGTGGCTGTAAATGGCTATATAACCTGGGCACAGTCACTGGTAATTCAGATTTTAAAAGGGGCTGTAAAAGTGATCCTATATGTTACCGCCCCATTTCCCTCCTGGACTTTTCTGCCAAGATTTTGGGTAGAGGGATTCTAGAAAGCTTAGAACAATGGGCTGAGGATAGATAATAGGGTCCTCACAGTCACAATATAGGTTCAGAAGAGGCCTGAGGACAGAAGAACAGAGCGTTAATTTAGTTCTCTCCTTAGGGAAATATACAATGGCTAATACCGGCCATATACGCTTATGTTTTGTTGACCGGCCCAGCGGTTTTGATTTGGTAAACCATTCAATCCTGTGGCAAATTTTGTCTTTAATGGGAGCACCGCTAGAAATAGTGTCACATATCATCTCAGTTATATAGGATCTTATCAGGATCTTATCAGGCAGGGTGACTTACGGGCCTAATGGCGAGTGCTCTTCACCTTTTAACATTCAGAGAGGGGTTAGGCAAAGGTGCGTATTGGCACCCTTCTTGTTTTTCTTATTTATAAATGGCGTGGATAGTTTGCACCAGGAAGTGGCTGCTGATTCTCCACGAGTGGAAGGAATGGCAGTCCCTATCCCTATGCGGATGACGCTGTCCTATTGTCAAGGACCGCAAATGGCCTGCAAAGACTAACAAATCGCTTTGCGGCATTTATGGAGGACAGGAAGCTCAAAATAAATCTAAAGAAACCCTATACAATGATATATGGAAATGGAGCATGTAAATCACGTGCTCACTATATGAAGGTTAAACCAACTGAAATGGTTGTATGATGTTACAACCCATGCCATTACAACGCATGCCGTTACAGCGCATGCCTTGCTGTCGGGGGTGCGCTGGAAGTTGGAATAGTATAATTTACTATTCCAACTCCAGTGTGTGCAACAGTAGGGAAGGTGTTGGAGTTAACTCCAACACCTTCTACCCCTTGCAACAAGCCTTTCGTGTTGTAACGACATGCGTTGTAATGGCATGCGTTGTAACGCTTCCGTTGTAAAGGCTGTTTCCCACTGAAATGGTTAATTCATTTTATTTTTTTGGCATCCTCTTTACCTCTAATGGGTCTTGGACCAAGCATATTGAAAAGAATAGGCTAAAGATGATCCGTGCCTGCAAAGGTATTTGTTGGTTTGCCACTAAGTTAGGCAGTAAACCAATTTGGGAGATGGTCTCAATTTATGGAGCCAAATTTGTATCTGCAGCTTCTTACAGCAGTGGGTTAAGGGGTTTTACAGATATCAATACTCTACAAACGCAGGATGATATTTTTCTTCAACAACTACTTGCTATACGGCAATTTATACCAGCCTATATAGCACATAAGGAATTGGGTATGCAATATTTGGATGACCTACCAGCAATTAAACCAGTTCCACTGTGGCATTCTACTTGGAAGAAAGAAGAGACTAAGTTTACAAAACCAATCATAAAGGATTATTTAAGGCTAGACAATGCTTTGAAAATCCTGTGGCTCTTGCATATCACCAGAGAGATGGCCCAATTTAATGATCTTCCGCTATTAGATGAACCTGTGAGTATAACACACCTTAGAAAAAGGGAATTCATGTTTTTACTTCTCAAAAACAAGGTTGAAGCTAGATGTGGCAAAGATAATACCAAAACACATATTTGTAAGATACCTCTCGGTGGCACAAAATGAGGGCCTACAGAGATACCTTATATTTACAATCCTGACACATCTACGACTAGGCACATCTCACGTTTTGGCAGCCTTTCCAAAGATGAAACTATGGCCAGAGGCAGCTGTTAAATGTGGATGTGATGGAAGATCGACTCAAAGCTCTATATTTTATTTTGCAGCTTTTATACTGGAATTAGGACATTTTATTTAAAACCATTGATTTTAGCTAATAATATTGGAACTACAATAAAGTTTATTTATATCTATGTTCCCTGGAGGATTCAAACACGTTCTTAGAGTTGGCTCCTTTATATGGAAAGCCATTTGCATTAGGAAACACCTCAATTATACATAGTAAACTCATTTTTAGGCATCATAAGTGATTTGTTGATGGCCTAACAATTATATCATTTACATTCTGGAATTGTGTGGAATAGCGGCCTGGTAGTATAGCTATAATGCACTGTCTTTATAAAGGCATTAGCAGGACAGCATTGCTCTGAGAGATCGTAACACTTTAGTGATTATCTTGAAAAGTTGTTTTTTAGAAGGTTTACCACTTCATTTTATATTAACATAGTGGACCTTAGTTGGAGGTCTTTTTCATTTTATAGAGTTTAGAGACCAACCTGCGGGTCTTTTTTAACGCCAAGTCTATTTTAGAAGGTTTACCACTTCATTTTATATTAACATAGTAGACCCTAGTTGGCTGACCTTATATCCTGCTGCTGAGTTATGAAATGTTTTTGGAATTGCGCCATATTCTGCTCTTATTGCTAGCAATCTTGTAATTTTACTATTTCTGTACACTTTATCTATGATGAGTTTTGAAATATCTTAATGTATGGTGACATATTTTGCTTTTTTTGCTAGTGCTTATATGTTAGATATTACGCCGAAATTAAGAGGTGTTCTCTTTTTGCTTGGAATTGCTATGTGCACTTTTATCGCTTTATTTCAAAATCAAATAAAGATTTTAAATCAATATGTAAAGCCTCATTTCAGTGCAAGCACCACTGCCAGCATGCTCCCAAGCTCATCTTCCACCACACCATATCACCCTCTCCTAATCTTCCTTCTCAGAGGCCTGGGCTATAATAGTGAAGAAAATCCACCTTTTCTGCATGGTCACCACAGTAGTAAAGCGCATATGCTTCCCCTCTAAAACATGTGGTGTGCACTGGCACTCCTTATTTGGCCTACTGGACTTTCCTATAAGTAAGTTGAAAATAGTGCCTAATGTGCGCCTATGGACTGGAAAGTTAAATGTCAATTTTGTGCTTCAGTGTGCATTTACACCATCTACAGATATGATAAAATTATATATCTGGCAGGACCAACACTGTGCTCTGGCTATGTTGTAGTTTAAATGCACTGCAGGGAAACATGACAGGGAAAATGCCTTTTCCAAGTAGGAAAAGCCTATTTTTATATAGTCATTAGTCCAATCAATATAAATCTTTATTCTGCAAATAAAATCACCATAAAAGAATACAGATCAAAGACAATAGTATCAAATTCATAGTTGATAATAACAAACAGTATGATTACTCATAAAAGCTGTGAACATTAAAACAGTTAATCAGGTCTCGTCCTCCTAGACACCCAGACAGCTCGTAAAAAGGAAAAAACAGTAAAAATCACATTCTCAGTGGGAAGCATCTGAAGGTGCATCAGGGCAGGCCTAACTTGTTTCAAATTCAAAGATTTCATCAAGGGAATTAAAAAGCGCTTCCTCGGCCAACTGAAATAAGAGCAAAACATTATAAAATACAGCATATCCTGCAGACACACTGTTGCGGTCGCAGGGTGCCCTTGCCTCAGGTCGTACCCACCCACATGGGGTTGCCAAGAAGTGGTGCAATTGATTGAACCTAAACCTGGCCAGTAAAAACATGTCATGCTGCGAGCGAATCCAGACCAGATACTGCTCCAACCCTTGCACAGTTTTTAGGAGCATGTGGCCTTGAACGGATGGCTTCTGAAGTTCTAAGCCTTCTCGCTCCAAACGACAGCGTTCCAAAAACAGCATTTTAACACTCCCCAGCTCGTGAATGAAGAGAGAGGTAGGGATAAAAAAAATATCAAACCTGCCTATAGAAGAAAAAGCTGCCTTAACATAAGATATCCACTGTATACTATTTACCCGATCCAGAGCCAAACAGTCCTCAAGGCTCAACCACCTTAGCTTCAGTACCGCCCTGCACCAGATCTTAATCCAGCCCAGGAGCGGGCTTAAAACTATCAGGTCCGAAACTTGTTCAAGCCCAAGTTCTGCATGCATGGAAAATTCTGGGGTAGAGTGGGGGACCTGAACCATCTTACGTAAAAAATGATTCTCCATTGTTTGGATCCGATCCAGCTTGACATTCCCCCAGACCTCACTGACATAGCGAAGCTGTGCGATACACTTGGCCTGATAGATTTTTAGGAGATCCCTTGGTGCCCTGGAGCCAAGCTTGTGTGCAAAACTAAAAACCGCCCCCATTGTTTTTACAGACTATAATCTTTTTGCCTCAACCAATGGTTTCCAACAATTATTGGTGTCAAATAAAACACCCAACTAGGGGAACGCCTTGACTTTGCTCAGTGTAAAATTAAATACCTTAAATGTCTTAGTTCTTGTCAATTTGGGGCCCACTACGATTACGTATGACTTTGAAAAGTTGACTGACAAGTCAAGGTGCCCCATGTAAGACACATATCTGGCCAGCAACAAATCCAACCCGCGTGCGGTCCGAGCCATAAGAACCGCGTCATCCACGTATCATAATACAGGGAGAAATCTGTCACCAACCTTGGGGCAGTCAGCCGAAACTGATAAAAGTGCAGACTCTAGCCCGTTCACATACAAGGTGAACAAAAAAGGGGCAAGTATGCACCCCTGGCGAACCCCACAGCTCGTCAAGAATGAGTGAGTACACGCTGCACCTAGAGAAAAACGCACAGAGGCTGAGGTCTTTGAGTGGAGATCAGCTAAAAGGACCACAATACTAAGATCAACCCCCATATCACTGAGCAAAGCCCAGAGTTTCACCCGGTTCACCCTATCCAACGCGGACGTCAAGTCCATAAATGCTAGATGTAGAGATTCAGACTGGGCCACCGTGTATTTATTAATAATTAGATGGAGGTTCAAACACTGGTCTAAAGTCGACCTCTCCGCCCTAAAGCCATATTGGACATCGCTCAAAATGTTATTTTCTTCTGCCCAGTCGCACAACCTATTTAAAATCACCCTCCCCAATACCTTGACCGTTGCATCCAATAAAGATATTGGCCGAAAACATTGTGGGTTCTCTTTGTCCCCCTTCTTAAAAATAGGAACAATCAAGGCACAACCTCTCCTGTGCAGCCAGAATCAGGACCTGGGTTAAAATAGGGGCCCAGACCTCTGTATTTGCTTTAAACAGGTCTGGCGCACTACTGTCAGGGCCCGGGGCCTTGTTGCTAGACAAGGCAAGAATGCCTTGTGTAACTTCATCTAGAGTGAACACCACTCGGTTACCAACTATGATGGGGGCAACAGGGGTTATAGCACCCCCACCAGCCCCCTGATTGTAAATTCCCTCAAATGATCCACCCACAGTTGTTCTAAGATGTGCTGGCATAAGAGTGGACCAGAACCCTACGCAAAGCAAGGCCCATTAACTACCCTCCAAAAAAGAGAGCTGTCCCCCGTCCACCCAGGCTGATTCCTGTAAGTTATGTTTGCACGCCATTTGAGCCTGCTTGTAAGCCCGCCTAAATGCCCGTCCCTCGGTGACTGCTTCAAAGCCGCCTTCAGGTGGTGCAGGGTTCTCAAGCAGCCCCTATCAAATCATTTAGGCTTTTGTGACACCTGGGCACTAGAGGCTGTAACAGTCATTAGTTTACGAACCCCCAGAGCTATGCCATTAAAAACTTCCAATACCTCCCCCACCCCTGCATCACTATCGAGACAAATATTGATTTCACGTAGACAAGTCGCAAAGAGGGCAGCTTGAAGGCGCTGAGGGTCCACCTGAGACCATTTCAACCTTCTCCCCTGGTCAACAGCCGAAAGCCTCATTAGAGCCCCCCTTGACTGTGGTTTTGGGCCCATGGCAATATCCAAGTTTAAGGATAATGGGTTGTGATCGCTGAAAGGGCTAAAAATAATGTTAAAATGGGAAATAAGCAAGTATAAAGGCGCTGAGACAAAAATAAAATCAATAAACAAGCTACAGCCCCTCCCTTTATAAGTCGGGCAAATTACGGTGTTCAAAGAATTCACCAGTTTCTCCATACTAAGAACCAAATTATGAGAATCTAAGAGCTCATTGAGCTCCCGGCCTTCTTTTGAGTGGACAACGTGTAGACCATCTTTCAATAGACAGCTGCAAGTTGGGTCACCACCATCTAGGGGAGGATTACATAAATGACAATTAAAATCACCAACAAGAACGAATTGGGCTTGGCCATCCCCATTAGCTGAGATAGAACTCAAAACACAATCCAGATGAGAAACTCCGGAGGGCTCTGAGCTACCCCGCTTGCTATTATAAAAATGTATTAAAACCATTGGACAATAGCCAGGCAGTGAAACCTGTACTCCCTGCATTATGGAGGCGTGCCAATTGAGGTCCATAATATAATCACTCAATTCAATTCTGAAAAACATGATTAAGCCCCCCTTCGCCCTCCCTGCCGTTGAGGGTACAGCAGGTTTGAAGTGAGTCATATATCCCTCAAGGAAAAAACAGTTATCAGTTTCCCAAGTTTCTTGGAGACAGATTATGTGAAAGGATACAACATATCGCACCCACCTGGGATCACTAAACTTTGAGGAAAGACCTGCGATATTCCATAACAGCATAGTAAGGATCTTTGGGTGCCGAGATGGAACTCCCGGGTAAACATTGTGGGCCATACCAGACTGTGAAGAATCACATAAATCCAGTCAATCGCAGGACTCCAAACCACTCAAGGGGAGCAATCTGTTAGAGGTGGACACAAGGGGGGGCGGCCTAAGTGCAGGGTGGTCATTAACTGGACAGGGCCCCCTAACAGGGTGATGAAAATCTAGTGTACGAGCTAAGCTACCCGGTCTATAAAAAAAAACCTGAGGCAAGGCGACTATCCCTGGTGTACCTGTAGACAATCAAGGGGCAGCTGCAAGTAGGTCACCAGCTAGCCAGGGGTTATTAAAATTAACCGCCACACAGTCCCCCCCCCCAGGGTTTCCTATCCTTCCCTATCCAGCTTACTCTACGTACCATGATAACAGAATTTGCACGCTCCCTCCAATGAGAGAGATGTGAGCTAAGCCAATACATCACCTTGTTCTTAAGTTCCCGATATGATTCCCCAATGGATCTGGAGGGGACATTCCCCAGAACAATAACATAAGTAGTTGCTTCCAGGTGGCAAATTTAACACTCCCTCTGGGTTGGTAGGAAACACTGGGTGCAGACTGCCCCCTTTATCGCCCAAAGGGCGGGGAGGAGCAACTGTTCTACGAGTTCCCCCCTCATACCCTAGCTTTGATACAACTTGGGTGGGGCCTACACCACCAAGGTCATGAGTTGACACAAGACCCCTCACAGGGCCAACAGAGTCAATTGACCCCTGTTGCTCCTCTAGTGGGCCCTGCTCCTGGCCTACCCCGCACCCCACCCTCCCCTTGATCAGCAGGGAAAATAACTCGGAAACCCCCCTGTCTTCAATGTGGGAAATTCTCGCCAAGATAGAGTCCAACTTATTATTTAACAGGGTCTCGAGGTCCCTAATTGAAACATTCCTGAGGGAGGAGATCCCCTCTTCTCCAGATGAGTTAGAAATAGGTTGAGCCATTGGCAGGGCCTCAGCAGGGGGCTCGGCTGGTACACAAGCCTTCCGTTTCCGCTTCCGGCTGATAACTGGTGTGGTGGAAATTATAGATCTGTCCATACCAGAAATAACCCCCCCCAGGATCTTCCTCGTGATCCCCAAATTGTTCCTTGTCATGAGGGGGCCCCTTCAGACTACAGCAAGCGAGTGACCTATGAGGGGCTGCAAGAGACGTGTCCCTGTCCAGCAAGAGCTTCCTTTCAACCAGCTCGATTTCTTTAGATACGCCCCCCACTGCCCAATGAAGAAAACCTTCTATGGTAGATACACCGGGGTGGCAGAATGGGGCAGAGGTTTGATAGTAGGTCCTTTCTTTTTTTCCATGGTCGCAGCGCCCTTAAGCACCATTTAACCCCTTAACAGGCTAAAAAACAAGCACAATATTGCCAAGTAAAAATCACCTGTGGATAACCAGGTGGAACAGTAAAACATAACAGTCACAGTAAAATAGGTCAGAGAGAGAAAGTACCTTGACCTTGTCCTGGGTGGTGTGTTACATTGGGGTAAATAACCTCCCAACTGCTGCCCAATGAAAAACGAGCCAACGGTGCTGCTGGCGGGAGCAGACGAGTGCTGCGGGATGCCTCTTAACAATTTATGGCACTCCGGTGCCCTCCAGTCTGAGCAGGTTGTGGCATCCCGCTGACCCAACAGGCAGGCTACCCGCTGGCCACACCGCACCCAGCTCACAGAACTCCCAAACCGCAGGAGCTCCTTCGGGTGTGCCGAGTTTGGCTCTGTCAATTTGGGGCGGCTGGCTAGCAGTTCTCCTCCGTGAGGCAGGTGGCGGTGGCAAATGGGGAAGCCCACAGGGCAATCCATGCAGCCAAGCTGTTCCGGACGCCCCTAAAACCGCCTCAAACCACCTCAATTTGCCTTAAAACCACCCCTCAGGAACGGCGAACATCAGCCGTGTGTCCCGCAGCGTCTCCTGTTTACGATCATAGTCATTAGTCACTACTGAAGTGTGCCTTCTAAGCCCACAGGGCAGTGTGCTATTATATAACAAGCATTGGCATAGCCAATAGGTCTCGCCTTTGGGGCCTTATAAATATTTAGCCAGAGCTATTGACTTTGCCAATGTCTTCAAGCTGTGCTGTAGAGAAGTGTGGCTGCTGTGCAGCATGCTGAAAAGTTATAATAAAAAAGTGTCAGAAGCATTTTTGTTACTTTATATATGACCAAGAAGGCATTATTGTAAAACTGAACAACCATATTAAAAAAAGTATTTACAATAAAAAATTTCCTCAGTTTTCTTTTGTTCTTGCAATGCTGGCAACTTGTTTCTGCCTATTGCAATGGTTGTTTGTTAAAGCTTTTTTTTTTGAGGGGGCATAAACAATCGGAGGGTGAAGGTTGGGAACTAGTACCTGTATTATAACACTAGCAGCGGCCAGACGCTAGGGGAGTATCAACAGATGCCAGATTCCGAGAGCAGGCTGAGGTGGTGCTGAGTGATGCTGAGGTGGTGGTGGTAGTGGTGGTGGTGGTGGTAACTGTTGCGGAGACGATGCTGAGGTGATGCTGAATGATACTCAGGTATTGCTGAGTGATATTGTCTTGGCACTGAGTGATGCTGTGGTGGGGCTGAGTGAAGCTGTGGTCGCGCTGAGTGATGCTGTGGTGGCGCTGAGTGAAGCTGTGGTGGCGCTGAGCGAAGCTGTGGTGGCGCTGAGCGAAGCTGTGGTGGCGCTGAGCGAAGCTGTGGTGGCGCTGAGCGATCCTGTGGTGGCGCTGAGCCATCCTGTGGTGGCGCGGAGCCATCCTGTGGTGGCGCGGAGCCATCCTGTGGTGGCGCGGAGCCATCCTGTGGTGGCGCGGAGCCATCCTGTGATGGCGCGGAGCCATCCTGTGATGGCGCGGAGCCATCCTGTGGTGGCGCGGAGCCATCCTGTGGTGGCGCGGAGCCATCCTGTGGTGGCGCGGAGTCATCCTGTGGTGGCGCGGAGCCATCCTGTGGTGGCGCGGAGCCATCCTGTGGTGGCGCGGAGCCATCCTGTGGTGGCGCGGAGCCATCCTGTGGTGGCGCGGAGCCATCCTGTGGTGGCGCGGAGTCATCCTGTGGTGGCGCGGAGCCATCCTGTGGTGGCGCGGAGTCATCCTGTGGTGGCGCGGAGTCATCCTGTGGTGATGTTGTGGTGCTGCAGAGTGATGCTGTGGTGCTGCAGAGTGATGCTGTGGTGCTGCAGAGTGATGCTGTGGTGCTGCAGAGTGATGCTGTGGTGGCGCTGAGTGATGCTGTGGTGGCGCTGAGTGATGCTGTGGTGGCGCTGAGTGATGCTGTGGTGGCGCTGAGTGATGCTGTGGTGGCGCCGAGTGATGCTGTGGTGGCGCCGAGTGATGCTGTGGTGGCGCCGAGTGATGCTGTGGTGGCGCCGAGTGATGCTGTGGTGGCGCCGAGTGATGCTGTGGTGGCGCCGAGTGATGCTGTGGTGGCGCCGAGTGATGCTGTGGTGGCGCCGAGTGATGCTGTGGTGGCGCCGAGTGATGCTGTGGTGGCGCCGAGTGATGCTGTGGTGGCGCCGAGTGATGCTGTGGTGGCGCCGAGTGATGCTGTGGTGGCGCCGAGTGATGCTGTGGTGGCGCCGAGTGATGCTGTGGTGGCGCCGAGTGATGCTGTGGTGGCGCCGAGTGATGCTGTGGTGGCGCCGAGTGATGCTGTGGTGGCGCCGAGTGATGCTGTGGTGGCGCCGAGTGATGCTGTGGTGGCGCCGAGTGATGCTGTGGTGGCGCCGAGTGATGCTGTGGTGGCGCCGAGTGATGCTGTGGTGGCGCCGAGTGATGCTGTGGTGGCGCCGAGTGATGCTGTGGTGGCGCCGAGTGATGCTGTGGTGGCGCCGAGTGATGCTGTGGTGGCGCCGAGTGATGCTGTGGTGGCGCCGAGTGATGCTGTGGTGCCGCCGAGTGATGCTGTGGTGCCGCCGAGTGATGCTGTGGTGGCGCCGAGTGATGCTGTGGTGCCGCCGAGTGATGCTGTGGTGGCGCCGAGTGATGCTGTGGTGGCGCCGAGTGATGCTGTGGTGGCGCCGAGTGATGCTGTGGTGGCGCCGAGTGATGCTGTGGTGGCGCCGAGTGATGCTGTGGTGGCGCCGAGTGATGCTGTGGTGGCGCCGAGTGATGCTGTGGTGGCGCCGAGTGATGCTGTGGTGGCGCCGAGTGATGCTGTGGTGGCGCCGAGTGATGCTGTGGTGGCGCCGAGTGATGCTGTGGTGGCGCCGAGTGATGCTGTGGTGGCGCCGAGTGATGCTGTTGTGGCGCCGAGTGATGCTGTGGTTGCGCCGAGTGATGCTGTGGTTGCGCTGAGTGATGCTGTGGTTGCGCTGAGTGATGCTGTGGTTGCGCTGAGTGATGCTGTGGTTGCGCTGAGTGATGCTGTGATGGCGCTGAGTGATGCTGTGATGGCGCTGAGTGATGCTGTGATGGCGCTGAGTGATGCTGTGATGGCGTTGAGTGATGCTGTGATGGCGTTGAGTGATGCTGTGATGGCGTTGAGTGATGCTGTGATGGCGTTGAGTGATGCTGTGATGGCGTTGAGTGATGCTGTGATGGCGTTGAGTGATGCTGTGATGGCGTTGAGTGATGCTGTGATGGCGTTGAGTGATGCTGTGATGGCGTTGAGTGATGCTGTGATGGCGTTGAGTGATGCTGTGATGGCGTTGAGTGATGCTGTGATGGCGTTGAGTGATGCTGTGATGGCGTTGAGTGATGCTGTGATGGCGTTGAGTGATGCTGTGATGGCGTTGAGTGATGCTGTGATGGCGTTGAGTGATGCTGTGATGGCGTTGAGTGATGCTGTGATGGCGTTGAGTGATGCTGTGATGGCGTTGAGTGATGCTGTGATGGCGTTGAGTGATGCTGTGATGGCGTTGAGTGATGCTGTGATGGCGTTGAGTGATGCTGTGATGGCGTTGAGTGATGCTGTGATGGCGTTGAGTGATGCTGTGATGGCGTTGAGAGATGCTGTGATGGTGCTGAGAGATGTTGTGTTGGTGCTGAGAGATGTTGTGTTGGTGCTGAGTGATGCTGTGCTGGCTCTGATTGATGCTGTGCTGGCTCTGATTGATGCTGTGGTTGCACTGAGTGATGCTGTGGTGATGCTGAGTGATGCTGTGGTGTTGCCGAGTGAGAGATAGAGTGAAGATATAATGCCCAATTAGAGAGGGTGGTGAGAGAGAAAGAGAGAGAAAGGGTGTACATAGAATAAAGAGTGGAGCGGGATAGAGAGAGAGAGAGAAAGAAGGGAGAGAGAGTGAATGAAGGAGTTTGAAAGAGAAACAGATAAAGGGGTGAGAGAGAATGAAAGGCTAAAAAAGATAGAGAGGCGAGAGTTAATTAAGTAGAGAGAGAATTAGAGAGGGGAGAGAAGGAGAGAGACAATAAGAGTGGGGGGTGTGGAGTTTAAATAGAGTGAAGAAGTGACGCGGAAAAAGTAACCTTAAATATAGCTTTGTGCTTTGCGTGAATAAATATTTTTTTTTAAAACAGAGTGAGACAAAAATACTGGTAATTAGGCTGTGACTCCCAATATAAAACAAATTGCGATATAAGGTGAAATCAACCCACCGAAGCAATATTTCTAACTAGACAAAAAAAAGCTTGCATTTCAATGCTAATCGCTGTTGTTTTTCATGTGACTGTAGTCCAGGGCCGTCAGTTGGTAATGTGAGCTGCTGCTGCGATTGAAACATCAGAGTCCAGAGAGTTAATGAGCCATGAGGAGGAAATGAGGAAGAGATAGGAAACCCAGATGGCAGCTGCGCGCGTGCACGCTACCGTGAACGCAAGCTAGTCGCCAGCCGAAAGCCAGTGGGTTTGCACTTCCAAAACCCGCTTACTAAAACTCTAGGCTAGACCAGCGCAAGCGCTGGTGCAGGCCAAGACCTAAAAATAGGGCACATTACATATTGAGGTTAGCGTGACCTCACAATGAAATAAAAATCTAAACTATTTCATGTGTAGGCCTAGCTAGACTTTTACCTAATAGGCTTAGAAGAGATAAAAATCTTTATTTTTCACCTCCGCATGGGAGAAGACTAGAAAACTGCTTCAAAGTTATTTCTTGCTTAGTTTTAAAATCTGACTTAATGGCAAAATCCGATTTTTGATAACTTAAGCAAAAAGAGTAACTTTGCAAAACTTTACTTTAAGCGGCCAGAACTGACCGAAAACCAGTTCTGCCAATCATCACACCTCCAGAGCTGAAATTCACATGTTTAGGCTAGGAGAGTTAACGACTGGCTCAGAGAACAATGGCCTGGCTCAGAGAGCAATGGCCTGGAGGGCAATGGGTTTTAATTGCTGACCACTTTCCAATAATTAGTTATCTGGGAGTGGACAGGAACAGTAGGCAGAACAAAAGGCAGCTTTAGCTCGACTTTTTTGACTTGGAGATGCCAAGGAGGGATTCTCCGATTTGTTCCCAGGGCCCTCCCTAGACAGTCAGGCTACAGCAAGAGGGAAAAACATTTGTAACCCTGTCGGGTAGGGGAGTGGTTAAGAAGCTGAAAATAGGCCTGCCTGGTGGCAGCTGGTTCCTGTCGTGTTGAAACAGGGGACCGTGGGCAATTTTACAGTAAGGCAAAGATGAAGTGCGGCAAAAGGAGGTTGAGGGATACGAAAAAATAGTTAGTGTTTGGTTGTAGACTTTCTCCACTCATTTGCTAGTGCATAGGATAAATCTGTCACCTCAATCACCTCAGAACTTTTCTGGAACTGGGAAGACTCCACTATAAAAAGGTGGCCCTGCTGGAAGAAGAATCCCGACTTCTAACTCTTCCAGGAAAAAGAGGCCTCACTCAAGGTCTTTTGAATCCTGCTGGCATCCAGGGACTGGAGCTGCTCTCGAAGGGTCCAGTGGGTGACCTCCTGTTTACCTGCTTCAGGAACACAAAAGCAATAGTACTCTTGACTCCAAGAGGGCCCAGCTGACTAAAGAGGACTAGGCCCTGCAGGAGACCCCGCAAGAGAGAGACCTGGTACCCACAAGTTTACCCTAAGGAGCTAGGGGCTGACCAGAAGACGTTTTACCAGCAGTTAGAAACTAAGCCTGTAGTTAAATGTTTGACCAGCTCCATCACAGTTAGCCTGAAATTGCACATAGTTCCCAGCCCACTGCGAGGAGCAGCTGCTTAATAAACTACTACAGACACAGATGGCAGCAGATATTCCCCCCCCCCCCAAACAGCTTTTCTGTTTTCACTCCTGCTGCAAGGTCGAGTGGATCTTTTGTTCTAAGCTTTTGCTCAGAACACTCACTGATGAAATCTTGTATGCACATGTGCCTCCTAAGTGCAACAGCATTACAATGCAGGTCAACTTGTTTGACTCAGGAAAAAAAAGCTACATGTTAGAGACACAGGTTTGCATTAGGGCAACAAGTAGTCCACTTGGTTTGTGGTGACTGTGCAGCCCCATCTCCCTTGGGCAATTCGGCTATGGCTGAGCTGGCCTATAGGGAGATGCAAAAGAAACAATTGATGGACGGAATGCTGGACAATGCAAACATTCACCCCCAGTCACAAGGATCTGGGTTAAATCCATCATTCTTTTGCTCACCACACCACCCCAGTTTGGACCCAGCCATATGCAAATCAGTCTTGACCCTGTTCCTTGTGGGAACAGTCCAGCCCGAACTGCCAAGCCAGGTCCTCCCTGGACCGAAAACAAGCATCCTGGGACCGGTTTCAGGGCATCACCCTTCTTCAGCCAGGCTAGCTTGAATTCAGTGGTGTAGTGAGCACGGGACCCACGTCTGGGCATACCCTTCCCACTTAGGGCGACAAATGCAAAAGAAACAATTGATGGACGGAATGCTGGACAATGCAAACATTCACCCCCAGTCACAAGGATCTGGGTTAAATCCATCATTCTTTTGCTCACCACACCACCCCAGTTTGGACCCAGCCATATGCAAATCAGTCTTGACCCTGTTCCTTGTGGGAACAGTCCAGCCCGAACTGCCAAGCCAGGTCCTCCCTCGACCGAAAACAAGCATCCTGGGACCGGTTTCAGGGCATCACCCTTCTTCAGCCAGGCTAGCTTGAATTCAGTGGTGTAGTGAGCACGGGACCCACGTCTGGGCATACCCTTCCCACTTAGGGCAACAAATGCAAAAGAAACAATTGATGGACGGAATGCTGGACAATGCAAACATTCACCCCCAGTCACAAGGATCTGGGTTAAATCCATCATTCTTTTGCTCACCACACCACCCCAGTTTGGACCCAGCCATATGCAAATCAGTCTTGACCCTGTTCCTTGTGGGAACAGTCCAGCCCGAACTGCCAAGCCAGGTCCTCCCTGGACCGAAAACAAGCATCCTGGGACCGGTTTCAGGGCATCACCCTTCTTCAGCCAGGCTAGCTTGAATTCAGTGGTGTAGTGAGCACGGGACCCACGTCTGGGCATACCCTTCCCACTTAGGGCGACAAATGCAAAAGAAACAATTGATGGACGGAATGCTGGACAATGCAAACATTCACCCCCAGTCACAAGGATCTGGGTTAAATCCATCATTCTTTTGCTCACCACACCACCCCAGTTTGGACCCAGCCATATGCAAATCAGTCTTGACCCTGTTCCTTGTGGGAACAGTCCAGCCCGAACTACCAACCCAGGTCCTCCCTGGACCGAAAACAAGCATCCTGGGACCGGTTTCAGGGCATCACCCTTCTTCAGCCAGGCTAGCTTGAATTCAGTGGTGTAGTGAGCACGGGACCCACGTCTGGGCATACCCTTCCCACTTAGGGCGACAAATGCAAAAGAAACAATTGATGGACGGAATGCTGGACAATGCAAACATTCACCCCCAGTCACAAGGATCTGGGTTAAATCCATCATTCTTTTGCTCACCACACCACCCCAGTTTGGACCCAGCCATATGCAAATCAGTCTTGACCCTGTTCCTTGTGGGAACAGTCCAGCCCGAACTGCCAAGCCAGGTCCTCCCTGGACTGAAAACAAGCATCCTGGGACCGGTTTCAGGGCATCACCCTTCTTCAGCCAGGCTAGCTTGAATTCAGTGGTGTAGTGAGCACGGGACCCACGTCTGGGCATACCCTTCCCACTTAGGGCGACAAATGCAAAAGAAACAATTGATGGACGGAATGCTGGACAATGCAAACATTCACCCCCAGTCACAAGGATCTGGGTTAAATCCATCATTCTTTTGCTCACCACACCACCCCAGTTTGGACCCAGCCATATGCAAATCAGTCTTGACCCTGTTCCTTGTGGGAACAGTCCAGCCCGAACTGCCAAGCCAGGTCCTCCCTGGACCGAAAACAAGCATCCTGGGACCGGTTTCAGGGCATCACCCTTCTTCAGCCAAGCTAGCTTGAATTCAGTGGTGTAGTGAGCACGGGACCCACGTCTGGGCATACCCTTCCCACTTAGGGCTACAAATGCAAAAGAAACAATTGATGGACGGAATGCTGGACAATGCAAACATTCACCCCCAGTCACAAGGATCTGGGTTAAATCCATCATTCTTTTGCTCACCACACCACCCCAGTTTGGACCCAGCCATATGCAAATCAGTCTTGACCCTGTTCCTTGTGGGAACACTCCAGCCCGAACTGCCAAGCCAGAAAACTGTTTCTTTTGCATATGTCGCCCTAAGTGGGAAGGGTATGCCCAGACGTGGGTCCCGTGCTCACTACACCACTGGATTCAAGCTAGCCTGGCTGAAGAAGGGTGATGCCCTGAAACCGGTCCTAGGATGCTTGTTTCCGGTCAGGGAGGACCTGGCTTGGCAGTTCGGGCTGGACTGTTCCCACAAGGAACAGGGTCAAGACTGATTTGCATATGGCTGGGTCCAAACTGGGGTGGTGTGGTGAGCAAAGAATGATGGATTAAACCCAGATCCTTGTGACTGGAGGTGAATGTTTGGATTGTCTAGCATTCCGTCCATCAACTGTTTCTTTTGCATATGTCAGCCCTGAAGTGGGAAGGGTATGCCCAGACGTGGGTCCCGTGCTCACTACACCACTGGATTCAAGCTAGCCTGGCTGAAGAGGTGATGCCCTGAAACCGGTCCTAGGATGCTTGTTTCCGGTCCAGGGAGGACCTGGCTTGGCAGTTCGGGCTGGACTGTTCCCACAAGGAACAGAGTCAAGACTGATTTGCATATGGCTGGGTCCAAACTGGGGTGGTGTGGTGAGCAAAGAATGATGGATTAAACCCAGATCCTTGTGACTGGGGTGAATGTTTGCATTGTCTAGCATTCCGTCCATCAGCTGTTTCTTTTGCATATGTACGCCCTAAGTGGGAGAGTATGCCTAGACATGGGTCCGTGCTCACTACACCACTGGATTCAAGCTAGCCTGGCTGAAGAAGGTGATGCCCTGAAGCCGATCTAGGATGCTTGTTTCCGGTCCAGGGAGGACCTGGCTTGGCAGTTCGGGCTGGACTGTTCCCACAGAGGACAGGGTCAAGACTGATTTGCATATGGCTGGGTCCAAACTGGGGTGGTGTGGTGAGCAAAGAATGATGGATTAAACCCAGATCGCTTGTGACTGAGAGTGAATGTTTGCATTGTCTAGCATTCCGTCCATCAACTGTTTCTTTTGCATATGTCAGCCTAAGTGGGAAGAGTATGCTCAGGCGTGGGTCCCGTGCTCACTACACCACTGGATTCAAGCTAGCCTGGCTGAAGAAGGGTGATGCCCTGAAACCGGTCCTAGGATGCTTGTTTCCGGTCCAGGGAGGACCTGGCTTGGCAGTCAGGCTGGACTGTTCCCACAAGGAACAGGATCAAGACTGATTTGCATATGGCTGGGTCCAAACTGGGGTGGTGTGGTGAGCAAAAGAATGATGGATTAAACCCAGATCCTTGTGACTGGGGGTGAATGTTTGCATTGTCTAGCATTCCGTCCATCAACTGTTTCTTTTGCTATAGGGAGATACGGCCGCCTAAAGGAAGGTAGTTTATAGTGCGTGTGACACCACTGAAAGTCAGGTAGGCTCATTGTGTATAGAATAAGGACAATGAAACTCCCTGGGTGGGCACAGCACAAAATGTCTCAGCCTTTCCCTTATCACAACTCGGCCCTTTTTCCATAATAGCGAGGCAAAGGGAAGCTGCTGAGCAGCTCTATTAATACTTCCTGCCTCGCTAGTGAAGAGGCGGTCAGCGAGAACCAAACCAATTTCATCTGTCATTGGGAGTGCCCAGGTACTTTATGTGGTCTAATCATGCAGGGCCCACTCCTGCCCCACTAAGAATTGTCTGGGCAGCTGATCACAATCATTGTGAGACTCTTCCCAGGCTGTGGTAATGTAACTGAAGAACAAAGGCTTCTCTTTACTTTAAAGGGTGGCGGGCACAGATGCAAGTGCAGGCCACTGGGGAGAGGGGGTTGGCTGCTGCTGTGGATAAGTATAGAAAGTAATGCAGCACTTCACTTGCAGGCAGCAAGGGAGCGAAAAGACCAATCTTTGACGCTCCACATAGAGTTTCTCCTTTCCTGTTGAGCTGTCTCTCACTCCTAGTAGAGAGGTCACTCACACTTCATAAACTTCACATTTCTCATGGCATGTGTGACACCTTCAGCAAGCCTGTTCTGGCTTTTTAACCATTGGCACTTTGCATTCGGGTTTGTGTAGCTCCACTTTTAAACACTGACAACACTGGGCCTCCTGTATCAATTTGGGAAATTGCCATTACACAGTTGCGATTTTCTGCAAATCGCAATTTGGCAATCGCTATTCCTAATGTATGAAACTTCATGAGTTTTTTTTGCGTTTCCTAGTGGGTCGCAAATTGACCTACCTTATGAATCTTAATGAGGTAGGTCGTAATTTGCGACTCAGTGGGAATAGCTAAAAAAATCACAGGGATGGTGGCCTGCTGAGGTCAGAAGACCACCATGTCCATGATTGCTTTAAAATAAAGCAATCATTTTTTTTTTTTAATGCAACCAGTTTTCCTTAAAGGAAAACTGGTTGCATTTAAAAAAGAAAAATGAAAAGTTTTCTTTTAATTTCTTAAGAGCAGGCAGTGGTCCTTAGGACCACTGCCTGATCTGAAAAAATGTTTATGCTACCAGTTCGAAAGGGGAAGGGGTCCCTTGGGGACCCCTTTGCATTTGCGAATGGGTTACCACCTACTTGAAGTAGGTGGTAAAATGTGAATGTTTTGCAACAGCATTTCGGCCACAAAACATTCCTACATACCACAGCGATTTGGTATTAGGAAGGGACGCTCTGAACACGCCCCTTCCTAATACCGAATCGGTATGTATTCGCAATTCTAAAATGCGATTCAGTAACATGTTATCAAATCGCAAATTGGAATTCATACATACCAAAATGCATTTTACTGGTTGCAAACGGCCAGATTCTGCGAATCGGGCTGTTTGCGACTAGTAAAATGCATGATACATGTGGGCCATTGTAAGCATATTTTTTCAAATCCCAAAATACAACGTGCCACACAAACCATGTTGGGTACATGGCAACTATGCCTTCCCACTGAACAGCCTCTCACATCCCATAGAGCAGCAACATAATCATTAACATAATCATGATAGAATAGCCTCTCAACCAACATAGGGACTGAATAGGAGTTAGGCAGTACAGTATCTCCATGGGAGATACAGCCCTGACTGATTCCAATTAGGGCAGTGTTTACAGACCTGATATTACTGGGTCCATGGCTGACATATCGGGGGCTGTGGGCATAAAGGGGAGCAGATAACACCATCCCAACTCACCAGGCCCAGCCACAGGCCACCACGCCCCATCCCAGAGCAGCAACAGAGCTCCTGAATGAGGCAGAGGCACTTGGTGAGAGACAGCCCTAGCAACACAAAAGATGGGTAGGGCAGCCAAAGCTCCACCCCAGCCTGCAGGAACCTGGCTGCACTCTCCTAGCGCCCCAATACTCACAAGTGCCCTGGCCCGAGGAAGAATCCAGATGCAGACAACAGCCCTCAGACAGCCTCCAACTCCCCCCCCCCCAATCCCCTCCACCCGGAATCAGCATTGCCTTAGAGAGAGAGCACAGCCATGGGACAGAGGCAAAGGCCAACAATTCACACCGCTCCCACGAGGACAGCAGTGACACCACTGGGAAACACCAACAGCCCCCCTGCTGTTCCCCACGAAAATCCACCCAACGCCCACCCCCAACCTGGGACAAACCCCATTCCCATTTACTACATGCTTCAAGCAGGCGATAAATTGGAGCATTAACCCGGTCAGAATTGGGAAACCTATGCAAATTTGACCATTCTTTTCCATTCCGGTTCGTCTAACAGTCAGTTGGACAGTTCAGAGGTGAAATTACCAACCAAAAATGGTCGTTTTGGCCCACCTGCACCACCCAGTTTGTGATCAGGGATACAGTGGCTTTAGACTACTTGCAGAGAGGAACCTCACACTCCAGTGAAGTGGTTATTTCCTACCCACTAAATGGGGTAGTGAGCAATCATACCCCAAACAGCAGAAACTTACATCCCATTGAATGTTTTTTCAGTCACTCACCGTAGTAGTGTCTCGCTACCCATAATAAGACTTCTCATTCCACAAGAAGCTACTGCTCACCCATGCTAAAAAAAGCCCCTCACTAATTCTCATGCTGAACCTGAAAAGTCATCCTACTCCTGCATGCTGCTGCTCAACCTTGATAGGGGTTTCTTTCATCCCTCAGTATCGCTGTGTCCAGCTCTTTAGCTGTATCAGAAATCGGAAGCCCCCTAGCATTCAGCACTACAAGGTCCCCTTGAAGACTGCTAGACTATGGCTGGCTCCAAAGTGCTTCTGTGTAGTCATTATTAGGGTGGAACCGCGGGGCGTGGCCAAGCACCTAAGATGGCGGACGTGTTCTAGCGGAGCTGCGGGTCCCATCCCCCGTTTATCCTGTACATCGCGGCGCAAAGCCTGCTACAAGCTCCCTCTCTGGGCTATCCGGTAGTGAGGAACCCCTGCTACGGCTGACGTGGAGTGGCTTGCCGCGCCTGATGCGCTATTAGGAGCAGACTGCTGAGGAGGCCTGCAGCGCGTCAGATCAGGTGCATTTCGGAAAATGGCGGAGGATGCTGAGTGAAGCTAAGCCCCCTCCAGTCCGCCTGGAACACACAGCCTGGAGCGCCCGGGGCCGCTGGCAACTGCCGCACCCAGTGGCGGACCGTGAGGCACATTGTGCACTCGGCAGGACCGGTGGAACTGCTGTCTGCCGCCCGGACGGCTGGAAGGGAGGCCCCCGCTGACGGAAGTGAAGCGGGGATGTGAAGCTGGCTGCTTCGCGACTGGGGAGCTGCTGACACAGGTGAGCCCTGGGGCTGATACTTGGCGGAGGCGAAGGGAGGTCCGGGGGTCGGCCGGGCCCAGGCCCTCCTTGATCTACAGGGACGTAGCGCTGCTGGGCACTCGGCGACCAGAGGAAGACTACTGGCGTGGGCAGACAGTGCCTTGGGCCTAAGCTGTCCTGCGGGAGGAGTCTGCAGTGTGTGCTCTATAGTGGGTGAAGCAGTGGGCTGGCCCCGGGGGAGGTCCGGGGGCTGATCGGGCCTAGACTCTCCCGGGTGGTCCCCTCGTCCTGTGGCAGACACCTAGATCCCGTTTGGACCTGAGCCGCTCTTGCAGGCACGGGGGAGAGGCAGGCCCAGAGTCACAGCCGGTGCTGGCTGGGCGCATGTGATCCGTCCTCTTAGCGGCATCGACCCTGCTGAAGCAGGGAATCCACGGCTCTCCGGTTGGGGGATTGGCGCCACCGGTTCTGGTAGAGAATGGGAGCCTGACTGCGGGCCCGGGGGTCGATCGGGCCCAGGCCTCACCCTGTGCATTGTTGGGCCCCGCTAGAGCCGAGCTGAGTGACACTTGCCCCCACTTAACCGTGCCCTGGAACTCTGTGAGGGGCACCAAAAGAAGCACCAGACTCCCCAGAGGCTGGTCTGGCAATATACCGCTGAGAGGGCGCTGCCCTCCGGAATGTGGCTGCTTTGACTCGCCACGGGGATTGGTGTGGAGCGTCCTGTCCCCCCACGTGGCGACAGTGGTCTTCGTGATTGAACGGGACAGTGCTTGACCCTGTTGTTGTGTTGGACAGAGACTGGGGGCTGAGCGTACAGTTGGTCCCCCCCCTGGGGCTGGTAGTGCCTAGGCACCGCACCACAGGCAATTTACAGAACCCCAGGCCCAGACACAGATCCTGCCCAAACTGTACTGGGGCCCTCTGGACATGCCAGCTTGTGTTCGTGTCGCAGCCACCATTCTTTATCCCGGGGTCAGCTTTGAACAGAGGAGAACACCAGCCGAGCGCGGTGCCAGAAGAGATACGGATTCTGGGTTCTCCCGCTCCCCTCCTCTCGCGCAAGAATAGACTCTAGCTTGGGACACTGGTAAACAAGTGGGCCCTCATCAGGCACTGGAGAATCAGCACTCTCGTTCATCACTGGCCCGCAATTATCTGTCAGACAGGGGGGCACCTACCACAAAACCTGCGTGCTCTGGCGAAGAGCGTAGAGAAAATTGCGTCGGCGTCAGACAGACTCGCAGCATCATCTGATCCACATGCCGAGTGTGCAGCAAATAGTTATGGGGCGTCTCCGTTCGACTAATCAACAGGATACTGCATCTCACACTACGGGTCGGGGTGCCTCGGGAGGCACGGGGAAGCCTTCAGAACATGACCACCCGGACCTCTCGGCCAAGTTGGACACAGTCCTGGCAGCAGTGGAAAGAATAGGCGCGACACTTGAGCAGACCCGTGCTTCCCTAGAAAGCAGAATAGATGGCATTACAACGGATTTCATGCTCTTGCGTGCGGATCACCACAAGCTGTCAGATCGCGTACATGAAAATGAAGTTGCCCTAGCGGACCTCCAACCGAGAACTCGTAATCATACAGCGACCTTGCAGGACCTAATGGAGCGGGTCTGCACCCTAGAAGAGAAGATCGACGATGCCGAAGGGAGGTCTCATTGTAACAATATTCGAGTAATTGGCCTGCCAGATGGGGCAGAAGGCTCGAACCCGGAAGGCTACATAGAGTCCTGGATGAAAGAATTATTACCCCCCGGATTGCTTTCTCCACAATTTGTTGTTGAACGTGCACATAGGGTCCCCCTGCGTAAGCCTCCGCCAGGAGCCAGCCCACGCCCCTTTCTGTTTCGCCTATTGAACTTCCGTGACCGTTATGCGATATTAAGGGAAGTGGGGAAGCACCCGGGTCCTAGAGTGCAGAATGTGTCCGTCGCCTTCTTGCCGGACTACACCGCCCAGGTACAGAAGAGACGCGTCACCTTTATGGCAGTCAAGCGACAGCTGAGAGACCTTGACCTCCGGTACTCCCTACTCTTTCCGGCTCGCCTACGGGTCATTCGCAGTGGCAACACCAGATACTTTGACACTCCGACGGAGGCCTGGGACTGGCTGGAGGAAAGTGGACCAGCAACCATGCCCAGGCCTTGTGATGAATTTCAGTTGCAGAAAAGGACCCGACGTAACCGTCGGAGATGTAGAGGCAGAGACATGTGGCCAAAGCCACCTCCTGCAACCGCCCCGGACCCTGAACAGGTGAGGTCGGAATGCCAGGAGGCGCTACAAGTGGCAGCAGCGCTGCATCCAACGAAACCTTCGTCGCCGACTGGTCCTGCGAGTTCCCCAACTGAGTCACAAGAAGGCACTGAATCTGCTCCGGATTGGTCATCGGCCACTAGCTCTCCACACCTACCGGACGTCACATCCCAGACATCAGATTAAATTATTTGACGATGCTGAATGAACTGACTCTTTCATACCCCAAATACTGGTAAAGGGGTGATGTCGCCTTAGCCTCCCTCCCACCCGCGCCTGGTTCCTCTTTTCTTTCTTTTCACAATACTGCAGCGGCATGTGCAGGCGATGTTTCCATGTCCCACACAGCATTATCATTGTCCAATACACAGGGGATGTGCCGCACCGGCCTGTTCCTATCCCACATTCCTCCTGCCCGTACCCACACCAGTCTTCACACTGGAATAGTTGCTGCCATTGTTGGGCAAAGAAGTAGTTTGGACGAGCCTCACCACGAGGTTCGCCCTAATCGTTAACATGGTTACGGTTCATGTTCCTAGCTCTAGTTCACCATGGTCAGCCCGACACCCCCACGCACATTACATATCAGATGTTACACAGCTTGCTCCAAACCAACCAGAGCAGTACAATAGTCAGACATGACACAGGTTAAAGTAGTCAGTCACGTGGAATATACGCGGCATGCACACGCCCACACGCAGGTATTCTATATTCTCCTACTTACAATGGCACACGGCAGGTATTGCATTACTTCAGGAAACGCACATGTCACGGGTCGAGCTGGAGCGCTTGCGCAAGCGGTGGAGAGGCCAGATATTCGGCACCACATATTCAGCACATGCACAGGGCACATTGATATGGGTCAGAGCGGGAATCCCGTTTGTCCGTGAGGAGGACACAAGCGACGCAGAGGGTAGGTACACTTTTGTAAAAGGATGCTTGAACGGCCATGAGATTCTGCTAGGTTCCCTTTATGCCCCTAACACAGACCAAGCCTCCTTCCTCGACCGCATATCTGAGGTGGTAGCTCAATGGAGTGGGATCCCCTGGTTGGTGGGAGGGGATTTTAACTCAGTGCTCAATGTGGATCTGGATAGGTCATTCCCGCCCCTCAACAGAACCCCCTCTGCATCCAATGCGCAGGCCCTCTCAAGCTGGCTCACGCATTGGGCTCTGCTGGATGTGTGGCGAATCCTTAATCCCGCTGCTCGCGTCTATTCTCACTATTCTGCAGTGCACAGGCTACATGTGCGCTTGGACAAACTGGTGGGATCGCAGGCTTTACTCCCATTGGTTCAGAATTTTGAATACCTGGGTCGGACCCACTCCGATCATAATCCCCTGTTGATGCAGCTCGGATGGGAGGCACAACGCCCCCCGGCCCCCACGTGGCGACTCCAGCCTAGTGCACTGGAGGACCCGGCGTTTCGTTCATCACTGGGGACGGCAATATTGGCGTACTTTGAACTGAATGAGGACACAGCTAGCGATGCACTCATAGAATGGGAGGCATTTAAAGAATTGATTAGAGGCCATTGCATGGGAGCCACGTGGAATGTCCGTAAGCAGCTATCTGACTCCCTTGCAAGGATCGAAACCCAGCTATTGCGCTACGAACGAGGAGGAGAGGGGGCGGCTAGAAATTTGCGACGCCTAGAAACACTACGCTCAGAACACACGGACCAACTGGAGCAGCTTCGTTGCCACAATTACGCTGCACATACGGCTCGCACGCACACGGCAGCAGATAGAGCAGGCAGATTGCTAGTCTGGTTGATCCGGCAAGAACATGCCCACGCCCCAATCGGGGCGCTGCGGGCAACCACGGGGCAGATGTTGGTTACGCAGCATGAAATACATGAGGCCCTGACAGAACATTATGCACGCCTATATCAATCCCGTAGTAGCTGCGATGAACATGACCTGGTGAGGTTTCTTGGCAGCTTACAGTTACCCACAGTGGCAGAAGAATACAGGGAGATGCTCAATGAACAGATCTCGTTGGAAGAGATCGGAGATGCCAGACAATCTCTAGCTTCCGGGAAGACCCCAGGGCCGGATGGGCTACCGGCAGAGTACTATAAGGCATACCGCATCTCACTTGTGCAGCGTCTCAACACCGTGTTCACTACTGCATTAGAGACTCAGCAACTCCCCCCTTCTATGCGCGAAGCGCACCTGGTGTCACTGTTGAAGCCCGGCAAAGACCCAGTGGAGATGGGCTCCTATAGACCCCTGGCCCTGCTCAACACTGATTATGAGATACTCGCGAAAGTGTTAGCGGACAGATTGGCACAAGCAGTCCCAGCACTGGTCCATACAGACCAAAATGGCTTTGTGCCAGCCCGCAGTACTTCCCTCAACCTGCAGCGGTTCTTTAGGGTGTCAACATATGCTGCGGGGGTGTGGCCAAGGGCGGGGTGCCTTGTACTGGACCTGGAAAAGGCCTTTGATTCCCTGGAGTGGAATTACCTCTTTGCAGTGCTTGAGAAATTTGATCTAGGCCCAATCTTTATTCAACTAGCACGCCTGCTCTACAAAAATCCCACAGTCAGAGTCAAAGTGGGCCCCTACATGTCGGATTCCCTTCCAATACAGAGAGGTACACGGCAGGGGTGCCCCTTGTCCCCACTCCAGTTTGCGCTCGCAATGGAGCCGCTACCGGAGGTGCTGCGCACCCGGCTAGGAGATGGGGTGCCCCTAGGGGATGCCACGCATCAGGTGTCGCTCTATGCGGATGATCTTCTCATTTACATAAGGGATATTAACAGAGTCCCTGCTCAACTGGCCCAATTGCTGGAAGATTTTGCTGTACTCTCTGGGTTGAAAGTGAATATAGACAAATCCTGCCTCTACCCATTCAGGCAGGGGCTCCGGGACCCGGGTCTCAGCATGAGTGGCAAACGTGTGCAATGGAAGCCGGATACGTTCCGCTACCTGGGAATCCAGATCTACCGCCAGTCAGATGATCTCTTTGATGGGAACCTGGGGAGGGCGGTGACGTCCATTAAATCGCAGATGCGGTTTTGGAGCACGCTGCCTCACTAAAATGGTGATCCTCCCGCGTCTCCTATATTATTTTACAAATTTTCCAATATACATACCAGCCTCCTTCTTCACTACCTTAGAGAAGCAGATTAGGGATTTCATCTGGAGCACCGCCAGGCATAGAATGGCACTGAAAAAGCTGTACTTACCGACAGACCAAGGTGGGCTGGAGGCTCCTTGTTTCGAGCATTACTACCTAGCCTCTCAGCTGCAGTGGATCGCACGGTGGCTGTCAGGTCGTCACTGTGAAGATACTGCAACTACGCAGCCGCCCTACCTTCTGAAGCAAATAGTCGGGCTATTCCATCCAGGTGCAAGACTGAGACCGCCGGAACCCCTGTTGCTTGACGTGGCCCATAAATGCTTTCGCAGGAGCTTATACATAACGCGAAATGTGATCCCTTATGCGCCGGCGATACCCTTAGAGGGAACTCCCAGTGGGCAGGCGGGACTTACTGTGCCAGCGATCAGGGGTTGGCAGGAGAAGGGCATCCAAACACTTGGAGACATATATCATGAAGGGGCGCTCACACCATACACAACGCTAGTAGAGGAAGAGGGGCTGCCACCAGGGCAATTCCTCGCCCATCGCGCGCTGGTAGCCTCACTCACGGCCAAATGGGGGGATGTCACTACCGAGCCACGGACGCATCTTACCATGCAGTACTTGCACGTCATGGGACAGGGCAGGCATCTAACGCGCTGGTTCGCAGCCTCACTCAGAACTCATGCAGCGATTAGCCTCGATACACTCCGCCACAAATGGGAACAGGACCTGGGTCACCAGTTCACCGACACGGAATGGACCCGAGTGCTTGCGATCCCGACACGCATCCCCAGGAATATGCGCTTCCGACAGATACAGCTATACATAGTACATAGGGCATATCTCACGCCTATTGCACAAGTTCCACAGGACACCCAACACGAAGGTCACATCCAGATTTTTAGACCTGAGAATGATAGTAGCCAAGAGGCTGATAACGAAAAGGTGGAAAGCGCCAGACTCTTCCCCCCCATATACAGGCCTGGCGGAGCTCCATGCTCGCGTGGGCCAAGGCTGAAAGCCTCGCCATCAGACGTGAAGAAACCCTGGGGCTGCGTAAGGTTCCCATCGCAACATACTGGGATGCTCTCTACACTGAATTACAACGGAACACAGGCACGGCAACCGGGGACTCCTCTGATGCGCAGGCTATAGGTACCTAGCATGCATGCAAACTGAGATAGCGTATACACCACGGCACCCGTTCACTGGCAAATACGCCCTGACTGTATCTGTATACAACCGCACACTTTAGTAGCCGCAGGCTGTAAGAGTAACATACAACGCTACGCATGGAAACGGGGAGGGGTTGAGGGCTCAGCAATTGTTACACGTGTTTCTTTCTTTTTTCTCTTTTTTGCTGTTAGTTTATGCAAATCTTGTGTTGTTTGAATCTATAACAGTTGCCTAACCGGCTATGAGTACCGGTACAACCACTTTATCTGTATGTTAGCGTAAGTAAAGGCGTGCAGAGGTAGGAATGTCATAGCGTATATACTCCAACGGTCAATCAGAAATGTAATCCAATATGTAATTGACATGACTTCTGTCCCCCCCCCTTTTTTTGTTTTCTTCCCTCGCCTACCTATTGGGCACGAATTGCAACTGCAACTAAAACTCTTGTTTTAACAGCATTTATACTGCCTTGTGAATGCGATAGGAGTATACAAATGTATATGTACCGTACCTCATGTAACAGAATGCCCAGCAATGCCTATATATATATATATATATATATATATATATATATATATATATATATGCTGTATGTTGTCGTAAAAATATAAAAACTTAATAAAATAGATTTGCAAAAAACAAAACAAAAATTAGGGTGGAACCGCACATTTCAAAGTGAAGGTACATCATTTCACTATCCCTAGTCCTAAACATTACCCTAACCCATTTTATGTGACATTTCTTATCAGAAGCAAGTTCATGTATTCATTTTTTTGTATTTTATTAAGTGTTCTTTATATTACTGTTGCTATTAAAGTTATCTTTATACATTTATCTTTATTTTGGTTTCTTAGCAAATACATCATGTCAGCTATTCCCAAACAGGGTGGTTAACTTACATAGAGAAGGTGGCCTGAAGGTTGGTTTATGTTACAACATGACACCATTATCATAGCACATAATGCAGGCCAATATTCAGCCAGTGCCCTGATTGGATTTTGCATATCATATTGTCCTGGCTTACAAGTGCTCTGTCCACATATTTAACCCTGTATCTCAATCTTAATCTAAAAATGCCCCTCTCCACACACAGCTCCGCCATTTCACCTCAATTCCAACATACATAGGCAAACAGCTATGCCAGTGCGCCCTAACCATGACCTGCACATATCGTACACATACAGCTCTGCCAGCGTACCTCAAAACCAACATGCACATAATCTACATTCATACAGCTCTGCTGCTGCACATCACTCTGACTTGCACAAATGCTGTGAATGCACACCTGTGGCAGTGTACTTCAACCCCAATATGCACTTAAGGATATCAAGGCACAGCTTTGCCAGTGCTTTTCAGTCATGACCTGCAGTTGCTATGTAAACACCCAGCTCTGCCTTTGCAACTCAGTTGAGATTTGAATATGCCCCTATGCACACACAGCTCTCTGTCTGTTCACCTCAGGCCTACTATACATGTACGCAAAAATATCTGTAAGACCACCTCAATCACAACCTGTACGTGCACAAAGCTCTACTAGTGTACCATAATCCTGACCTGCCTCTACCTTTTATGCATTCAACTCTGCAAGTGCACCTCATTCATGACAACACTATTGCACATGATAGGTGTAGGTTAACACCTAGATAGTTCCCATTCAAGCCTCTTCTATTTTTTTTGTCATATTTCTTTTTATTGCATTTTTTATCAACATTTTTGGGGTATTTTCAAAACATAAGGACCATCGTTTCGTCCTACAATGCTATTTCCAGAGACAGTTTAAGACTTGGTGTCAATGGTTCCGTTTGCGTATTAAACTCTATATTATCCCTTAACAAACCCTCCCCCTCCCTTCCCTTCCCCCTCACCCCCTTCTTCCAACAAGTAATAATCCAAGAAATAAACAAAAATAAAACTAGGTACTCAATCGGGGTATCAGGAGCTTAGCAGTGTTACCAACGTTTGTTCGGAAAGAGGGTGTGTATTGAGGCCACGGGAGCTCATTGGATGTTTCGGGTGTTCCATGAGGGGCTATTCAAAATTGGAAGAGGTGTAGCGCTCGTGTTCTTGATGGGCATGTTATTAGCGGGAGGCCTTTCGAGAGCTAACTAGTCAAGGATCCCCATGTGTATTCAAAGTTTTTAAAGTCGTCCCTGAAAATGGCGCTCATCCGTTCCATAGTTATCGCTTGCCAGAGACGGGCGTGCCATTGAGTCAAGGTTAAAGCATCAGGTTTCTTCCAGGCTGCCGCCACAGCCATCTTTGCTGCCCCCAGACATAGCCACAAATTGCCTCTATTTGCCTTTGTTTGGCATTTCAAGGAGCCGGATCTAAGCCCCAGCAGAGCAAAGGTTAGTGTGTCTGGTATCGGATATCCCAGGATTTCTTTAATTTGAGCTAGAATTTCGGACCAGAACGGGCGGGTCGGGCAATCCCACAGATGTGACGAAAGTCGCCTAGGAGCCCACACCCCCTCCAGCACAGGTCCAATGTATTTGGATAGCATTTTTTCAGTTTCGTGGGTTATAAGTACCAATCATACAGGATTTTATAGTGTGCTTCCCAAAGACTTAGCGAGTGGTTATGTTTGTGTATATCCCTCCATAGTACATGCCAGTCTCCTGAGATGCTGTGACCCAGGGTTCGTTCCCAAAAAGCGATATGACGGGGTGGTTGTGAGGGTATTGTAAGTAATAGGAGATCATACAGAAAGGTAATAATGCCTTTAGTGCCTTTGGTCCTCTTCACAAATCTCTCCAGAGGGGTGAGCTCTCTAGTGATCGCGTCGCTAGTGTCTGGTTGTAGTGCCCAGTGCCGTAGTTGTTGATAGTGAAAGAATTCCCCCTTTGAGGTTGAAATCTCGCTGGCAGTGTTCAAAGGTGAGTATGTCTGTATTGTGGGAGAGGTGTGATAAGATCAGACAGCCTCCCTCCCTCCATGTATCAAATGGTCCTGGTTGTGTTCCTGGGGGGAACGCTGGGTTGTAATGAATCGGGGTGAAGGGAGAGGGAAAGGTCGTCCACGCTGTCTTCCGGAGTACTTCGTCCCATACCCTCAGGGCGGTTCTAGTTGGTGTGAGGCATTGGTCGGGCGATCAGCTTTCGATTTCCATAGTAGATCCTAGATTACCCTTCCGGCGATTGCCCTCTCCATATGTAGCCAGTGTTTATCTGACTCCCTCTGGGACCATACTACGATGACCCTGAGTTGTGCCGCCTTATAGTAGAGATTAAAGTCTTAAAGGCCCAGCCCTCCCTCCGATCTGGGGCATCGGAGTAGCTTGAAGGGGAGGCGAGCCCGTTTGTTTTGCCAAATAAATGCATTGAGGGTAGTCTTGAGTGCCTTCAGATATCCGGTCTCAAGTTCGATGGGTAGGCTTTGAAACAGGTGGAGGAATCTAGGTAGCACTACCATTTTGATTGCATGAATTCTGCCTAGCCATGATAGCTATAGGGGAGCCCATCTCTTTAGGTCGGTCTTCAAATTATTCAATAGTATTGGATAATTAGCCTGTAATAAATGTGAGCTTAGGTGTCAATTTGATGCCTAGATAGGTGAGGCTTTTCTTTGCACATTGAAAGGGTGTTGTGCAGATGAGAGTCTCCATCTCTCCTTCTGGAAGAGTTAGGTTAAGGAGGAAGGACTTTGATAAGTTTATACGAAAGCCCACCACCCCTTCAAATAGTCTCAGCTCAGTTTGTAGGGCGTTCAGTGAGTTTTGTAGATCTGCCAGGGAAAGCAATATGTCATTTTACGCCCCAAATGTGATACCTTTGACTGACTGATTGGCTCTTATCGTTGCTGCTAGGGGTTCAATGCTCAAGGAAAGAGGGGTGAGAGAGGACATCCCTGTCTACTATCCCTTTCCAGTCAAAAAGGATCCGCACTTACGCCGTTTACCAAGACTCTCGAACTAGGCGAAGCATAGTTCACTTGGATCATAGTGATAAATGTCTCGCAGAAACCAAATCGCCTGAGGGTAGAGAAGAGAAAGGCCCAATCTACATGGTCAAACGCTTTCTCAGCGTCCAGACCGAGCATGACCGCTGGGATTCCCTTTTTGGTTGCTTTCTCTATGAGATGGAGGACTCTTCTTACATTATCGTGGGTCTGTCGCCCCTTAATGAACCCCGATTGGTCTGGATGAATTAATCGGGCATTAAGTCTTCCAGTCGTGAGGCCAGAATCTGCGAGTAGAGCTTGGCGTCAAGGTTGAGAAGAGCTACGGGGCGGTAGGAGCTACATAGTGTCGGATCTTTTCCCGCTATGGGAATAACTGTGGTAAGCGCTTCGCTCATAGATGTCACTTTCCCCACTTTGGTGATGTGGTTATGCAGAGCGGTCAGGTGCGGAACCAGTTCCGCACTGAATGTTTTATAAAAGCACGCCATCAGCCCGTCTGGACCCGGGGATTTAAAAAGTTTTAGGGAACCTATGGCTTGCCTTACCTCATCTTCGCTTATGGGTTCTTTCAACCTCTCATTCTGGTCGGGTGTTAGTTTTGGCAGATCTGTTTTGTCGAGATATTCCGATTGGGAATGAGGGTCTGTGGGTTCAGCTGTATATAATAATTTGTAAAATTGCCCAAAGATGCCTGCCTTTCGGTAGTCTGACTTCTCTAATTTGCCTGTGGAGTTGTGTATGTTGCTAATGTATTCTTTTTCCCTTTTTACTCTGAGCTAGCATGCCAAATGCACTCCCACCTTGTTGCCCTGCGTGTATGATATTTGTTTTAGTCTTAGAAGAGTCAGCTCAGTCCTGTTTGCATAGATTGCATTTAGTTTTCCCTTAGCCGCTGTGACTTTGCGCTGAAGGCTTAGAGTGGGGGCTGGCTTGTGTACCTGTTCAAGAGTGTGAAGTTCTGTCTCTAGTGTTAGGCATTCAGTGGTCCGCTGTCTATTTAATGCCACCTTTGCCATGATACACTGACCCCTCATAACTGCTTAAAGGCATCCCAATTGTTAGAGGGTGACATATCTTGAGGGTCATTGAATTGAAAATATTCTTTTATGGTTTTACGGAGGTCGTCTCTCGCCAGTCTGTCGCACAGTAGCGCCTGGGGAAAGAACCAGCATATATATTTCGGGGTGGGGTCCCTCCACTCGAGAGAGGTAACCACCGGTGCATGGTAGGAAATGATAATAGGGCGAATGTCTGCAGTATGTACTTTGCTCGTTAATGTACGGCTCACAAAGATGTAATCTAACCTCGAGTATGAGCGATGTATGTGTGAGATAAATGTGTAGTATCTGTTTGTGGGGTGAGTCTCTTCAAATATCGATTAAGCCTAGGTCCTGTATTGCGTGTTTCAACGCCTTCAAAAAGCTCCCTGTGTGGGATCTTTGGGGGTGTGTGCTGTCTGACCCAGAGTTCCACGTTAGAATGAAATCCCCCATGAGGAGTATCTCCCCTTCCGCAAAGCCTCTCAGGAGTGTCAGTGTCTTTGTTATAAAGGCCAGCTGGTAAGAGTTTGACGCATAGATCACTGCCACTGTGCACAGTTTCCCCCTTATACGTCCCTTTACCATAACTACTCTCCCCTCTTTATCTGTCTTATAAACTTCAGGTTGGAATTTCAATACCTCTTATTTTTATCCTATGCTTGCTTTCAGAGTGTTATCTCTTTTTAGAAAGTGTGAAGATCTCATGATTATTGAATCTATTAACAAAAAAATGGTGGGTCCTGTTGCAAAAGGAATATATTACAGGGCAGCAGTTACATAACATCTCAAAGACAGAGGTGTCCCTGACTCCGGGGATTCAGTCAAAATTGTTGCAAATGAACATGTTGCATATGCCTTTGAAATGCTGTACTCATGGGTGAGTTTGATGCTGTAGATACTGCTACTGGGCATTTTCATACATATACAGCTGAGCAGTACTTGCACATTACAACTTGGAGGTCTCTTTGACGTACCAAGAACACCAATATTGGTTTAGTGGTCAGTTAAAACATACACACCAGAATGTTAGACTGGGACTGACCCCCAGGTAATGACGGGGCCACATGGCCTGTATTGGCCAGATATACACCATATCTTCATCCAGCAAATTTGTAGGCTGGAGATGTAGTAAAATTACTAAATTAAATAGTAGCTTTATATAGGAGACTCAGACAATATGTACTGAAGACAACAGTAGGCCAATCAGCTCCATTAGGACCTGCACAACAGTTGCACGTTGCCATACAGACATATCAGTCCACCGACTATAAACACTATTATAGGCAAAGTGCTCGTAAAGCGCGATAAAATTTCCTTCTGGATTGCTCGTAAGACCAACAGGTTGGAAGTGGTCTATTCTCGCACAACATTCCAAGACAAGCATAGAATTCTATAGGTCTTCCCCTTGAGAGGGTGCCACTCGTAGACGAGTGCAGCACATGGAGAAGCATGTTTGCATGCAGCTGCACTACTATGCATGGCACGCCCTCGTTCGTGGTGTTACCAGATATATTAAAACAAGTACAAAATGAGCATGGAGCTGCACCGGCAAGAGATTTGAGGATGAAATGAATGGAACATTTTGTTAGTTTCCTCAAACAGTCTGAGTAACATTCGCGGAGAAGTTGCAGTCCTGGCAATACGCCCGAGACTGGCCGCTGCTCCTGTTCAAGAATGTGAACAGGAGCTACCAAAGACAATTTCTGAAACATACACATCTGTGAGCCGTGACACCTTAAGATCACGAACCGTCAAATTGCATCTCAAAAAAAAAAAAAAGTGTGATTGAGGTTTCCAGCAAGGAAAAAGCAACGCAAAAGGCTAAAAAGAAACAGAGTAAACAGAGGAAAAGGACTGAATCTCCAGCAACTCGAGTCTAGCTAAGGTGGTTATAATTTGAGGGGCCAAAATAAAAGTAAAGAGACCGGTCAGCATCAGTATGCTGATAGCCGTTCTTCCTGTTCTTTTGAGGACTAGGACATTAAGTGGGCAGAAAGGACTAGTCGTATTGAATACCGCAGAAAGGACAAATTATCCAAGCAGAAAAATTAATCAGGATGTGAAGCTGAGATTAAAGAAGTAAAGAAGGAAGAGAACAGTCCTGACTCTAAGACACACTTTCAAAAGAAGAAAGTGGCTGGACTAACTAAAAAACATGCCCTGCAAGCTACGGACATGTGTGGAACAGGACTTCAGGACAGCACAGAAGTGACAATAGTGTGCAGACTCTCCAAGAGTTTCCAGTGGTGATTCAGACTAATGAATTTAAACAGGTTGAGACTCTAGATGAACATGTAAACCCTCCAGACAGGGTTTATAATGTAAAAATAGAAATTATGAGGGTTATACCACACACAAATAAAGCAAAATTCTGGACGCATTTAACAGACGTCTATGACTTTATTCTCACAGATGATTGGCCTAGAGTCTTTATAAAGGATGCACCTCGAGGTGAGGAGGTAATAATGCTAGCATTTTGCTTCTTAGTGCCTGAAGACTGCAGGCAAAGATAGGCAAGCAAATAGGCTTTGAAACAAGTTCCAGCTTTTTAAAGCAACCAAGCTAGGTGGGATACAAATTTGGTTCCACGTTTACGGGGTGAGCTTCAAATACAGGCATAATATACTCTGAAGCCAGAAGCAAAATGCATCATAAAAGCTATCTTAAATCAGGTGCAATTTAAAGGTATTATTACGCCTTCTAGTTTCACTACAAACACCCCTTTTTAAAACCTGATTAATCATACAAAATTGTTTTAGAATATAGAAATGTGAACTCACATACCCGTACTTAGAACTAATATTTATAGATGCTCCTATTCCTACACTAGAAGCATTGACAAAAGAATGCATAAATAATGCTCGTGCTCTACACTTGCGTTAAATGCAGTGGACCATGCTTTAAGTGCAGTTGATGTAAAACTGGAGTATGAACCAACTCGCCGCACAAAAGAACTTCCTCAATACACACAAAACATAATGAATTCCTAACATTTTACCCACGGAGGACTACAAGAGCGTGTTCCACAGAGACACCTCTAAACAGCCTGCGACTGCTACTAAATAGTATCAAATTCTTAATTCTGTGTGCATGGACACAATGTCTATTTAGCACACTGGCACCTCAACGGATTCAAAAAGGAAATCAATAAAGAAATAAACAGCTCTGAGGAAAGGTGGTTATCTTACAAGACAAGCTTCCTTTGATCCATGTTCAACACACCATGGGCCATAAAACTGAAGGAAATTGAGCTACGGGGAACTATGCCGCCAATTTAGCAGCAAAGGCAGCAGCTCATCCTTTCAAAGTATATGGGGTAACCAGATCTCCAACCAAGACATTCTGGCAGCGATTCAAGCAACAGCTAAACGTAAAAAGCCTCCTCATGGCTTCCCTATAAACACTCCTATACCCTCGTTTAGGATAACGCTCCAATGGTGTCTTTACCCGGAGTGGGGGATAGACATATTCCTAACAAGCAAGTTAGACTAGATCTAATTAAAGCAGTTCAGATGGGATTAGAGGCTGCCGATGCTGGAATGAGTGCCACTTTAGCCATGCTGCAGCAAATATACTAGTGGCTATATTTACCTAAAACAAACTAAAAATGATGTATGGCAATGTGAGATTTACTAACAAATAAAACATTCTACTGTTCCAAGACCAATGCAGACTCCCCTTACTACCTCCAATCACCAGTTTGGGGTAATTTTGCTCGACCAGACTGGGCCAATCATATCAGTCGACCTATATAAAAATATTAGTTGCTGGAAATACATGCTCCATATTCCTGTAGGTTTGACCCCAAAGAAATGCTGATGCTCGAGCAGTCACAAAATACTTGCAGTGCATAGAAGCAATTGATACAGTTTGTACCTTTCATTCAGACACTGCTCCTGCTTTCGCCACGAAGGCGTTTAGGGATCCTGTGTCTATTCTGGGAGTATGTCTGCAATACTCGCAACTGTTCCATTCGGAATCAAACAGGTTAATAGAGCATGCCAACGGTATGGTTATTCAAGCCTTGACTGCTAAGGTATTAAGTACAGGACTGAGGTTGGTACATAATCTATATGAAGTTCAGAGAGCATTAAATAAGTGAGACTAGTCTTATGGTGCATAAACTGTTTGCAAGAATCCATCCTAAAGATTCACTAGAAATACCTCCAATGGCATCTATCAAGGTGAAACTACTTTGACCACTGAAGTTGCATCAAGCTTACTGTCGAACACTACAACTTCCAATAGTAAAGTATGCTTACAATGATGGGTCATCTGTTCCAACAGGAATCGATCCACAAAGAACGCCACTATCTCTGGAATCCCTGAACCTTAATGATCTGTTCCAGTACATCTTTCCATCTCTTGCACTAGCAATTGCCAAGCCGAAGACAATCGGTCAATGCTTTGATCATTCCTATGCCACAACCTCAATAACAGTCTCCTGGAAATGGAGAGCACATGGTTCGATCACTGATTGAGAAGAAATTATTAAGTTCAAATCACTATCCTGCACTTAAAGGAAAGGACTGTTTCTGCTTTTCTGAAATAAAATGAAGAGTGTGCCCAAAGAAAAGTATGAGTTTTTTTTTTATAAGTCGTAATGTTATATATTAATTCATACATACTTTTTTTATGATTTTTATGCTTTTATGATGCTATAAATGTCTCAAAATGAAGTTCTCAATTAACAGCCCAGCGATGGAGTGAACACTGACAGTTCCCATTTAAGACTCTTCTATATTTATCCTATTCTTGCTTTCAGTCATTTATCTCTTTTTAGAAAGTCGAAGGTTTTTAGACATGCGTAGAAATGTTGGCATCATGCCTGTTTACTATATAGGCTGATCTATTTTTTTGTTTTCAGTTATGAACGCTGCCATAACATCATGGACGCTCACTGCATAAGCTTACATGTTTTTATTGTTTTGAGTTATACAAGCATATAATCAATATGTGAATCAGATGACACATTTATCAACATTTTTGTTTAGTCTTGTGGTGCTTTGCAGTTTTGGTTTATAAAGATAAGATTGGCGATCAGATACTATAAAAACGCATGTATATGACCATAGATTAGAGAGCTAGAATTATCAAGCCAGAAGTTGAGCCAGTTTGCAGCACTAACAAGCCTCAGCCAGGAGCGATACCGGGGAGCAGTGCAGAGAAGTGGCCTTCAGCCTAACATTGTTTTTCATTCCCAAACAAAGATATGATAGAGAACAGCCAAGTTGCTATTTGTCTAACGAAAACAGGTATGCAGTGTGATCTATCTTAAGAAACTTGAATGAAAGGTTTGCAATTTACTGCTTTAGCTAAAATTCAGCATAACAATTAGAAATAGCTTTAGGGTGTTATGAACTCACTAAACACGTTAGAAATGTTATGAGACCCCTGAGCAACACATCAATCAACCAAACATGTGAGTACGCAAAAAGAGTTCTTGTTCCTTCCTTGAGTTTTCTTAGTTCCTTTAATCCTCCTGCTCTACAGGAGATATTAGTAATTCATGGAATACAGTGTACATTCCAGTCAATCCTGTAGCCGATCGACACAGGTTGTAGGAGTACTCTCCTGATTTTCGGAATTACGGACGGGGGATGATTAGATCGGTTTAATGGATTCTGGTAACATCGAAGATTAATGGATATACTTTTACCTATCACTGATTATTGGAAGCTTTCTGTGCGAGACTTACTGAGATTATATTTTTTTACTTTAACAAATGTGGAACAGCCCTGATGAAGTCAATTTGGTTTAATAACCGATGACGAAACACGTGTTGGTTACGAAATTGGCTACAGGATTGACTGGAATGTACACTGTATTCCATTAATGACTAATATCTCCTGTGGGGCAGGAGGATTAAAGGAACAAAGAAAACTCAATGAAGGAACAAGAACTCTTTTTGTGTACTCACGTGTTTGATTCATTGTTGCGTTGCTCAGGGGTCTCATTTGGTTCAGGTTAAGGGTCTGTCCTTAACATATCTCAAGGGTGTAAGCGGTCACCCTTCACCTTTGGAGCACCGTATAATTACTATTTCCAATTACATGGGGAAACTGTTAGGTTTGCGCATAATATAACCCATACCACTTATAACCCTTTATGTTAGAAATGTTCTTGCTGTTTTCGCTGACCATGCCATGCATCACGACATTCCTTTTTGCATTCTGTGTAGTTACCTTTCATATTTTATGCACTAGACTAGGATTTTTTTATAGTGCTACTTTGAGTGTAATTCAACAAAAAAAGGGGGTTTTATGTTCCAATGTGTCCTTAAACTAATCTTGTGGGACTGACTGTTACCAGAAACACTTCCTGCACAGTATCGCTCAGCAGATTGTCTATGGATGGCAGTCCAATTGGATTTCTAATTTGTATTGGTACATTGACCAAGTCTTTGCGGGGGTGTTAAAAATCCTTTATGCCAAAAGCACTGGTTGAACACCTCCATTTTCACTTGCAGGTACAGAATACACACATAGGTAAGCCAGCGCACCCCAAACCCGACTGAGCATAAATCAGTGCATACAAAGCTCTGAAAGTGTAACTCAATACAAATAACGTGTGCAAACACGAATTCCGAAATGCTCTTCAATTCTTGCCTGCAGTTGCTCTGTGTACATCTGGCTCTGTTTGTGTATGAGCCGGACTCCCTAGAGGCCTGAAAGTTAGGAGGAGACTCATGGAGCCGAGGGTGATCAGAAGCTTTTGGGAAGCGATGGTTAGCAGGAGCCTCCAGGAGAGGAGGGTTACCAGTAGCCGCAGGAAACGGAGGGTGAGAAAGAGCATCTGGGTATTTAATTTGGAGGGGGGGATAGACAGGAACTCTGGGAACTTCAGGGGCCCTAAAGATATATGGGTGAACCAGAGCCTTGGGGGACATAAACTGAGCAGGGCCCTTGCTAGGAACCTGAGAATGAGTGGGAGCCTTTTGGACTGGAGCAGGAGTATCCGTAACATCACATCCAATATGCGCCTGATGATAAATCAAAGTCTCCTGATCCGAGGGTCTAAATCTAAATAATCTTCTGGGAGGATGGCGGTTTGTGGAAATCACTGAGGAACAAGAGAGATTGTACCCAATGGAGGGAAGAGAATTCAGAGACCTAGGAGTGTACACCGATAAAGAAACCAAAGGGTGAGGAACAGCTTTATCGCCCAGAGGAGGATACTTATAGCCTTGATAATTAACATTATCTGGTTATCCATGCCATTTCTGTTCATTAGAGAGCTGAGATATACGGGATCCATTTCTCAGCCTTTTTTAGGGAGGCGCAACCAAAGAAGAGGCAATCGGCGGCCTCAATATCAACCTCGTTACCGGGGCAATCCTCAGACAAACCAGAACCAGTTTCTGGTACCACGCAACGCCCAATACTGGAGAGAGTAGAAGAAATTCCAGTATTCAATTTAAGTACCTCTGATTTGACACCTGCCACCCACTCTTTGTTATGTAAAGGCCTTACATTTGTTCCACATTTTGGTTTGAATAAATTTGAACTGTTTGGTGACTTAATAGCATTTTTCAGAAAAATTCGGTTAAAACTGTTCTTTGCAGAACATAATACACCGACGACACAAATCAACAAATCGGGTCTAATGCCTAAATCAGATTTTACACTCAACTGTTGACCAAGTACCACCAGAGGCTATTGTATTTGAACAGGTGGTATACCAAAAAATGATTGCGGCCACTAAATATGTACAAAGAACCCCCTATAATATTCAACCAGAGGAACATCAGGCTTTATTAAATCTGAAAAACAATTCTGCTATTACCATCAAAAGTTGTGACAAAGGTGGGGGTATTGCAATTATGAATACTACCAGTTATGTGTCCAAAATAGAGGATATGTTAAAAGACACCAACTTTTACGCTAAAATCACCAGAAATCCAACAGATAAAATAAAATCAAAAATTCAGCGTATTACTAGTAAAGCACTCAGAGATGGTGACATTTGTGACAAGGAATATGCCTATCTCAATGTACAGAATCCAAAAATGGCTTGTCTATATGGTGTACCCAAAATACACAAAACTTTGATGGATCCACCATACAGACCGATTGTTACGACAATAGGCTCTGTTACAGAGCCATTATCCAAATATCTGGACGCCATTCTACGCCCCCATGTTAACAAAACTCCGGCATATGTCCAAGATACGCTACATATTATAAATCTTATTGAAGAGGTCCCGTTTAATCCACAACAATGGCTAGTAACCCTTGATATAGAAAGTCTTTATAGTAATATCCCCATTCAAGGGGCGTTGCAAGCAGTAGAATGGTTTATTCAAACCATCGACTGCAATGAAAACTTAATTATCAAGTGCCTCAAAGTAGTTCTCGAGGATAACATCTTTGAGTTCAACTGCCAGTTATTCCAACAAATAAAGGGCGTAAGCATGGGTGCATCCTGTGCACCAACAGTGGCGAATATTTATATGACCAAATTTGAATATATACATATCTACAATGAAGTGGCACCATTTTTCGAATCCATCTGGAAATGGTTGCGCTTCATTAACGATATCTTTTTCATTTGGTCAGATAATGAAGACAACTTAAATGAATTTCTGACATGGTTAAATCTGTGTGACAAAAACTTACATTTCACTTCTGCTGTTAATAACAACCAGATAGAATTTCTGGATATCATTATCAAACATGTTGCAGGAAAACTGGCTGTCGATTTGTTTACTAAACCAACGGCACACGTAACACGCTCCTACACTACGACAGTTTCCACCCCATGTCACAGAAAAACAGTATCCCCTTTGGTCAGTTCCTGCGGTTGCGCAGAAACTGTACCACTATTACTGACTATGATTTGAGAGCTTCAGACATGAGGGAAAAATTTCTAGCACTGGGATATCCACGAAAACTGGTGAAAGACTCATACAAGAGAGCCAGGTTTTACGACAGACAGCATTTACTGACTAATATCGACAAACAGAACACCACTGCATTAGTATTTGTCACTAGACATTCGATGATGAATGCACAGATAAGACAAATCATTTCCTCAAGTTGGCATATTTTGAATGTCGACAAAGAAAATAAAGAGAAAATACCAAAGCCTTTATTTGCCTACTGTAAGAATAAGAATCTCAAAGATCTAATTGTAAGATCACGGTTACTCCAAATAAAACAACCAGTACAGAGAAGTATTGTGGGGTCTTTACCAGTGGTAGGCAATTTCAAATGTGGTACTTGCAAAATCTGTCCTCTGGCAATAGAAAGTGATACGATACAACTGAATGGCCAAACTGTAAAGTTGAAAAACATGACCAACTGTAAAACCAAAAATGTGATTTACCTTTTACTCTGCCCATGTGGACTGGGGTATATAGGTGAAACAGCACGCAGCTTTAACGTACGACTCACTGAGCATCGCTCAGCCATTCGTACAAAAAAAGATGTCAGCACCGATAGTGGACCACTTTGTAACACTAAACCATTCTGAAGATGACATCAAATGGTCTATCCTTGAAACAATTTCCCCAAAACACAATCAAAGCAGTGAACCGATTAGGAAAAAACGCGAAGTATATTGGATATTTTTGTTAGACACCTTCAAGAAAGGATTGAATCAGGATAGACCGTGGGCCCAAGTAATTGAATACAATCAGTAATATACTAGATATTCAGTCAGCAGGTTAAACAACATTTGATTCCCACTGTTTCCCTAACATGAACTGCTTATAATGGACTATCTAGCTAGGGTATAGTCCAATTTAAAACAACATCTTTAAATGTAATGCTTCGAGAGTAGACTTCAATTTTAAATAAAAACTAACCGCAGTACATATGGCCATAATCTCGACATCGATCTATTGAAAGCATCATGGATGGGGATTTCCCACTTCAAAATGGATGCCGTTATTAAGTTGTACTTTAGTCCTCTTTCTATTTTTAAATACAGGCTCTAGCAGGGCAGTTTATAGATCTATTACCGGCCTATTTCTGATGACGTCAGACGCCATTCAGACACGGTAACCGGCTATAAAAGCTCTTTATACAATCACCGTTGCCGTTCGCCTGGAGGATTACTGTCTGTGCCGGTTTCCTGTTATCAATTGTGGTGAGTGATATTGTGATCCCGATACTTACACCAGAATCTTGTTTTCCATATTTTAAAAAAATGCGGGGGAGGATGCCCAGATTTGATAATTAAACCCCAATCAAACTGAGGCGGAACGTGAGCAAAACGAGACAAACTTGTAGGTTTTTACCTGGGAGGTTAAAATGGGTTGGTCGCCCTATGCCGGAACAATAAAAGCTGTCTGTTATTTTTTAGTCCATCTACATGTGAAACCGATAATATTATTGATACTCTTATTTAACTGATATCGGCATTTATATACATCCGATAGACTCCGGTTTGGCATCGAATCCCTAGATACGAATACCCGCATGTTCTGTCAACCCAATCGAATGACAAAAAAAAGGATTGGGTTGCCGATAAAATTTGTGAACATTAGGGCATCGCGTGTGGATTATTTCACACCTGCATGCATTTATACTTTCAGATAAAGACCCGACGAAGGGGAACAAAAATCATTGGCCCAATCCTATCATTCCATACTGACGGTGTATTTATCCGCAACAAACATAGAGTAAGTATAATCTAACTGGATATAGAATAATGAAAATATGGGACTTCATTGGCAGATATCTGATTAAAAATCGACAAAAATATCTTTCACTTTTTGCAGCATTATACGCCAGTTGTTTTCCTTGTGAAGACCATTTCCCATATTTTAATCAGAACTTAATAATGATGAATACTACTAAACATATCCATTGTAAGTATTACTATTCTGTATCAATACCCTCTCTTCCTTCTTTTCTCCGCATGGTCGGCCACAAAAGAATCATTTGTCTAATACGAAAAACAAGTGGTCTCCCTGTTTGACTTAAACAATAAATCATTGATCCAAAAAGGATAACCTCCATTTTGTTTCCACAGATTGAGAAGTCTTCACGAAACGTAAATCATTTTAATATTCGTTCAATTTGGACATCTAGCAGTAGTCCCTCTGAATAAGGTAGAAACCATGTAATCATCTCCATACATCTTTTGAACACATTGCTACTTGCATTAAATAATGGATAGACCAAATTAATACTTTGTCCTCTTGTCACATATCCTTACAGAAAATACAGAATTTGTGTGACGCTTTTTCATTCAAAGATCAATAATCTTTGCTGATCTAAAGTGGACATCATTGTCTTGATGCAGGATTATAGGCATTATAAGGAGGTTATGAGGTCACCTTTCAACTAACAACATTCTTGGTAGACTGGATCTAAATAATCATCAAAAGATTAATAATAGTCACTAATCATAAGATCCGTTCTTCTCCCTTCTCTCTCTTTTTTAACTAACATAAGAATCTCTAAAGCTCGTCGACTTCTTTTTGGGAACCATGGTGACGTAACTATTTCTCTCTTTTTTCTGAAGATTTCTTGGGTGTTAGCTTCACGGATTAAAGAATGTGCGTTTTCACATTTAACTATCACGGTTCTATCTATAAGAATGTGTGTTCTTTTGTCAACATTGGCATAGACATTAAAGATATTGAAGCATAAAATGCTCATAGTTGTATCATGATCAAAGTCCCAGGCCTAAAGTGTTTTTGTGTGTCTGATATTGTATTTATTCTGCACTTTATTGTAGAGAAAGTTTGAGACGGTTTACCTGCCGAAGGCTCATACGCCGAAACGCGCGTCGTGTTCTCATCGACCGCCAGCCTTTGAATCATTTGCCAATATACCAACTCCTTCTCTCATGTTTTTAAAAATTGAATTTATTGTATAGCACTGTAATTCACTGTTTTTACAGAAAAAATTCTTTCATGTTTTTGTACATATGTGTTTGTGTAATATAAACATTGCACTATGTGTAACAATAATCTCTAAAAAAATATCAAAAATACAAAAGGATCAAGGAATAAGAAAAAAAAATATAATGGGATAAAAATGAAAAAATAAAAATTTAATTTTGTGATAAAAAGAATTGTTTTCATTCATCTTGTTGGACTTGGCCCTTTTGCCCTGAATTTTTTCGCTTGTGTAACAATAAAACATGGTGTGTCTGAACAGAAAATAATAAATGCTGTGCAATGTTCCACCATTTTAGAAGTGCACTTGGATAAAATGTCACTGTTAAAATGGACGCCATGCCTGCCTGCCCATGTGACACCTGACTGAGGTGGGGTGGCAGGCTAGTTGTTCGTTTCCCAGCACCCCTGCTGTTGGAGGAAACTTCGCACCCAGGGTGCTCTACTCCTCCCCTAAACCAGTTTAGACCGGTTTCCCAGGGAACCTTCTGGAAGATTCCAGCCCTTTCTGGGAGGTGGGGTGAGGAGGATATATAGGGGCTGGGCTGCCATGTGCTCAGACAGGGACAGTGCGGAGCGTGGACTGATTGAGAGGGGACACTCCGCCAGGAGAGTACCGCCACATTGGGCCTGTGTGCTGGCCCCTGTGCCCATCTGCACCCCTCCACCGTCCACAGTGCCAGTGAGAGCCCCTTACTGGAGTGTAGACTGCCATGACAGGAGGAGTACCACGTTATGGGGGTGACTGCTTCTAGGAGCTGCGGTCCTGTTCCGATGAGTACCCACTGCCCATTGATCTGACCCAGTATTGCTGTCCTGCTCTCCTACCGCCCGGAATCCAGCACCTGGGGAGTGCTATCCCTTGTTGCCAGCTTCCTGCTGTCTAGCACCCTGCGAGCATGGGGACTGCCCAGGAGAGAAAAGGAGCTGTGATCTTCAAGCGCTGGGACCTGAAAGCGCTATATGCTGCCCAAGCGCTGTGCCACCCAGAAGTGCTGCGGCCCTGAAGAAGCGCTGTGAGTCCCTGTCGCCGCTGCGACCGCAGCGCTGTGCTGCCACGTGTCCCGAGGAGATCCCGGAGTGGGGGATCCTCCCTGAGACTTGCTTGCAAGCGGGTGCCCACCCCGCGTGTGTGTCGCCACGTGGTGCTAATTCAACCAGCGGGAGCCCACCCCGTGGTTTTTATACTCATTCCACGGGAGCCTACCCCGTATTGTGCCCGCACGAAGAGAGGCGCCCAAGATCACCGCCGCGGCCGCGAGGGGAAGCGCTATCGCGCGCTGACAAGGAGACGCGCGTGTGGCCAGGAAAGGGAGAACGGCTGATGTGGAAGTGCAGCGGGAGCCTACCCCGAGCCTTCCTGCCTCGCTAAACCAAGAGCGGGAGCCCACCCCGCTGCAGCCCGGGCCAAGGACGAGCAGAGGGCCGCCGCGCTGCCCGCGGCGCCCCGGAAGAGGAGGAGTGACCCGGGAGACAGCGGAAGCGAGGCCAGCCGCCTGATTGTGGGCAGGGCCTCGACGACGTCAGGAGACCGGAGGACGGGAGCCTACCGCGCCTCCACAAGTCAAGCCCGAAGTCCCGGGCCCCCCGAGGGGTGGCCCGGGTGAAGCGGACCCCAGAGCACTGGAAGACCGGAGCGGGAGCCCACCCCGCCGGTCAGCGCCCCGAAAGTGACGTGGCACCAGTGGCGGGAGGAGGGAGGCCCCGGAAGCCGTCCGGAGCCTCGCGGACTTCGCGCCAAAGTCCTGGGTCCCAGGAGGGGGCCCGGGTGAAGCCAGCAGAGGCGCTGTCGTTGGCGGGGCTCCCGTGGTGAAGAGGAGAGCCCCGCGTGAGGAGAGAGGCCGGCGGCTGCGTGAAGAGTCAGCCGCCTACTGAGGGAAGTTGGAGGAGCAGACAGAGGAGTCCTCCAGTGAGCCCGGTGAGTGAGGGGCTCTGGGAGCATCGCAGGTGAGTGGGGGCTCAGCCTTGCCTTAGAAAGGGGGAGATCTCGGGGCACATTGCCGGTGCCCGCCCCCAGTACCCGCACTGTTCCTCACAGCTGCCCCGCCAGTTAGTCAGAGACACCACGGAGGCGGCTGCACTGAGGGGGTCCTATTGCTAAGTTCTGAGTCCTAGAGGGGGCTCCACTGGACCGGGGCTCACCTTAAGCACAGAAGTGCCAGTACTCTGTTGGGACCCCCAGCGGCCCCGCGATTGCGGGCCATTGCAACGTTGAGGCCTTTTTCTAGCCTCAGGCCCCCCTTACTGGCCAGTACTTTCTTTTTGGGGGCTACCTAATTCCAATCCATTCAGGGCCAGCTCCATTTCCCCAGCGGCCCGCCGGACAGTGGCCGCTGCAACGAGAGTGAGACTTTTGGGGCATTTGTGAAGGGAGTCCTAGGGAGGGGCTCCCCCTTGACCAGGGACTTGTGCGCCCGAGTGATTGCTAATGCTCGACCTCTGCACGAGGGGGGCGCCTATGAGGCCTACCGGGCTTACACCCCTGCCTGAGGGATATGTACCATAGTTAATCCCTGTCTAGGGATTTCTGCAGGTGTTGTAGAGGTCTGCCGTAGCCTGGTTACCGGGGCTTCCTGCATAGGTGAATCTGAAGAAGTGTTCCCAAGGTTCATGTTATCCCTGCTTCAAAGGCTCTATTGAAGGGAATGTCTCTAAGTGTATTGAGTTGCTGTGTTCACCTGCCTTAGAAGGCCTACTAACTGAAATGTTACCTGAATGAAATACATGTTTAGTGGTGTTTACTTGCTGAAGCCTGATCTTCTACTTTACCTAAGGTCACCACGTTGATTAGCAAATGTTCCCATGTTGAATGATATTACCTGCCCCTGTCATCACCTACAGCGTTTTGTGCATACCTGCCTCTAGTCTCCGGTTAATTGAATGTGCCTGGATAGGCTGTTGTCTAGGCTCATATTAGCCCTGCAGTACCTGCAGTGTTACCTGTTTTGAGACACATGATGCTAATGCCTTTTCGCTTATATGAAAGTTTAAGGCCTTGATGTACTTGCATGAATTCCTCACGTTTTACAGTGACATGAGTTTGTTGCTGCACTGAGATTAACTGCCCCATCTACTGCTGATTTAAAGTAGATAAAGAAACTTGTTTTTACATAACAACCTGGTGTGGTCTCCTTTTTGTGGTGTGCCTGGTGTGTCGCCTGTGTGTGCTGCGCGGATGCTTCACACAATGCTCCTAGTTTAGCCTTCCCGCTCTGCACCACGCTACCCCGTTTCCAACACATCTGTACATGTTTATTCTTATTTGCACTTTTTTGTATAGTTTTTAGGCCTGATGCTCAATAGCATTTAAATAATATAGATCGTGTTTAGCTCTCTTCTTACCCCTTATGCCATTTCTCAATTGGTACATCATTCACCCTTGAATGGCCAGTGTTCTCTAGTTTATTGATGTATTCCCAGAATTTTGCTTGGTTGTGAGGACCGATCAGTATGTACATGGATCCATTTTGCTTCCAAGATATTTGGCCTTGCCTAACCGCAGTACCTCATGATGCACGTTTCTTAAGTCTCTTAAGCTTTGTTGCTGTGTCTTGTTTCTTTTTCTTGTTAGTCTTCAATGGCAGCTCCCTATACCAATGTGTGTATAGGGAGCATTCAGAACAAATATCTACCAGGAAACATAAAATGAAGTTGATCTGGTTTGACAGCCTTGGCAGATGATCTTCCAGATAAGTCTGGAAATTATCCCCAATCACTCCTTCCAGGTATGTAGGACTCTGTTTACATCTCAACAGACTTTTTACAATCCAAATAACAGACTAACATGTCCACCGCTCAAATCAAATTTATTTCATATTTCCCTACCCTAATTCCTGAGTAGCCTGCTACTTTCTGAAAAATGCTACAGCACCTCATCAGGGGAGCAAGTGCTATATAAATGCAAACCATCCCCTCTTCCATCCCTCCACTATCCTTTTCAATTCAAATAACAGACTAACATGTCCACTGCTCAAATTAATTTCATATTTCCCTAGATTAATTCACCACTAATCCTTTTCTGGTTCCGGAGTAGCGTGTTACTCACCGAAAAGCGCTTCAACAACTCATCAGGGGTAGCAAGCGCTAAATAAATGCAAACCTTTGCCTCTTCTATCCCTCCAGTATCCTTCTCAGTCCTAATAACCAGCTAACATATCCACCGCTCAAATTTATCTCATATTTCACTATACTAATTCACCACTAATCCTTTTTGGGTTCCGGAGAAGCGTGCTACTCGCCGAAAAAGTACTTTGCCGCCTCATTAGGGGTAGTAAGCGCTATATAAATGCAATTACAATACAATAAACAGCATCAAGAGACCTCTAGTCTTGCTGCAAAAGTTAGGGATAGTGTTACTAGCCCAAAATTAACATACTGGTACTAACAGAGCAAAGTTTCACGAAAGAACACTATCTGCGAATCCAGGTCATTTTTGGTTGGAATCCGACCATAGGGGAAAAAATATTTGCTGTGAGCAACACAAGTTGGCAAGTAAACTGCAGTGTTAAAAATGTAGTGTTATCTGCTGCATATTAATGAAATAAAAATGTACACATGCTTGCTTATGTTGTAGTATATAAAATGATTGTTATTTTAATACACCTATTTTTTATTTCCATCATCTAAAACAGGTTGATTTCTAAAATATTGGAAGTAACGTCTACAAATGTGGCTTGGGACCCTCCGGTTTCTGTCACTATACGCTTTTACAGAACCATAAAAGTTGGAACCTCTGGTAAACGGTGAACATGGATGTTCACGTGCCGTGAGAGAAGTCAGCTACTAGATCTAGTACGACAGGATCAGCGCATAAATTACGGGTATTACAGCCTCTACAAGCAGAACTTTACAGCATTATTAAGCTGCACAGGGGGAAAAAAACTATGACTCAAAAACGCGTGTAATACGGCGCCACCTGTCCGCTACTTACGCGGACTGTCCACGAATTCAGCTTGAAGTCCGTCGTCAGTACTTGTATCTTTCAACGGATATCATTTGCACGTAGTTTTAGCAATTCCGGGTCGCACAACAACCAATCCCTCTGCGAACATAATTCTAGGCGGTATCTGGGAGTGGGCGGTACTGCTAATGTGTAAAGTGAACTACGATTGGAGAATATGGGGCCACCCTAGGCAATCCTAGTGCGCCATACAGAATTCCGAAGTGCTGATTGGCCGTTGAACGTTTGTCCGAGGATTTCTCTTGCTTGGCATGAGAGGGCTTTAGCTGGAGCTCAATCTGACTGAGGCGAGCTAGTTTAGTTTCAGGAGCGCGATTGTGACAGCATTTGTTGGTAAGCAGGCCAGGTTGGGCTGTTGCCGTCTTGGATAGGAAGGATGGAGGAGAGAAAGGAAAGGCTGTGCTAAGTGTAGGGTCTTGTCCTGTGTGTGAGTGAGCTATGATTGTTTCTTGGGCTCAGGCTGGGCGTGACAGCGCTACGTGGTGCGCTGTGACCGGTACTATACCGGGCGGTAGTTGTGTAGGCAAGCCTAGTATGTCTAACATTTACTGGCCTTGGAGAGTCCGTATTTTGTGTGACACTGGTTTGATTCGCATCATGCTGCTACTTTGACTGCTCCCTGACAGCACATCAAACTTTAGAAGTATGACTGAGTAGGTCGGTCCCATTTCCCATGGCTCCCATGCAAGTGACATTCTGAATGGCAACCATACACAGAGTCGCGGCGCCCACTGGGCTTCATGGCCCTTTGAAGCCTCCTTCCTCCATCCTCTCTCCCTCTTCTCTCCCTCTTCTCCTGTTGTATGCCGTAGCTTGGGCTGCGGCAGCTACCAGGGTACAGAAGTGTTAGTTGATGTGTGGCTGGGGCCTCACGGTCAGCCTCATCCAAAGCTTTGCACAGGTCGTTCAAAACACGTTTATACTTACAGCCCAGGGGTTTTAAGGTTGAGCCTAGAAGCAGTGCGCATGCGCTGCGAGGGATGCTGTATTTGTCTGTGGGCTTTAAACACACCAACTACACGCCCACCGCTTTTCATTGGTTGCTTGGTTACTGATTCTATAGTTTTCGTTGGTGAAGTGTATAGATCTGGCAGCCTTATGCAAGCGCTCCCATGCGTGGTCAATCATAAACTAATAGTCTCAACCAAGCAGCAGAATTACATCACGTGCACTTATCCTACATCGATCAAAGCACAGCTTGTTGCTCTGAGACTGGGCGAGTGGAATTTTCGCGCTCACTTTCCATCCTGCACTGCTCAGCTACTTATGACATAAGCAGCCGCTTATACGGACAAGGAAAAGAAACCTTAGTTCGTATTTTATGTATTTGCCCCCATTTACTGCAGCACAGGAGAACTTTTCTCCATGCCGACTTTGTCCGGCTAGGATTGCGCACCTGCTGCCAGGCAGTAATTGCCAGCTTGAATCCATTAAACTTACTACCAAACATCAAAACTGTCTAATTTATCCGGAGGGCAGGAACCAAATTGGATCTAGCCAACTGCATCCGTGCTGCGGCAACACCTTCTTAAATGCTGTATTTATTGCCCCGTGCTCACCATTCTTAATCGCAAACAAGGGGTCGGCAAAACTGCCACAACAACGACATGTTTAGTACGCCGAGCCAAAGACTAATCCCACAGCATCTTCAGTCTCTCACGCATTGTATGCACATCGGAGTCCATAAGAGTTTTACAATAAAGCTGCTGCTTGACTATCCTAGGCTGGCCAACGCCCCATGTTTTCCTAACACTTACTTCCACTCTTCGCACTGCTCCGCTTCAAAATGTACTGTCCAGACTGGACCAGGCCAGCCTTCGAGCAAGATAACGTCTGCTATCTATTCTCGTTTATCTGACTGTTCTATAGTTAGGCCTGTGGTCTGCAAAATGTGCACATTGCTTGTAACACTTTTGCGCAAAACTGATTTCATTTTATGCATTGTCTGCTGGTTTTTTAATTACTTTTAACGAAGATCAGCTAACCCTTCTGTCCACCTCTTCAGACCTGTTCAGCATGGGGCCTGTGTTATGCGCTTTGTGCCTTGTGCTTACTGCTCTAACCCATCCACAAAGATCCACCTCGCAATGTTCTCTATTTGTTTTCTACTTATTAAGAAAGTAAGACCTATATGTACCTTCTCCGTCGGTACTTAGTGTTGTTTTTATCATATGGTATTATTCGAATGCTGTGCATTCCCATGCTTTTTACTGTTAGTAAAGGTTTTTATTAATCATACAATAAAATTGACTTGACTTGTCCCGCCTTGTGGCTGTTTTGTTCCCGCCCCACCGACTGCTCCTGCTACATGGATCTTTTCAGTATGGGGTATATGTTTTGTTTAACTGCACTACGTTTTCTTTCCGTCCTCTCCTCTTGCTGGCACACGGCGCTGCTTGCAATTCACTTAATCTCCTCCTTCAAGGGTATTCTTTGAAGTTGGCACATATGCATATTTATTTTATTGATAGCATTTCCTATATTCTAAAAAGTCTGTGTGGGTTTCATAATGCAAAGCATGCTGGTCATGTGCTGAAAACATTTCTCATTGTTGATGATTTTTTATACCATGGGAGGTAGGACTCGCACACCAGTCGGCACGCAGGCTGTGCTTGGGCATGTCTGGCCAGAAAGAGGAACTTCCGCCTCCTGCTCTAACGAGGGCAGTGTCCACTTCTGCTTTGCTGCTGTCAACTGTGCCCCTCTCTTTCTTCCTCTTCTTCCTTCTCTTTCTGCTGCTGTCTTGCTCCTCCTCACTTGCTGAATGAAAATGGAACTTCAAGGAACGGCACTTACCCTCTCTCTCTCCTCTCCTTCATTTGTTCCCCTGTGAAGTGAATCCAAAAGAGAAAGAAACACTTTTGCTGTAAATGCCGTGTTTTTCTCACATTTTTCCATTCCAAAGTGCAGCCTCGGAACAGAGAGAAAAAAAAAAGGTTCAAAATACGAAAAATAACTAAAGAAAGAGTGGTCGCAAAGTGGCCAGATTGGTTTTATGCACACCCAAACACATTAGCGCCACTTTACAGAGTTTGCCATTGAAGTACTACTTTCATTTTCTCTTCTTTCAGTTGATGCGTGGAAAACGTTTAATGTGATCCTTATCAGCTGTTTTCAGAAACAAATAACTAAATAAAGCAAGATAGAGTGGTCGCAAAGTGCCCAGATTGGTTTTATTCACACCCAGGCACGTTAGCACCACTTTACAGAGTTTGCCAGTGAAGCGCTACTTTCGTTTTCTCGTCTCTCTGTTGATGCGTGGAGTGGAAAACATTTAATGTGATCCTTATCAGCTGTTTTTCTTATTTTAGTTTATAAAATGTGTACCGCTGCTCTGTGTTCAGGGATGTGGTCTTTTTAAACCATACTGCTTCGTTTTGTAAGGATATAAGCAATGGACATTGAAACCGGTCCCTTCCGGGCCCTGTAGTCATGTCTTTGACTTTTCCGGCAAAAACACGAATTGATTTCTAAATAATGAGTGTAAAAGCGTTAAGGTAACCATGTTGTTCCTGCTTAGATTTCACATGCTTTACTTAATCTTGCATTCCCTATAAGTGTTTGTTTGTTTTTTCCACGATGTTATTACTTTTTTTCTTCAGGCAGTATATTCCTCTTGTTGAGTGCATAATTTTAAATGAGTCGCATCCAGGTGTTTATAGCGGGGCACAATTGGGTTGTATCTGAAGGCAGGGCAAACTTCTCTCAATGGGGCAGTATGGTGTTCAGTGGGGGGGGAGAATGTGGCACTATGGCCAGAGCTGCCGAATTTGGAACTGGGGAACCAGGTTCAGCATTCATTACCAGACCACTCTCCAGAGGGAGCACATTCCCATGCTAGACCTTAGAAGGCCCGGCTAGACCTTAGAAGCCCTGGCGTCTAAGCACCAGCAGGTGGACCCTAGCGGTGGCAAGTGTGGGTTAACCTTGAAGGCTTGTCCACCACAATCCATACTGAATATCACCTCCAATTTTGCGGGCAGGCCTACGAAGCAGCACACCCTATAGCGACAGTGACTCTGTCACTAAGGTCACAGGACCTTTTTCCTGAAGAAGGTGGCTGTCAAATACTAGTACCCACCGAAACGCGTCGATGCTTTACAAAGATTTAAAAAAAAAATGTTTTACACTAGATCTTTGGGACATTTGTTAGTCGAGGATAACTGAGCAGATGAGATATTCCGACTTTCTAGCAAATTATCTGTTATAGACTGGTGACTGTTTAATGACATGAGATAACTGTCTAATATGCTCTCCTGCTATGTGTGTCTAGTGAAAAGGTTTTTTGAATGGTGATTTTAGGTGTATTGTTTAATGAAATATTTTTTATGCTCCTTTTTAATTATATACAACAAATTGTTGTTTTAAAGATTGAAATTGTTTGTACTGTTTTTTAATGAATTTATAATAAATTGTTGAAGGAAACTTGGCCCACATTGAGTATAGTAAGAACTTATTTTAATTCTCATTTATGTTTTAGTGATATTGTTTTTTTGATATACGTATGAGAGTGAAGTGATTGGTTTTGCCAAAGGAGGTCTCTATTTCTTGACCACAGGACACTTGAGGCCAGTCCCCCTCACCCATTGGTACCTCCGTTGGCCTTGTTTTAGCAGTGGTAGTGCAACTCACCAGGGATCGGAAGTGCAGGATTTACACCCAAACCAAACTAAGTTCGCAAACTTCACAAGTAGCATTTATTTCACAATCGCCCACAATATTTACAAGTAAAAAGCAATATGTTTCCAATATATTTTGTGTGCTACACGCAGGTTCCTTTTTAGGTCATGTCTAGAAGCAGCGTGCATTCACAATATGCAAAACGCAATATTTTAAAACAGACACAACGCACACAGGTGCTGGTTATGTGAAAGGTAGGTTATTAAAAGCTACACAAGGAAAACACAGTGCTTTGCTACAGCCAAACCTTTTGCACATTGCTCTTAGCACCATCTCAGTCCTTCAGCCTTCTAAAGTTAATATATTGAAAACCCCACACATTTTATTAGAACATTAGGGTCTGTGTATCGTTTTAATCCACACTAACAAAATCTTCAATCGTTGGGTACATCAAACGCTCTCTTTTCTACTTAGGCATATCTTTCTGCTTGGGTAACATAGCTTAAAAACATAGCCAAAGCCAATAGCTCTGGCTTAACACTTATAAGGTCCCAACCTGTTGGCAATGCCAATGCTTGTTGTTGCTTCTCATGCGCTTTGCAGTCTCCGTTCTTTGGCTAATTAGCCCATTTGTGTGGTGTCCAATTTAGAATCTTGGATACATCATCTGGGAATAAAAAGTTCAATTGTTGCACCAATTCAATTGAAAAATACATAGCAGGCGTAACTTGTCATAGTTTAAAATTGTCAAAGGCAGGGTACCAATGTTTGTTTTATTTTGATTTGTCAGTGGCTTGAATTCATTCTTAATTAAAGTCACTACTAAACCGAAAGTGTACCCCCAGAAAAATGATTCTGATTAATACTGTAGCCTTCCACGTCCGCTTTCCTGCTCCCAGGTAAATTGTTGTCTAAAGCACACTATAAAGTGAGTGCTGTAGTCCCTGTTGTGCTGGAAAGTGTATGCAGCGTTTTCCTTCCACAGAGTCTGCTGTGTGGCTGATTGGGTAAACTCCTGTGTCTTAACTGCATGAAACACTGTCTGTACCATCCTTCATCCTTGGGCATTTCCCTTGTCCCATATTCTATAACTACTCCCAGGATAGTCATTATTGGCATGCGTGACTGCATCTATCCTCACACTTTTCTCCTACATCCATGAATGGGTGCAGCTGCATACCTATTTCTGGTGTGGTTTGAGCAGCTTCAGCCATATACACGTGCCAACACACTTCAAATATACGCTGCAGTACACCATACCTTCCAACTCACACAGTGCCACCGTGTTAAACACAATGTCTGCTCCAATCACACGGTCTCCCGGTGAGGAGCCGATGTCACACGGTGTGAGAAAGTGCCATCTTTCCACATGGTATGCCCCCACTTTTTGCTGAATTGCTGATGTTCTTTGACTGAGTGTGCCCTGGGTTCCTGCTAATCAGGAGCCCAGGGACTATGTTCCTTTCCTAAAACTGCATTGATGCCTAAACCCAATTGGCAACTCTGGCCACAGGTAGGTCCCTGGTAAATGGTACCCCATGTACCCAGGGCACTGTGACCAGAGAAGGCTCCTAAGGGCTGCAACACCTATTGTGCCACCCTTAGGGGCCCTGCACCGTTTCACAAACACACTGCCTTGCAGGCTGCGTGTCTTGGTGCAGATCAAAAGTGAAGAGTCGACATGGCACACATCCCTGTGTGCCATGCCTACAAACCACTGCCCTGGCCTAGGTCAGTCACCCCTCTAGCTGGGTGCACTATGCCAGTGGTGAGGGCACAGAGGCATGAGCCCTGTGCCCCTACAGTGTCTGAGTCCATTCTCAGACATTGTAAGTGCAGTGTACCATTAAAGAGTATATGGTGCTGGGAGTTTGTCATTACGAGCTCCACAGTACCATGATGGATACACTGAAGTCTGGGAAGGTCGGTATCAAACTTCTCAGCACATTGTACCCACACTGGTGCCAGTGTGGGTTTCAATGTAAAACGCACGACAAAGGGCATTTTAGAAATGCCCCCTGAACTCGACCCACAACCAGTGTCCCGACTGAGTGGCTGCTTAGGCTGCCACCCACCAGTCATGTTGCTGGACCCCTGGGTCGAGAGCCATCCGCTCTCGAGGGCCTGCAACAATGCACATCCTGGGACGAGGTGCTAGGCCCCCTCCCCCTGGATGGGCAGAGGAAGCTTCAAAGGCCTGCCGCCTTTGTGAGCTTCTCCAGACCACTTGCTGTACTCAGCAACTGGTCCCCACCGGTTCTGACCCCCACTTTGGGCGGGAGAATCGGCGGGAAAAACAAGTGAGGAAAGGAGGTGTGCCAGTGATGGAGCGAGGTAAATAAAAAAAATTGGAACACCCTAATAACCATACTAATGAATTGACATTATTAATTGCGTGATAAATTAATCAATATTTTTACACCTTTTTGGTAAACACTTACATAAGGGGTAACTGCAATTTGTGCGCAAAATTAACCGATTTACAATTGTAAAAGTGAAGTAATACTAATCTAGTGAATTGCGTACTAATTAGAGTGAAATTGCATGATTTGTGCTATGTAGTAAAATTGTTTTGTGGCAAAAGAATGCAGATGGTAAGTAAACTTGGCTTTAAATGTAGCTTTTGCTAGGTAACACCTAATTGGGGTACTTAGAATGACGGGTGGGAAACAGAAAGGCTTATTTTCTTTGTTTTAATTATGATTGTGTTTGTTTTCATGATAGTTCGTTCGGGCCTGCTAGGCCGTGCTGTAAAAATGTCTGCCGAGGCAAATGAGCTCAGTGCGCAGACGCAAAGACTGCCTCTAAGCGGAAGAAAGCCGCAGAAACATATCACGTGGGTGCGAGTCGAGCACAGAGTGAGAAGTGTCAAGGTCAGGTTGACCTGACACGAGGTGAATGCCAAGAAAGACTCATCGTGAATCCGTGAGAACAGGGGATGAGCATTCGAGAATAAACAATGGACTGTTTAGAATGAAGTAGCGAAAAGAGAAACATTAAATGAACTTTTAATCGGATTGCTATTACCCAAAGGCCGTGTGAACGGACGAAATCATAAACAATTACAGAACCGGTTTGAACAAGGAGGGCAATGAGGTGATTCTTGCCATCCCTCCAATGGACCAATTAGCGTGATGCTCGCCCCCCAAAGATTGCAACTTTATGTTTAGTAAGCTAGTAGTAGGGTATAAGAGGACCTACTCTTAAGTAGGAGGAGCGCTATTCATGCATAATTTTTGAGCACTGAACATTGATGCTGAAGAAACTGATGCTATTTTCTATAGGCCATTTTCTGATAGAATTATTCATTTTTGAACTCTAAACTTGACTGGGGAAAGGAACGAGACCGATGCGGGAAATCTGTATAGGAGGTCCGTCGAGGAGGCCTGTTTAGCGGGACAGACAGTCAGTTTTGGGAATTCCATGCTGTGATTATCTGCTTTGGTGAACTTTTATTCTTCATCTAAAAAGGGGTATGCATAAATTTCTTTCTAAAAGCTTATTTCTTATAATGATATTGAAATGTATTAAAACGATTAATAAAATTGAATCTTATTCATGCATTTAAAGAAAGTAGATAAACTTTATTATAATTAAAACTACGAGTCTGTGGTTCTTTAGCTCAATAATAAGTGTAATGTTTTAATAAGGTTTGACTGTGATTGAGCTGGTCTTAATCACCATCAACTTATTCTACTAGTTGGTCCATCGACCAAAGAGCGGAATACCTTGATGTTCTTTGAACCGACAGGATTAAAACTGATTATGTATGATGTTTAAGGAAATATCCTGTTAATTTTTAACAAGGTATCCCGTTCCTCCAGCAACCTCATTCTTCTCTTTGGTAGTAGTGGATGTGACCCAGGGAAACAATTGAGAGAGTGTATGGTTATGCGGTGTTATGGGCCCCACCGTCATAAGGTATAGTTGCTGTGTGTGATCTTTTACCTGGAGGTTATATCCAAAAGAGAAGAATTTATATTTGTTGCGCTGGATCAGATTTCTTGGTAGCAGAGTTATGGTTACTATAGATTAGTTTGGTGATTATTGATTATTTCATGTCTAACACTTCATGTCGAATCGTATTATGTTATATGTATGTCGGAAATTTTGAAGCTTCCGGGAAGTAGGAAGTGGACACGTGTGGCAAGAGAAGTCACATGGAATAGTGCATTGTCTGATTTTCATATTGGTGATAACACAGGTTGTGTTATGATAGGGACATTTTCTGTATAAAACGTGTATGAGTGAAATAGCAACCGGTTTTCTTGTGAAACTCTGGCCTTAATTCTCAGGAGCAGTGTAGTCTCCACATGTGTTTTATCCCCAGAGAAACGGGTTTACCCCTTGCTTGAAAGAAGGGTAAGGTAGAGGGAAGTGCTACACTTATCGAACGAAACAGTATTCTTGTAAGATAGAGTAAACTATCCCTTTTGTTTAGCGAAAACGGACAATGGAAATGTGTTATATGTCGTAACTAATAAAATATAGTCAAGAACAAACTGCGGATACATTTTGTAAAGGAGGGGTCAGGAGTAGAACTGACGTTGACAAAAGACCGCGCTGGTATTGGCCAGTGTTCGGGAACACGGAAAACGCCCTGATTGGTGCGTTAGTGTGAGACGCGCTGGGATAGGTCTGAAGAGCAGTGACGTAGAGGCTTCGGATTGGTGCGCTAGTGTGAGACGCGCTGGGATAGGTCCGAATAGCACATAGAGAACAGAACAGAGTTGTGAGTTTGCTGAGGGAAAAGAATCGTGAAATATGGCTTATTATGAGTATTGTAAAGAGAAACCGTCATGGATGGCGAAAATTAAGAACTTCTTTAAGAAGGACAAAAAGGTAGTGACTAGAGAGGGACAGGTAATTCCTCAGCCGAAAACGCCAGCTTCTCATATGATGCTGAAATATGGTTACCATACTTGCATTTGGTTAGAAAATTGGACAAAATATACTCAGAATGATGGAGTATTGGCTTTTCCAGAGAATGGTTCATTTAGCATAGCTGTACTTCGAAATTTGAGAGAGAAAATGATGAAACTTGAGCCAAGACCTAGACCAACACAGTTTGAAGCGTTAGGTGAATGGGAAGATGAGATTTATGAACAAGAAAGACACAGAGGTGCAAATAATTATAGTTTGGTTCCTGGAAGATTATGGGGAGTGAATCATGAGGACAGGATGAAGCGTTGGAGATATGCTAACATGACAGATGGTTTGTTTCCAGCATTAACAGTTGAAGAGGGTACAGGAAGGAAGTGTACAGAGAAAAAGAAACATACAGCTACAGAGTGGTATGGGTATGGAGGTAGCGAGACAGAGGATGAATTGCTGGAGGATATTTTAAACCGAAAACCACCTCCATATCAACAGAATTCTGCGGTGGTGACACCCAATGCACCGCCAATGGAAACTGGGAGGAATAAAAGTCCAGAACGAAGATACGGTATAAATAGGTCAAATGAACAGTTAGAAACTCCACAAAGTGAAAAGTCTGACAGTGGCAATGCAGCTGAATTAGCAAAGACCACAAGAGAATTAACTGAGAAAATAAGAGAGTTAACAATGAACATGGAAGCTGTGACTGTGCCAGTGACAATAGGACCTGTAATACCAGTTTTTGAGAACCAGAGAATAGATGAGCATTCCTTAACCATCCCGATGAACTCAAATATGCAAAGAATGAGAGAAGGGATAAATACAGAAACTGGAGAGGCAAGAAATTTGGTCAGCTTGTATAGACCGAGTCCGCCTACTAATATGAGAGTGAGATAAAAAGGATTCCTATGGGAACTGAGTCTGCATCAGAAACGCCAGAAAGGAATAAAAATTGGATAGAAATAAATAGTACACCTCTAGGTCCAACTCCAGAAGAATTAAATGAATGGATAAGAAATTTGCAAAAGAAAGAAACAGAACCGCAACCATTAGATGTAATCAGGCTAAAAATAGACATGGAAGAGTTGATTTTGGGGACTATTGGTACAGAAAAATTGAAAACATACCAGGACGACGAGATAATGTTCCTGTGTAAGAGCATTACTTGGAGAGCTAGAAATTTACATGAAAAATTGGAAGAGACAGCGAATGAGCTAGGAGTAGAATTTGTCAAAGTCAGGAGTTTGCAGAAACCATATAGGGTAGATTTTTGTGAGAAAGATATAGAAAATCTGAACACATCGGAACGATTAACCCAGATAAAAGAACTGATCGTTTTGTTGAGAAAATGGGGTGATGTGGACAGATTGAGGAGCAGGTGGACCAAAAGAAATGAGAAAACAACCGACAAAGCGTCTTTGGCTTTTGCGGTGACAGACAAGGAATCAGTCGTACGGGAGTATCCGATGAGAGAAACTCCAGGAGGTAGTTATGTACATGTCCCATGGTCCAGACAAGATATATTGTCATTTACAAATGACTTTCCAAAATTGAGAGAAAAGCCTGTAGAGTGGTACAGACAAGTGGAAAGGTTTGTTACGGTTTCGAAAGTGTTGTGGGTAGATTTGGATGGATTATTTGACATCGTAGTACCAGCAGATTTATGGACAGAATGCAAGATTACGATTGATTGGCCGATGGTAGAATATCCTAGAGACGCAAAAACAGGAGCGCCAGGTCCAGAAGTAATGAAGTATGATCAGGTTATTACATTTTTGAAAAACAAAATTCCACCCAAAGAAACTGATTGGGTAAAGATTGACAGAACTACGCAAGAGAGTAAGGAGTCTGTACATGCCTATTATGGAAGGCTACTTTTGGTTTTCAAACAGTATTGCCGTTATGAGACTGAGTGAGAAGGACATGAGTCATTTTGTATACAGATTTGTTTATGGACTGAAACCAGAAATAAGCGAAATGATTAAGCAGCACATGTTATGCTGGCAGAACAGCACAGTGGACGAGGTGTTGAGGTATGCTAAATATTGTAGCGATGATATTGAGTGTAGACAGCGTAAATTAAAAGAAAAGGCAATGTGGGCACAAGTGAAGGTTGCAGAAAAACAAGAATCTCAATTGAATAATCAAATTAATGAGACAGGACAGACTAAATCCAAACCGAATATAGGTAAAGGTAAAGGTCAAGTAAGTATAGAAGAGGCAAAGAAAAAGTGGCCATGCCACAATTGCGGAAAATTAGGGCATTGGAGAAACAAGTGTAAATTTCCTCCAAAAGCTAATACGGAAAATCAATCATTAAATCCACAGGTGCAGAGTGAGGTGAGTTACCAACAGCTGCAGCAACCGCAGGTAGTTACTCAACAGAGTCAGGTGCCACAACCACCTCTTCCCAAGAGTGTAAATCCTCAGAGATACAGTGCAGAGATAGGATTCTACGGAGGAGAGCAGGTAACACAATTGCCGCATGCAGCTGCAATATCGCAGTATTGGTTACGACAGGATGGGAATGAGTCGGATGAAAGTTTATGACGGTGCCTAGGAGAGGAGGAAGAGTGCGTACTTGGCGCAACTCTAGAGGTAGATCAGTCAGGTCCATTTGTGGATGGAGAAGTGAATGGTGCAAATGTTACATTCCTTGTGGACACTGGAGCTACCCGTTCTACTGTTAGATCAGTGGAAATACCAAACCTTCCTCTCTCAGGTGAACATATCCAAGTTGTAGGTGTTTCAAACCAGCAGATTAAGGCGCCTCTTACCAAATTAGTAGAGGTGAAAGTTGGACCATTTAGAGAAATGCACCGATTTGTGGTGTGTGATTACAGTCCTGTAAACTTACTAGGACGCGATTTACTTTGTAAAATGAATTGTACCATTTATTGTACCCCGGATGGGATTGCATTTCAGACACCAGATGAAGATGTACTATATAAAATGACAATGGCAGAACTAGAACCAGGAGTGAATGATATGTTTCCTGTGTTTGATGTAGAGAAAATCCCAATTGAGTTAAAAGAAACAGTCAAACCTGAGGTATGGGATTTTACAGGCGAAGACATTGGGTTAATGGGAGGAGTAGACCCTGTAAAAATTACTGTAAGCGAAGGAACAAATTACCCAAATACTCCACAATATAAATTGACGCCAGAAATTATTGAAGGAATAACACCTGTAATCAATAAAATGATTGAACAAGGAATTTTGAAAGAAATAATGAGCAGTCCATGTAATTCACCTATAATGGGACTGAAAAAGCCAAATGGGACATATAGGATAGTGCAAGATTTACGAAAGGTCAATAAAATTGTTGTTCCTTGTTGTCCAATTGTACCAAACCCTGCTGTAATACTGTACCAGATTCCACGCGATGCAGAATGGTACACAGTTATTGATTTGTGCCATGCATTTTTCTCTATTCCGTTACATCCAGATAGCCAGCCATTATTTGCGTTCCGGTTCGGAGAGCGTATTTTGGCATGGTGCCGAATTCCTCAAGGGTATACTGAAAGTCCCTCAATCTTTAATCAGATCCTAAAGAAATCGTTGGAAGATTTAAAAATGCCTGAAAAATCTGTGATGGTTCAATACATTGATGACCTGTTAGTGGCATCAAAAACCAAAGAAGCATGTGTTACCGACACAATTGCTTTGTTGAACCACTTAGCTGAAGGTGGACATAAAGTGTCCCCGTCTAAATTACAGTTTTGTCAACAAGAGGTTCAATACCTAGGTCACAAGATTGAAAAGGGAGTGCGGAAAGTAACGACAGAGAGAATAAAGATTATCCGAGGAATGAGAGCTCCAATGACACAGAGAGAGGTGAGAATGTTCCTTGGAATGGTTGGGTATTGTCGACAGTGGATAAGTGGATTTTCATTGATTGCGAAACCCTTACAGCGATTGACAAAAAAGGATGTTAAAGATCCGTTTGAATTGAATGACGAAGAAATGAAAGCCTTCAAAGAACTAAAAACAAGACTGTGTGAAGCACCGGCACTGGGAATGCCTGACTATGAAAAAGAATTTGAGCTGTATTGTAGCGAGAGAGATGGATGTGCACTTTCAGTTTTAGTGCAAAGACATGGAAAGATGAAAAGACCGATTGCATATTTTTCAGCTGTTTTAGACCCAGTGGCAAAAGCGTTGCCTGGCTGTTTGAAAGCAGTAGCTGCTACTTGTGTGAGTCTGGAACAAAGTGAAGGCATAGTGATGGGATATCCATTGAGAGTGTATGTTCCACATTCTGTTGAAATTCTCTTGACAAGAACCAAAACTCAATACATGACACATAGTCGGCTGACTAGGTATGAAAAAGTGATTTTGAGTGCAGACAATGTAACTATTGACAGATGCACAAGTGTGAATCCTTCGACATCATTGCTAGATAAAGGGAGCGTAGAGGACAAAGAAGAAGTCGATCATAATTGTTTGGATGTGCTTGAATTTTGTACGAAACCAAGGCCGGACATTAAGGACGAGCCCTTAAAAGAATCAGATTATGTGATGTTTGTGGATGGTTCATGCTTGAGGACGAGTGAAGGAGTTTTGAGTGCGGCGTATGCTGTGTGTACAGTAGCTGCAATAATGGAAGCATCTTGTTTGAGAGGGATACGTTCCGCCCAAGTGGCTGAGCTGATTGCTCTGATTCAAGCGTGCAAATTGGGAAAGAATGTCCGAATTACGGTGATCACAGATAGCCAGTATGGCTTCGGAGTGGTCCACGATTTTGGACAGATCTGGTCCCAGAGAGGTTTCATGACGTCTGCAGGAACTCCAATTAGAAATGGTGAGTTTGTGAAGAAATTGCTTGAGGCGATACAGCTGCCTAAACAGATTGCAGTGGTGAAGTGTGCTGCACACAAAAATGAGGCGGATTACATTACCGTGGGTAACAGATATGCCGACGAGATAGCCCAATATTGTGCTAAAAATGTAGTCTCGTTGAACAGAAGAAGAGAAAGAGAGCATGTTCCATGTCCCTTGCTGTTTACTAACATTGTTGAAACATGGGATGAGGTAAGACAGTTACAGGAAGAAGCAAACGATGAGGAGAAAGATGGTTGGATAAAAGCAGGATGCAGAAAAAGGGAGGAAGATGACGTTTGAGTTTATAGAGAAGAAAGACCAGTTATGCCTGATAGCATGATTTCTAACATGGCACGGATGTACCATGGACAAGCTCATATTGGAAGGGATGCCATGATCCGACTTTTCAGACAAACTTGGTATAACCCAAAATTCAGAGCCATAGCTGAGAGTCTTTGTCAAAGATGTCTTACTTGCCAACAGATAAGCCCAGGAAGAAAAACAGTAGTGAGTCTAGGAACAATAGGGCGCGAAGGAGGTCCTTTTACTAGAATGCAACTTGACTTTATCGAAATGCCCCCAAGCAATAGACTAAAGTATGTCCTTGTGATCGTTTGTTTGTTTTCTCGTTGGGTGGAAGCCTATCCGACCAGAAGGAATGATGGAGTTACTGTAGCACAACTCCTGCTGAGAGAATTCATTCCAAGGTATGGCTTTCCAGTAACGATTGAAACAGATAGAGGAACACATTTTCAAAATGAACTAATTCAACTGATATGCGAAGCCCTTCACATTCAACAGAAACTACATTGTGCTTACAGACCAGAGGCTTCTGGAGTAGTAGAACAAGTGAATGGAACAATAAAGAATAGGTTATGGAAAATGTGTCAAGCCACAGGACTCAAATGGCCTGATGCCCTACCATTGGTGCTGATGACCATCAGAAGCATACCTGACAGAAAAACAGGTCTAAGTCCCCACGAAATAATCATGGGACGAGCAATGAGACAAGCACATGTACCTGTCAACAAACTGCTGACTATAACTGATGATCTCGTGTTGGATTATTGCAAAGGATTGGCTGATGTGGTACATTCTGTGTTTCATCAGGTTGGACCGGATGCGACCACTCTTGAAAGAAAACCAGCTCATGATTTGAGTCCAGGAGACTGGGTCCGCATAAAAGTCCACAGAAGAAGAAACTGTCTGGTTCCTCGCTGGGATAAACCACGACAAGTGATCCTGGTGACAACAACTGCTGTCAAATGTGCAGGACTGAAAAACTGGGTGCATGCCAGCCATACTATCAGAGTTCCAGATCCTGAAGCTCGACCTGTAAGTCGACATCTGGAGATATCTGATACCAGTTCCGCATCCGATGCAGAAGTTGAAACGAACAGGGTTCCAGAACTTGAAGATCGACCTGTAAGTCGACATCTGGAAGACCCAGGTACAAATTTGGCAACAGAAGAAGAAATTGAAATAACAAAGGTTCCAGAACTTGAAGATCGACCTGTAAGTCGACATCTGGAAATATCAGATACTAGTTCAGCATCTGAAACAGACCAATCAGACTGTAGCGAAAAGCTAAAGAATAAATGGAAAACTGACATTATAAATGAAGAAACTGAACTAAGAGACAGTGACATTGATCAACCAAGCACAAGCTATGGTAGATTTCCTTCAAAAATTGTCGAATTAGACGAGGGAGGGATAGATTCGGATAGAGAGATAGAAGAAGAATCGGAAGAGCCCCGAGGAGCAATAGGGACAGACCAACAAATAAATGAACAGGGAAATTTAGAAACAGATAGAGAGATCAACGAGAATCCGGAAGAAACTCGAGGAGGGATAGAAACAAGTGTCCAAACAGAAAAGACGCAAGAAGGTTCAGATTTGGATAATGAAGGTGAAATCATAAAGTTCAAAATAAGAGGAAGTGAAATAAGGTCTGAAACAGAATCAGAAGAAAGTGAAGAAGAGAGAAAACAGAGACTAGGACCAAGAAAGAGGACTTGGAGAGCTGAACGAGAGGAAAAGGAAAGTGAACCGAAAAGGCCGAGAAAAGGAGACAATTGGCCCCACGAAGTTAAAAGATTGAGATACAAAATAATAAACTTAAATAGAGATAATGCAGAACAAGTAAATGAGATAACAAGTCAAAGAGAACAAGGAAAACAAAGTGGAAAACAATTGCAGAAAACGAAAAGAGCGAAGAACCCTAATTTGAAATATAAGTCACCTGAGTGGCTATACATCGCATTGACTGACATCAAAGAAGAAGATAACACTCACGAGAGCCCAGAAGAAAGCTGCAAGCAAGTGGCTGAAAGTGAAGTGCAACAAGTTTGAAGAAATTAAAGAGAAAAACCGGACTGGACACAAAAACCTGAACAAGACAAGGAAGAGTTCTGAGAAGAACTAAAGAAAGTACCAAACGAGACAAAGTGAGAGGGTAGAGTGGCTGAAACGTCATTCTGAGGTGTGGTGACACATTTTCTGTAAATATATAAATAATTAGGTAATAGAACAAAATGGTAGACACAGAGAATAGAAAATCTAGATGTGAGTTTTTACGTAGATGGTGTAGAATGTGTTTCTTTTGTACAGGTTTATTAATGTTTGTTTGGCTCATTTTAGCAATCACCATTCCAATTAGATTAGCTGTAGAAGAAACGTCCATATTAGGAAACAACACGAAAAAGGATAAAGAAGCTAACACACAGAATACAGCAACATTGATAGATAGTGCTGAGTTACATAAGGATAGATCAATAAATTATTTTTCAAAGAACGTTTTCACAAAATTGTAATATGAATATGTAGAAACAATGGATGTGAGGGATTGTTATGTTTGTATGCAATTACCAGCGTCTGTTACAGAAGGTGTGACCTATCATCACCTTCCTTTGACGTATGGGATAACATGTAGTGTTTTAGCCAGTTTGTTTTATAAAACAGGTAGATTAGAATATTATTATACTGACATAAATAAGATTTTTGCAAAAATTCCTATAATCCCTGAATTAAATAAGGTGAAAGAAGCAAGGATGTTTGGTGAATTTTTCCTAGAAAATAAAGATTTAACATTAGAGTATATAACTAGGTACAATCGTACCTGTAAATTAAAGAAAGAAGAAAAGGTATTTTTAGAGATGGTAGAAAACAGAAGAGTTAAGTTTCAAAGAAAGGTAATAGAAGAGGAGACAAAAACACCCCTTTGGGCGTTTGAAAGAGAAAATAATGCTAAGAGAGAGACTAATGCAGCTATGACATTAGATTGGCCCCAACAGGGAAAGTTGTGCATTAGTAGAAATAGAACTAGGTATGATAACTATTTCGTGAGTTCCAGAGACTGCCGAGACAATTACAAAATTTTAGGAGGATGGGGATTCAAAGGAGGAAAAGATCCAATTTTTCCAGGGATCTATTATATTTGTGGGAACAGAGCATATTACAGGTTGCCGGACCATTGGTATGGGTCGTGCTATTTAGGTAAGGTCTTTCCAAAGATTTTTCATGTGGAGAGAGGAGAGAAAGGAACACACGGAATGGGTGAAACATTTACACGTAGAAAAAGGGAAAGTTTTACAGAAATAGTTGGTGACATTTTTGGAGCAATGATACCAGCAGTGGGTATATCTTTGAATGCATTTAAAATTCGGAAATTGTCCACAGTAGTAGACCGTTTATCAACGAATACTGCTGGAGGGTTCTTAATGGTAAATACCGAGATGGTTGCCATGAGAGCTATGGTGATGCAAAATCGACTTGCCCTTGACATTCTTTTAGCAAAAGAGGGTGGAGTCTGTGGAATGCTGAAAGTCCAACATTGTTGCACTTACATTCCAGATAAAAGTGAAAATATACAGAAGTATATAAAGAATATTACTAATTTCCACAAAGAACTTGCTCCACTGGAGGTTGAAAGTGCCTGGGAGAAACTTGGTAAGAGTTTTTCCGCAATACCAAAATGGTTCACTGAAATAGGTGGTTCTATTGTAGGGAAAGTTTTAATATCAGCAACAGTAGTAATATTAGTGGTGTTATTAGTGAAATTAGTTGTTATATGTGTTAAAAGGAGAAAAAGACAAAATAAAATAAAAAGAGAAAACAAGATAAATAAAGAAAGAGAACGAGAATTGGGAGAAATAGTACTAGAGGAACTAAAAGAAAACATGTATGAAAGAACAAAAAGACAAGATGAAAGGGATACTGATGTGTGAACTAACAAAAGCAAGTGGACAAGAAACATTCTATCTGAAAAATTGTGTGACATGGGTTTTTTGTGGTGATATTAAAAATCACCAAAGAGGGGAGTTGATGGAGCGAGGAAAATAAAAAATTTGGAACACCCTAATAACCATACTAATGAATTGACATTATTAATTGCGTGAGAAATTAATCAATATTTTTACACCTTTTTGGTAAACACTTACATAAGGGGTAACTGCAATTTGTGTGCAAAATTAACCTATTTACAATTGTAAAAGTGAAGTAATACTAATCTAGTGAATTGCGTACTAATTAGAGTGAAATTGCATGATTTGTGCTATGTAGTAAAATTGTTTTGTGGCAAAAGAATGCAGATGGTAAGTAAACATGGCTTTAGATGTCGCTTTTGCTAGGTAACACCTAATTGGGGTACTTAGAATGACGGGTGGGAAACAGAATGGCTTATTTTCTTTGTTTTAATTATGATTGTGTTTGTTTTTATGATAGTTTGTTCGGGCCTGCTAGGCCATGCTGTAAAAATGTCTGCCGAGGCAAATGAGCTCAGTGCGCAGACGCAAAGATGGCCTCTAAGCGGAAGAAAGCCGCAGAAACATATCACGTGGGTGCGAGTCGAGCACAGAGTGAGAAGTGTCAAGGTCAGGTTGACCTGACACGAGGTGAATGCCAAGAAAGACTCATCGTGAATCCGTGAGAACAGGGGATGAGCATTAGAGAATAAACAATGGACTGTTTAGAATGAAGTAGCGAAAAGAGAAACATTAAATGAACTTTTAATCGGATTGCTATTACCCAAAGGCCGTGTGAAAGGACGAAATCATAAACAATTACAGAACCGGTTTGAACAAGGAGGGCAATGAGGTGATTCTTGCCACCCCTCCAATGGACCAATTAGCGTGATTCTCGCCCCCAAAGATTGCAACTTTATGTTTAGTAAGCTAGTAGTAGGGTATAAGAGGACCTACTCTTAAGTAGGAGGAGCGCTATTCATGCATAATTTTTGAGCACTGAACATTGATGCTGAAGAAATTGATGCTATTTTCTATAGGCCATTTTCTGATAGAATTATTCATTTTTGAACTCTAAACTTGACTGGGGAAAGGAACGAGACCGATGCGGGAAATCTGTATAGGAGGTCCGTCGAGGAGGCCTGTTTAGCGGGACAGACAGTCAGTTTTGGGAATTCCATGCTGTGATTATCTGCTTTGGTGAACTTTTATTCTTCATCTAAAAGGGGTATGCATACATTTCTTTCTAAAAGCTTATTTCTTATAATGATATTGAAATGTATTAAAACGATTAATAAAATTGAATCTTATTCATGCATTTAAAGAAAGTAGATAAACTTTATTATAATTAAAACTACGAGTCTGTGGTTCTTTAGCTCAATAATAAGTGTAATGTTTTAATAAGGTTTGACTGTGATTGAGCTGGTCTTAATCACCATCGACTTATTCTACTAGTTGGTCCATCGACCAAAGAGCGGAATACCTTGATGTTCTTTGAACCGACAGGATTAAAACTGATTATGTATGATGTTTAAGGAAATATCCTGTTAATTTTTAACAAGGTATCCCGTTCCTCCAGCAACCTCATTCTTCTCTTTGGTAGTAGTGGATGTGACCCAGGGAAACAATTGAGAGAGTGTATGGTTATGCGGTGTTTTGGGCCCCACCGTCATAAGGTATAGTTGCTGTGTGTGATCTTTTACCTGGAGGTTATATCCAAAAGAGAAGAATTTATATTTGTCGCGCTGGATCACCAGCCTTTGCCAACCCCACCCCTCAGGTGGGGGAGGCGAGGTGAAGCACAACTCCGGGCTCTCGCCATCTTGAAGATGGGGAGCCCTAGCCAACCAGGGACAGGATCCTGCCCCCCTCCCACTGGAGAGTGGCAGAGTAGGGGGTGTACTCACCCCAAGAAAGGGACCCATAGGTCCCTGCCTTTGCCCTACCTGTAACACCCCTAAATTTAGTATTTAGGGGCACCCTGAACCTGGATTCCTCAGATCCAGAAACGAAAACAAGAAAGAAGATAAGAAGAAGGACGAAGAGCCGTGCAGAGCTAACAAGTGGACGACGCCCACTGACTTGGCCCCAGCCCTACCGGCCTGTCTCCCCTCGAACCTGCCTTCTGCGAAATACCGGCGTGTCCTGCAGCCAGCAACCTCAACAAACCCGGAGGACCTGCCTGCCTTCACTTCTAAAGACTGTGTCTCCTGAGAACAGCAGAACTGTTCATCTTTTGCAACCTCTGGCAGCAGCCCGAGACCGCGAATCCAGCCCACTCTGCACCCGCCGAACCCGGCCCGAGCTCGAGTGGAAAAACACCAAGAGGAGGTCCCCCCGGCGATCCTGACCCGAGAACTGGTGACTCCTGACCTGCCTCAAGCCGACGCCTGCAGTCTAGAAGGCCCCCCTAACCGCGACCGGAGTTGGTAAGAAGATCCGACCCCAAAAGGCACCCCTGCACCCGACGCCCCACGGCCTTGTGTGCCCCAACCAACGGTGCCTAGCCAACCCCCAACTTCCCAACTTACCTCTCGAAGTGGTGGTCGCACCCAGAAGCCCTTCGTCTCCCTGCCTGCAGCGCGTTTGCAAACCGGATGCTCTCCATAGAAAATAACAGTGCGCCTGACGTCGAAACAGCACTCTGCACCCGGCCGCCCTAGTGCCACTGAGGGTGCACTTTTTGTGCTCAACTGTTTCCCCATGTGCCCTGACCTAAACCCTAGGAGCTTTGCTCCCACAGCCGTGTGGCCTGCTTGCCAGCAGCCACCAACCGGAGGCCCCCTATCCTCCATAGGATAACATTGGGCCTCAACACTCTGCACCCGGCCGCCCTAGTGCCGCTGAGGGTGCAATCTCAGTGCATCACAGACCCTGGGGGAACACTTGACTTAACCCCAGAACCCTAACTCCAAAGACCGAGTACTTACCTCGAAACCGATGACCTGTTTTTCCTCATAGGATAACATTGACACTTTTTCTCCCCAAAAGTTTCCAAGTGTCGACCTTTGAAAACTAAGAATATTCATAAAAAATCGCACAAATAACCAAATCGTATTCTTTCAACTGTTTGCAGGAAGGTCCCAGTGCTGAGTCTAGGTACCCAACACTGAGTAGGAAAAGTAACGTAAAGTAACTTACCTGTGAATTGAATTTCCTTCCATAGGATAACATTGGTGGTTCTCTGTGAAAAAGTTTCTAAGTGTCGACTTGTGAAAACTAAGAATATTCGTTAAAAATCGCACAAATAACCAAATCATATTTTTTCAACTGTTCGTACCTCTAACCAAAACGCATTTTCTCAACTGTTTTCAAGAAATGTCCCGGTGCTGAATCTAGGATCCAGCACTGTGTTAGAAAAAGTAATCCGAAAAAGTAATTAACTACATTTTACCTAAAAAGCCTATTGATTCCTATGTATTGAGTGTACTAAGTATTGCATTGCCTTGCAACTCCTGTAACTCGAATTGCATACCAAGTCTACTGTATATTGAAAGTATTCAACAACAGCATCGTAAACCTGTAAAGTATTTTACGCACAACTGCACCAAGCTCACTTGGTTCTAAAATAAATTAACTGTATATGTTTTTATACAAAAACAATTGGTCTCGAGTTCAGTCTCTGAGTGTGTGAATTCATTTGATGATTGAGTGGGTACAATAAATGCATAAACACTGTCCTCTGATACTGCCTTACTGCTCGACCACACTACCACAAATAGAGAGTTAGGTTCTGTCTAACTTTAACCTCTGCCTACCTTTGGGGTCTGCTGGACTCTGTGCACACTGTACCTTACCTGGGTGCAGTATATACAGAGCCACTTTCTTACACACGGTGTGAGGGAAAACGAGTTGAAAACCACTGTAAATAGTGGTTTTCCAGCTCGTTTTCTAAGGCTTTGAAATGCCGACGTTCATTGAGGGGTGTGAAAACACCCCAGGACTTCAGCACCAACCTCAGAAAGCTTTTTGTTGTTTGTGAGAGGGCCTAGGGGCAGGGTGGGGGGGAGAAGAAAGTGGATTTCGGGTTCCATAAAGAAAATTAAGGCCGTCGCTACGATTAAGTAGGGAATGTTCAGTTGTGACCCATTGTGGAGGATCAGTCACACCCGGAAGTAAATAAACTAATTGTGAGAGGTGTAAGGCTAAAGAATAATGTTCTAAAAATGGTAATTTCAAACCACCATAGGAACGGCGAGCTAATAATTTTGAAGCAGCTAAACAAGGGCGTATGGATCCCCAGACAAAAGATCGAATTCGGGCGTCTATCCTACGGAGCGTAGATAAGGGAACTGGAATCGGAAGCATTCCAAGTATATAATTAAAGCGAGGTAAGGTGACCATTCTAACGGCCTGTACCCTTCCCCACATGGAAAAACCCAAGAGGGACCACTCGGAAAAATCAGTTTCCATTTGGGTTATAAGGGGTGAAAGGTTGTCTGAGATCATATTTGTCAAACCTCTATTGACCAAAACTTCCAAGTATTTTAATTGGGATGATTTCCAGGAAAAGGGGTACCCATCAATTGATGCTTTTGTTGTACCAGAAGAAATCGGAAGAGCCTCACTTTTATCCCAATTCACTTTGTAACCAGAATGGATTGCAAAGCCATCAATAATGTCAAGTAAAGCTGGTAAAGAATGAGGAAGATCTTTTAACGTGAGAAGAATGTCATCAGCATATAAGTTTAGAGATACCTCCTACTATGGGTATGCCTTGAATGTGTGATGAATGCCGAATAAGTGAGGCAAGAGGCTCTATCGCTAGCAAAAATAAAAGGGGGGAGAGAGGGCAACCTTGGCGGGTGCCCCTTTGGCTTGGAAAAGGATCAGAAAGAAACCCACCGCAGTTGACTTGAGCTGTCAGATTGTCATATAAGAGACGAACTTTAGAAATAAACTGATCACCTAGGCCAAAGTGTTTCATAGCTGCAAAAAGATATTTCCAGTCAATACAGTTGAATGCTTTTTCTGCATCCAATGAGAGGGCTACAGCATCTTCTGTCAACTTATTTGCAGACCATAAAGTATGAGCTAAGGTTCGGAGGTGATTCCTAAAGGAGCGGCCTGGGACAAAACCAACCTGTGAGTGATGTATGAGAGAAGGAATAACTTTACGGAGGCGTGCTGCTAAGATACTTGCCAGAATTGTGACATCGCTATATATTAGTGAAATGGGTCGGTAACTACTACAAGCAAGCGGATCTTTGCCGGGCTTGGGAATAACCGCAATTAACGCTTTGTTAGAAATAGGGCCAAGCGAATGTGTTTGAACCACTTCATGGAAGGCACAAAATAAAGTATCAATCGTTTCTGTCCCGGTCCATTTGTAAAACTCTGCAGGGAAGCCGTCTTCACCTGGAGATTTATGATAAGGTAGTTTGGTGATAGCTGCAGCAATTTCTTCTTTGGTAATATCACCACCTAGGAGGGCTCTACCTTTATCAGTGAGGCAAGGGAGGTTGAGGTCAGCAAGATATGAAACTAATTGGTCCTCTGTTACTGAAGTTTCAGGGGTATAAAGTTTTTTATAAAAGGATGCAAAAGTGTCTACAATTTCTTGTGGTCTCGTACGAATCTCACCCTTTTCTGTACATAATGCAGGAATGGCCATAGCTGCCTCACATTGTTTCAATTGTGCTGCAGGCAATCAGTCTGCTTTTTCTCCTTGTTCATAATGTCTATCCTTCAGGCGCTGGAGAGCGTACTAGGCTTTAGAAGTGTACAAGTTATTAAGCACCAATTTAGCAAGTTCAAGCCTTCGTCTGTTGGGTATTGTGGGATGAGAGGAGTAAAGATGTGTGAGGGAAGTAATTTGAGTCTCTAATTCAGTACAACGTAAGGACGCAAATTTATTGGCCTTAGCAGCATCTCTTATTAATTGATCTCAAATAGTTGCTTTGGCGGCTGCCCAGACCGTTCTGCAGGAAGTAACAGATGATTTGTTGACAGCTAGATAATCAGAAATATGTGAACGAAGTAGAGTTTTATCTTTGGGTGGACGGTATCTTTGGATATTCATACGGCATGGTTTACGGCCTGGAGAGGTTAAACCTATTTCTAGAGTAATAAGGATAGGGGCATGATCTGATATTGCAGCTTCCATTATACAGAATTCAGTGATATTTGCGACTATTGACTGTGAAATAAGAAAATAGTCTATCCTGGATTGTGTACTGTGAGTGGAGGAGAGAAAGGTGTATTCCTGATCTGAAGGGTGACAAAGGCTCCAATAGTCCACTAGCCCGTGGTCTGATATTATGTTTCCCAGTAAAGCTCTGTCTCCCGCATTACACTTATCCAGGGGGCCTGTTCTGTCAATTATAGCATCACGAGCAAGATTCCAATCACCACCAATAATATAACTGGATGCACCAATTTCTACCAGCAGACGATTTAGACTGAGTAAGAAAGGGCGTTTGTCCCCAGTCGGAGCATACACTGAGTCCACACATAGGATTTTATCTCCTATTTTCAGCTTTGCAAAAATATATCTGCCATTTGGATCAGTCTAGGTTTTGATAATGGTAACAGGTAGAGATTTGTGAATTAGAATAGCTACACCACACTTCCGTGGGTGACTTTCGTTAGGAGGAAGTTGTGTCGTCAGTCCACAGTGAATGACTTTTCCCACCCAATCTCATCATAACTTAGAAGATTCTAGAGCATCCAAATGAGTTTCTTGCAGAAGAGCAATATCAGTTTTTTCGTTTGTAGGTAACAGAGTACTTTCTTGCGCTTAATAAAGTGCGTAAGACCTTGAACATTCCATGAGATAATACGCAGTGGATGGGAAGCAGAGGAAATGTTCGCAGCCATGTGTATATTAGTAGATGGGATGCTAAATTGAGTGTATAAGAATATAAGAATGAGAAAACAAAAATAAAAAGTGAAAGAAATAAAGAAAAAGGTTCCAGGCAAGAGAGGAAAATGAATATAAGTTACTTGTTAATGTACAGGAGAGTAAGCAAAAAGTAGAAAAAATAAGATACTAGAGGGGCTGGAAATGGAAAGAAAAGAAAGAAAAAGATAAATAAGGGTAGATATACTGCACAGGGAAAAAGCAGTGTTAGGGGAATAGAACTGTTCTCTGTGGGTCCAAGCTTTCGGGCTATGCGTGCCGGAGGAACCCCCCACGGCGAGAAGCGTGTAAAGAGGGCACAGATATGACAGATTATTAGCAGTAATGAATAAACTTGAGAATTATGAGGATCAAGTATACAGATATTATAATATAAAATATAAGAAGAAAGAGGGATAATGGAAAAAATAAGCATTAGATACCACCATTATGAAACACAATGACAATTAAATAGTGTAATAATTAAATACTGACATAGCTAAATGTTATCGTAATTAATTAATCTAATACTAGTGTATCAAACTAATCTTTTAGGCAAACACGTTTGAGTAGATTACTTAAATATAAAAAAGAGAAAGAAAAGAGGAAAAGGATATAAGGAAGAGGGGAAGAAAAGAAGAACATTATAAATAAACTTTTCCGGAGGAATCTCAAGGAGTAAAGAAGAAAATTTTGAGGAATTTGAGATATATCCTGCATAAAGGACAATTAAACAGTATTTATATAACATTAACAATAATTAAAGATTAATCTATTTGAATAGCATCATATCTAAATAATGTGATAATTAGACATTATGATAAGTAGATATTATCAGAAATACTTATTAGAGAGAAGGTAAGGCAGTAATTCATATGTATAGTACAATTTTTAATTTATATCATTTCAAAGTATAGCGATATGAAGAGTGCAATTAGAAAAAGATTTCATAACACTATGAGAATGAGCAAAAGTAAACTATAATATGTATAAATATTAAAAGAGAAGGAAGGGGAAGATTCAAGAATAAGTTAGAATATAATACGGATATTGTACAGTAAATGTGCAACTGAGTGAATAGATATGCAGATACTCATCAAGACGTGACTTCAGCAGATAATAGGATAAGTCTCTTTCATCTGTTCTTCAAGGTTCAACAGTTAAGCAGTAAGTCAAAGTTCAAGGAACATCATCTTCAGGCAATGGAGGGGACTTAAGGGGAGAGCGTGATTTGTCTCTATCTCTTTCCTGCGTAAGAACAGCTACTGCTTGAAGGACTTGAGCTCGATCACTAAGAGAGGCCAAATGTCTATCTGGCTCTCTTCTACTTTTGTCAGGTTTAGGGTCTTTCTTACCAGTCTTGAGGAGTTGGGACGGTTCCCGGCTTCGGTTCTTGTAAGTCCTGGGTTGTCCGAGATAGGGGCGACCCCTTCCGATAGCTACGGTGCTGCCGACAATGAAAGCCTAAGCAGCCAGTGCCCTCCAGAAGGAGTCCCATGTGGAAAACCCCGGAGGGAAAAAACCTCTGATGATTATGAGACTCCAGGAATGAAGGAGAAGACAAGGAGCCAGAAAACACTGGAAGACCAGGAGCCCAAAAGGAACCAGGAGAAAACTGGAAGTCAAGCTGGAGCTGAAGTTGCAAGGTGACCAGGAGCACCAACGGAAGGAAGGGATCACCAAAATAAGAGTCTAGGAACCAACAGGAGCGAGGACACACCAGCAGGAACAAGGAGTGTTGCAACGCAAGGAAGGAAAGGTTCTGATCCCTTATATTCAGAAAAAACAGGAAGTGACATACAGGAACAGGAAGTGACAAAACAGGAAGGAGAGGTGTCGCCATCTTGGATAGGGAAAGGAGTGAAGTGCAGTATAGGAAGATCGCCATGTAAGGAAAGAAGGTAACCCTCGCCCACTGTCTTCTGGGAGCAAGACTGAGAAGTGGAGAGCAACAATATGGCCCTCAAGGAAGGGGGATCACCAGATGCCAACACCAGGTAAGTCACCAGATGCCAACACCAGGTAAGTGTAGTGCCCCAAGGTGCCTCATGACTTGGATGGGCCGCCATGCAAGTACGCGGCGTGCCCAACAGAGCAAACCAACAGGCGTCACGGGTGCTTTCTGCGACGATGCCAAAACGGCAAGAGCGGGCCCCCGCGGCGACCCCGAAGAGTAGGGAGGGGCGCCGCAGGCTGCAAAGCAGCCCGCGAGGAGAAAACGAGCAGCGCTGCGGGTCGCTATCCGGCCCGTGGCGTAACAACTTTGGGAACGACCTGGGTTACGCTGATTGTCATTAGGAATCTTCTTGGAGGTTAGTGAAGAAAGTGAAGGTTGGAGCTCAGGAAGAGAATCAGTATATTCCATATTTTGAGGAGTAATTCTGTCTAGGAAGCGTCGAAGGTCATCTAGATTGAAAAAGTCTTTGGATATGCCATCCTTAGTGATTCATAGTCGTGCTGGTTCAAAAAGGCCATATTTGATGTCTAGCTGACGTAAGCGAGGACGAAAAGAGAGAAAAGCCTTGCAACGGTCATTTGTTTCTCTTAAAAAGTCTGCAGATATTCGAATCTCATGACTCTCGTATACATATGGACCATGTGTACGGGCCGCAGTAATTAACTGTCGAGCTTGTTCGTGTCGCAGAAAGCAAACAATAAATGTATGTGGTTGTATATTCCTCCCTACCTTAGGATGACCAATGCAGTGTGCTCTCTGCATTTCTAATGGCGGATCAAAAGTGAGACCTGTAATCTTTGGTAGAGCTGCCTTAAGAAAGGATTTAGCATCTGATCCTTCTATTCCTTCCGGAAATCCAAAGAAGCGCGCATTGTCTCGACGATTTCTATCTTCCAAATCTATAACTTTGCTTCTAAGGAAGAGTAGTTCTTGGTCTCGATCTGGTATATTGTTAAGACAAGTCTCAACTGTAGCTACACGTTTAGTGAGACCATCAAGTTGAATTTGGAATCCAGCAATGTCAGTACGTATGGATTTAGTCTCAGTCGCAAGAGCAGAGGTAGACGTCTCCATTCCCTCCAGACGTTGTCCTGCAGCAGTAATCTCTTGAAGTATCCGTTCCATAGTAGAGTCTGGTGCAGATGCCATAATAAGGTTAGTTGACTTTTGAGCTGAGGAGGTAGTATTGTAGATTTCTGAGGCAGAGCGGCTCTGTCTTAGAATTTCAGAATAAGTGGGTTGTTTTGCCGATTTACTAGTTGCTTTTCCAGAAGGCATTCCAGGCAGATGCTATGTAAAGGTCTTTAACAGGAAATTAGTTGCTTTGCAGATAGGCAGATCTCTCAAGTAAGGCCTTGCGTCCTAGAATAAGGCCGTCTTAACCGTACCGGTTATTTTTAGTGACGCATATAAATCACCTCAGAGCAGTGTCAGAGGAGCGCAAGTGCAGGTAACTCTGTTCTAAAAGCACGGGCCTAATAGTATAGGGAAAAATCAGGTCTTAAATCTGGCAGAAGAGTGGTAAAAACCTAGACCGGTAAATTCACCTAATTAATGTTTTATTGGTTCGCTACTTCCGGGCAAAGAATGAGTTTGTCTCAGGCACTCAAGTTACCTACCAACAGGATGTACCACTCGCCTCAGATCGATATCAGACAGTGATAATTAGTTCAAGCTCGTGAAGCTCCATATGATATGCTTCAATTTATTAAATCAACACACTCCTGCCAGTTAATTTAAAAGAAGAGTGCACAAGAAAAGAAACATTATAAAATAATAACGTTGCTACAAGTTATCCGTTTTATAGTTCACCAAGTACGCAGGGTAGTTATTAGAAGTGTAAAATCACTTCAAGTGCTTTTCCAAATGGGCAAGAGTAGTGCATCAAATTCAAAGGCAGTTCAGTTCCAGTTAGTACTACTTCAATAATGCAATAGACGACCAGGAGAATGTGACAATAAAGAAAATTGCCCAGGAAAGGAGCATTACAAAGAAACAATGTTGCTACAAGTTGTCCACTTTTTTCAAATAGGCAACAGTTAAATGCGGCTTCAGTTTCATTCAGCTCCACTTAAAACAATGCAGCAGATGTTCAGGGGAGTTTGGTAGTAAAGAAAGAAAATTGCCCAGGAGAGGAGCATTACAAAGTAACGATTTCGCCACAAGTTGTCTGCTCTCATCTCATTAAATATACAAGAGGCGACAGACAGAGGTGTAGAATCGTCTCAGGCACCTCAAGCACTTAACAATATCGCGTTGGATTCAAAAGCCCTCCCTTCTTTTTTTTCTTTTTCCTTCAGTATGCTACAACCGCCTCACTTATCTCGGGTGTTCCTGTCAGCAGAGAGCCGCGCGTTTCATGTAGCGAGGCGCGAATCCAGTCAGCTGCGTCAGTTCAACGATGGAATGTTGCCGGTATCACACACATCTCTGCATTTGGTGAGAAAAGCATTCCTCAGCTTCAGGAAAAGTCGCGTTGTGTAGTCCTTTGATTCACACAACGTTTTCTCTAGGATAAAGCTGCCATTCGGGATTTGGAAGGCTCTTCGCCGCCGCCCGGGGCTCCCCTCAGCGCGGAGCTCGGGGATCAGGCGGCCATCTTGCGTCGTGGCCAGACCACACCCCCAAACTTGTAGTTTTTCCATGCTTCTTCACATTGTCTTTGTTTGAGTTTTTATTGAAATTTCTGCGGTCATACGTGTTTTTAACACAATGCTCTTCCCTTTTTTTCCTACTAAAATCTTGTTGACTGAAGGAGTATCATTCTGTGAAGAAATTGCTTTGGCGCTTCTTTCTGATAACTCTGCTTTCTTCACCAAAGCTATAATGTATTTTAAACATGAGTCGCCTTCAATCCACAGTCTATCTTGAATTCCTTTATTCTTTGAGCAAACAACAATCTGATCGGTGATCAAATCATCATGCAAGACACCAAATTTGCACATGGAGCCATGGTTTTGAGAACAGACATGTACTCTCCAATAGACTCGTGCTGTTGCTGTTTTCTTTTGAAGAAAGCATGTCTCGTAATTGCAAGGCAAACCGTGGGAGAGTACTGGTCATTCAAGTCTAAAATGACACATTTAAATACATCCAGGTCTCCAGCTCTCTCTGGTTTACTGCATTTAGTTGTATATCCTGAGGCCTTTTAGGCCAAAACAATACATTAGGATTCTTTTTTTCTCTCTCTGGTGATAGAATGCTGCCATTATCTTCCAATGTGGCAATATCATTTAAAAAATATTCTTTCCACTCAGCCCTTTTACTAATAGGTTCTCCTGGACTAGTCAGAAATTCTTTAGGCGTGTTCAAGTTAATTCCAACATTTGTGGTACTTGAACCTGAACTGGCTGACCTGGAACTGGTTTCTATAGTGACCACCATGTAAATTCCTGCCAAAAGAACACACCCTTATAATTTACAGTTTCTGTTACACATGCACTGTTCAGGGAATGATAACGTCCATTAAAAGTGAAAAATATGCAAAGTAAACATTGATACTTGCTGTGGCCAATAACCCCTTCGCTGCTAGGCCTTTCCCCCCCTGTGTTAAGCCTTTTTTTGGCTATTTGGGGTAGTTCGCGCTTAGGCCCCTGTAACTTTTTGACCACATAAGGTATCCGCGCCAAATTTGCGTCCTTTTCTTCCAACATCCTGGGGATTCTAAAGGTACCCAGGGTTTGTGGATTCCCCTGGAGGGGACCCAGAAATTAGCCAAAATACAGCTAAATCTTTTTTTTTTTTGGGGGGAAAAATAGGAAAAAAGTGTTGCAAATGAAAGCGTCTGGGTTTTTCCCTGCAAATGGTATCAAAAAAGGGTTTGTGGTGCTGAAATCACCATTTTCCCAGCTTTTAGGGAATGACAGACTTTTGTCAGAAAACCAAAAATTTTTACACAGTTTTGGCTTTGGCATTTTTCTGGGACATAGCCTATTTTTGCTATTTTTTGGGCTTTCAATCTCCTTCCAGTTAATGGTAGAAATGGGTATGAAAGCAATAATTGATCCTGGAACGCTATACATTTTAGTAAAGTAGACAAAATTCTGAATTCAGCAAGGGGTCATTTGTGTAGATCCTTCAAGGTTTCTTTATAGAAACTAACAGTTAAATATAGGAAACATTGAAAATTAGTTGAAAAAAACAGCCTTTTGTGTCAACGTTTTCACCTGTAACTTCTTCTAATTATGACAGCTCTTTGAAAGTAATATACCGTTACATCCGCGGGACCTTACTGGTTGTGGGGATATATAGGACTTGTAGGTTCACCAAGAACCCGACGAACCCAGAGCCAAAAACTGAGCAGCGACTTGCAATGGTTTTTAGGTCTCGCCTACGCAGCGCGCATGCGTTGCATAGGGGGGACCTCTTGTAATCGGTTCGGTTTTGAGGCAAAAAACGTGCACGCATTGCATTGCTTTCAATGGCAACACGTGCACGTTTGGCGATTGCCTTGCGGGAGCGAGCTTTGAAACCATCTGTTTGTAATTAACTTGCAAACAGATGGTGCTTTTGCTCGCTCCCGCAAGGGAAACTCGCCCCTCAGCGTCGCTTTAACTTTCGCGGCCGCGGGCCGCGCTTGTTTTCGTGTGCAGCGGCGGGCACAAGCACGGGCGCGCGCACCACTCCCGGGCTTCTTTGAAGTTGTTGTTTGAAGTTGTGCTTGAAGACGCCGCCTGGCGCGCGCACCACTCCCGGGCTTGGTTGAAGTTGTATTTGAAGACGCCGCCTGGCCTTTTCCCGGTAAAGTGGATGTGCCTGACGCCAAGGAGAATTCAGTATGAAATAAGGTAGTTACCCATCTTTTCTGCAGTGTCTTTTTTGGGATGTGACTTGACTTGCATGGATTGTGCCTGGCCTGTCGTTTATGGCTCATCCCTCTTTACGCTCACAGCTGTCTACCTGCCTAAGTTGGGGCACTAGTGAAATACATTACTCCCTGCCTCTGGGGATTGTTCAACCGCACCTGGTTGCACGCCAGTGGGCTCTTAAACGAGTGGAGGTGCTGCCTACTGAGAGGGCTTTCAGCCGTCCTTTTCTATTTGTTATATTAGTATTTTGGCAAGGATATACTCATTGGTCCTAGTGCTATGTTGCAGCCGCACGTCTCATTGTCTACTCCTTGGAATCACTTGCATGTTTGTATTTGCCGTCTGTCCAGACAGCTAGCGAAGGAAATGGAGTGGATTCACTGGGATTGGATGTAGTGTCGGTCGTCATACCTCCCGAAAGATGTTCTAGTCAGCAGTGCGCACCAGTATGATGCTTTCACTAACGTCCTCAAGATAGCTAATTGGGGGCCAAATATCTTTCTAAAAGTGACGCCGCCTAGCTAGGCAATTTGTTTAACCGTAGTCTTGACTTTAGTCTAGTGATATATATTGCTTATAAAATGGGAATAAGAAGGGTGGCCGTTTCGAAGTTCTCGTTTCCTCTTCAGGGTACTTGGGCTGCCTTACTCGATGGAAACCATGCTGATAAACGCCGGCACTCCGTATTTAAAATGTAAAAGGAACGGGCTGCACTCGGAGCATCCTAGTTACCTGCGCACTAATGGTAACAGACACCCAGACTTAACTTATGAGGCGTTCCCTGCTTTTAAGTACTGACTGTTCATAAAATTGAACATCTCGTGATTTACTGTGTCAAACATTGGTGGTGGCGGTTTGGAATGTTATTGTTGGCTTGGATGGCTTTGCTGCCGTACCCCATTTTTCAGAGCCTCTGATTGGCGATAGAGGCTTCTATTGGAGACTATCGGTTTAAAGTCCAAGGTGTTCTAGATCTGATCAGTGTTCCTGTAGAACAAGGCTTTCACCATCACTAGATTGCAGTTGACCAGAAACCCCTCAAGTGAATCATTCCTTGCTAGTGTACACTTCAGTACTTTGGTAATTGATGTCCATAAGATTCAAGTTCTCTAAATACCTGTTCGGCTGGAGAATCTGTTGACCCCAAGTGGGCTCAACAACCTGCTGCCGTGGCCTTCTAGGGAGATGAATGAGCAGTGCTCTGACACGCAAGGGACGCCGAGGGATCACTACCTAAGGCATATACTGTCTAATAAGTTTCCCTCCCCAAACTACCTCCATGCCACCTACTCTTGGGCTACATATATTGCAGGATCCCCCAGCTTGTGATACCCCAAAATCATAGATACACCACAGTACTTAGTACCCTCAATGAGTAAACATGAAACCATTCTCTAGTATCTTGAATGATATTTATCAGGATTACCGTGGTGGTGTTGTGTATAGTCCTGTACCATGTAAATACTCTTCAGATGTGCGAGTACTCCTTAAGATGTACTCGCACATCTCTGGTTTCTGAATGGATAGTGAATTTAAGGCTCTTATAATTTACTTTGACTGTCAAACGTGTTTCCAGGAGCGCATACAATTGTGCAGCTCGTGGTGTCCCTGTTTAACCAAGTCCCATTCCCTTTAGTTGGGTCCTGAGGCCTCAATGCACTTGGTGTCATCCAGTTATCGATTCTGGCACTGGTTCTTGTGTCCTTGCATACTACTGCTATGGTTAGAATTTTGGCGAGTTACTCGTGGATGGCGCTATTTAAGTTAATGTGTTATCAAGGCTTCATCAGTTGGCATCTTGTGCCATGGAGTGGCGGTATTTCAATTGTCACTCTGTAACACCTACCCTAAAAATACATCTTTGCCGCAGCCTCATTTAGTATCCCTGTGACCCCTTATTTTCCAGTGCTGTCACATTGGCTGTTAGAGCTGGAGTGTTGAAGGGCATGATCCTGAATAACCATAGTTTCGTCAATGGTGTACCAGTTTTACTTTTAACTTAATATTGCTGTCTAGCGTAGGAGTTGAGGGGTCGTTAAATGATCAACTGGTTTAGTGAGTGTCACTTGTATAGTTCACATCTTAAATGCGCACACTACACGACGAACCAATGGTGCAGTGATATATGCTTTCTGCAAGAGTTCTTTCAGAGTGAGAGCAACAAATTAACATTGCATTGACACCTTCCTGCTTATCGTTGTCCTACTAAATGTGACTGGGTTAGTGACTGAAACGTTCCATTCAAAGTTGCACTAGCCAAGGCCATTCAGTGGTGTCTTAAAATTTCATTTTCCTCCTGTGATGTGCATTTATTTGTTTGTTTATTGCAGGCTTTCATCACAAATGTTTTGGAAGCATTCTTATTTATATCATGGTGAAATAACGTTTGTGTGAAATTCTAGTTTCCCATACTGAACTGCGTATTCGGTGGTAAGTTAGTGTTCTTGGCTGCAGGTCTGTTGATTTTTGCGAGTAGAGATGTCTAAGTATGTGTTCTTTTAAAAAAATTATATATTTTTTTTATAGCATATTTGCATGTTTTTTTTTCCCAGTGTCCTTCCTTCCTGTGTATGTATGTGCTGCATGGCTAAACACTTTAAAGGTCCCAAAGGCGAGACCTATTGGTTATGCCAATGCTTGTTTATTATGTACCGGGTATATAGCAATTATTCTGGGAAAATGTATACATGGAAAAATCGGTATGAAAGACACCTATGTATTTCTGAAATGGGAACAAAATATAGAGTTTAGAAACAGTAGATATTTGCACATTTCCGAAATTGGAAATACTCATACTAGCATTGAAGTACTGGGTTTTATTGGACCCAGCGGTGCCAGGGAACACACCCAATGACCTCGAGTTCTTCCTGTCTCAGACTACAGAAACACAGAGTCTTCTTGGTGGCTTCAAAGATCAATTTATTGGCTGCAGCCAGCAACAGGTATCCTAGAAGTACAACAATGTGTATGTTCTCAGGAGACTGCTCCTTTTCATGGAAACCAGCTATCTCTTTTATACAGAATATTATGCTTTAGGCAAACATTCCTTATTTTTACAGTGGGTCATTCACATATTTCTTACAACAAAACAAAGACAGATTCATGATGACAAGCCCATTTTCAGTTTGTCCAGCCCACAACCAAATACCCAGTGAGGCCCAACACTTGCAACAGATATAATCTGGACCCCTAATAAAATCGGGCACCTCCTCCTCGTAAAGCAGGTCATAAAGAAAGAGCAGTGACAGGTGTGGATAAGATTTAGATATAGATGTGTGCAATGAAGGGTTTATGGCATGCTGCACCTGGGCCCCTAATCTCGATCGGCCACTGGGAACTAAAACTGGCCGAACAGGTTCTGGCTCTGGACAGTGGAGTCAGCTTGCCTAGGTCACTGAAAGTGTACGTGTCCCTTAAGGCGCGTTTTGGCTTTAGTCATTGCCTTATGTGAGGGCAACCACAAAATGGCTGCCGTACACAAAATGGAACCCGAGGGTTCACAAGGGAATCGTTAATATTAGAGTGATCCCGTCACTCGAATATGACGCAAATACTCAGATTTAGCATACCTGTCATTACCGGTCTGCTGATACCAAAATCGTCATGTTACAATGATGTTAATGACACAGGTCCAGAATTTTCAGTACCACAGCATGAGAATTATCGGTCATTTTTCAAAATCACTTCTTTTTTACACATTGTCTTTCATTTGGAAGGCAGAAATGCATTGAAAGTCAATAGGTAATAACGGTTGCTTTACAAATCTCAATTACCCTAAGTCTCTCTATAAAAATGGTACCTCACTTGTGTGGGTAGGCATAGTGCCCACGACAGGAAACGGCTCAAAACGCAACGTGAACACACCACATTTTCACAATGAAAAATTACCCTTTTTTTGCAAAGTGCCTAGCTGTAGTTTTTGAACCCTAGCTCTGCCGGCACCTAGGAAACCTAGCAAACCTATACATTTTTGAAAACTAGACACCCAGGGAATCCAGGATGGGGTGACTTGACTGGCTCTCACCAGGTTCTGTTACCCAGAATCCCTTGCAAACCTAAAAAATGTCAAAAAAACACATTTTCCTCACATTTCTGCGGTGGAAAGTTCTGGAATCTGCGTGGATCCACAAATTTCCACCCACCCCGCGTTCCCCAAAGTCTTCAGAGAAAAATGGTACCTCACTTGCGTGGGTAGGCCTAGTGCCCGCGACAGGAAACGGCGCAAAACGCAACGTGGACACACCACAATTTCACAGTGAAAAATGACCCTTTTTTGGCAAAGTGCCTAGCTGTAGTTTTTGAACCCTAGCTCTGCCAGCACCTAGGGAAACCTAGCAAACCTATACATTTTTGAAAACTAGACACCCAGGGGAATCCAGGATGGGGTGACTTGACTGGCTCCCACCAGGTTCTGTTACCCAGAATCCCTTGCAAACCTAAAAAATTGTCAATAAAACCACATTTCCCTCACATTTCTGTGGTGGAAAGTTCTGGAATCTGCGTGGATCCACAAATTTCCACCCACCCCGCGTTCCCCAAAGTCTTCCGAGAAAAATGGTACCTCACTTGCGTGGGTAGGCCTAGTGCCTGCGACATGAAACGGCGCAAAACGCAACGTGGACACACCACAATTTCACAGTGAAAAATGACCCTTTTTTGGCAAAGTGCCTAGCTGTAGTTTTTTAACCCTAGCTCTGCCGGCACCTAGGGAGACCTAGCAAACCTATACATTTTTGTAAACTAGACACCCAGGGAAATCCAGGATGGGGTGACTTGACTGCCTCTCACCAGGGTCTGTTACCCAGAATCCCTTGCAAACCTAAAAAATTGTCAAAAAAACCACATTTCCCTCACATTTCTGTGGTGGAAAGTTCTGCAATCTGCGTGGATCCACAAATTTCCACCCACCCCACGTTCCCCAAAGTCTTCCGACAAAAATGGTACCTCACTTGTGTGGGTAGGCCTTGTGCCCGCGACAGGAAACGGCGCAAAACGCAACGTGGACACACCTCAATTTCACAGTGAAAAATGACCCTTTTTAGGCAAACTACCTAGCTGTAGTTTTTGAACCCTAGCTCTGCCGGCACCTAGGGAAACCTAGCAAACCTATACATTTTTGAAAACTAGACACCCAGGGGAATCCAGGATGGGGTGACTTGACTGCCTCTCACCAGGGTCTGTTACCCAGAATTCCTTGCAAACCTAAAAAATTGTCAAAAAAACCACATTTTCCTCACATTTCTGTGGTGGAAAGTTCTGGAATCTGCGTGGATCCACAAATTTCAACCCAGCCCACGTTCCCCAAAGTCTTCTGAGAAAAATGGTACCTCACTTGTGTGGGTAGGCCTAGTGCCCGCGACAGGAAACGGCGCAAAACGCAACGTGGACACACCACAATTTCACAGTGAAAAATGACCCTTTTTTGGCAAAGTGCCTAGCTGTAGTTTTTGAACCCTAGCTCTGCCGGCACCTAGGGAAACCTAGCAAACCTATACATTTTTGAAAACTAGACACCCAGGGAAATCCAGGATGGGGTGACTTGTCGGGCTCTCGCCAGGTTCTGTTACCCAGAATCCCTTGCAAACCTAAAAAATTGTCAAACAACCACATTTTCCTCACATTTCTGTGGTGGAAAGTTCTGGAATCTGCGTGGATCTACAAATTTCCACCCACCCCGCGTCCCCCAAAGTCATCCGATAAAAATGGTACCTCACTTGTGTTGGTAGGCCTAGTGCCCGCGACAGGAAACGGCGCAAAACGCAACGTGGACACACCACAATTTCACAGTGAAAAATGACCCTTTTTTGGCAAAGTGCCTAGCTGTAGTTTTTTAACCCTAGCTCTGCCGGCACCTAGGGAAACCTAGCAAACCTATACATTTTTGAAAACTAGACACCCAGGGGAATCCAGGATGGGGTGACTTGACTGCCTCTCACCAGGTTCTGTTACCCAGAATCCCTTGCAAACCTAAAAAAATTTAAAAAATAAACACATTTTCCTCACATTTCTGTGGTGGAAAGTTCTGGAATCTGCATGGATCCACAAATTTCAACCCACCCCGCTTTCTCCCAGGTCTCCCGATAAAAATGGTACCTCACTTGCATGGGTGGGTCAAGGACCCGCGACAGGCAAGGGCCCAAAACCTAATGAGGCGACATCAAAATTACCTATCACAAACCAACCTGGTTTTGCAAGGGGGGTCCCATGAGTTTTTGGCCCGGGGCTCGGCGGCCATCTAGGGAAACCTACCAAACCCACACATTTCTGGAAACTAGACACCAGGGGGAGTCCAGCGAGGTATGGCTTGCGTGGGTCCCCCAACATTCCCCTACCCAGAATCCCCTGCAAACCTCAAATTTCGCTGAAAAAAATCACTTTTTTCTCAAATTTCTGTGTGGGAAAGTTCTGGAATCTGCGTGGATCCACAAATTTCCTCCCACCCAGCGTTCCCCCAGGTCTCCCGATAAAAATGGTACCTCACTTGTGTGGGTAGGCATAGTGGCTGCAACAGGAAATGGCCCAAATCGTACTGTGGAGACTTCAAAATTACCTATAGCACAACTACCTGGTTTTGGTGGGGGGGGCACCTGAGATTTTGGCCCCGGAATCGGCGGCCATCTTGGGAAAGTACCAAACCCAAACATTTCTGAAAACTAGACACCCGGCGGAGTCCAATGAGGTATGGCTTGCGTGGATCCCCCAAAGTTTTCCTACCCAGAATGCCATGCAAACCTCAAATTTAGCTGAAAACACCACATTTTCCACATATTTTTGCGTGGAATCACCGTGCCGGCACAAATGTCCTACCCCACAGCGTTCCCCTGAGTCTCCCGAGTAAAATTATACCTCACTTGTGTGGGTGGGGCAAGGGCCTGTGACTGGGAAGCCCCCAAAACATAGGGAATAAGGGTATAGCACCGAGAGTTCTAAGCGCTACATTTTTTTAAAATGCGTTTTTAGCCAATTCTGCATTGGACAGCCACACAAGTGAGGTATCATTTTACTCGATTAGCATTCTGGGATTCGGGTTATCAAAGCTTGGGGCTAACATTATTCTTAGTCCACGGGGCACTCGCCCCGCTTCTTCATACTTTTGTAGACTTTTGCTCCCACCACTTTGTTATCTCCGTTCTCATTTTTTTCTCTATGGTCTTGAGCATATTTTTGCTGTCTTTATCCTGATTAGTACTAGATGTTCCTTCTCTAGCGCTATCTTCATTCGAAGCTGGCATATTTCCAAACAATTCCTCTGCAGCTGATATATTCACTGAAAAAACCACAGGTTTCAGGGTCGTTATAGTTAGTTGGATATTACACTTGTATAAAACCAGAGAAATTCGACCGTTATAGTTAGTAGAGCTAACTATAACTCGCGCCCCTGCAATGCACTGCTGATGACGTCACATATTACATCACTCATGACATGGTCAGCGACATCAGTGATGACATCACTGATGACATCATCCAGTGACTGAGTGTTTCTAAAAAGTTCAAGAGTGTTATATATATATATGCCAAGGTGTATTGAAGAATGAGTGGGTGTATGAGTGTCTGAATGGATGATTTAGTGGGTGCGTGACTGACTGTATAAGTGAGTGATTAAACGTGTCTTAGTGAATGCATGGGTGAATCATTAATCTGTGTGAATGTCTGTACCAGTCTGTCAGTTGGTGTGTAAGTGCATGGGTTGGTGAGTAGCTATATCAGTGTCTATATGGGTTAATGATTGGTTGTCTGAGTACCTGTATGGGTGCCTGAATGTCTGTGTGGGGGGGTGTGTGACTCCCTGCATGGATGTGTGAGTGGGTGATTCACTGGGTGTATGCGTTTATGAGTACGTGTGTTAGGGACTGTATGAGTGAGTGAGTGTACGTATAGCTGTGTTGGTGAGTGAATGGATATCTTAGTGGTATATGTGCAAGTAACTACATATGTGAAAGGCAGTATATGTGAGTGTTGGAGTATATAAGTGAGTATATGTGACAGTGAGTGATTGTGACAGTGGCTGCATGGATAAGTGTGTGCTTATGTCAGTAATTGTTGAAGAGAGTACGTATATGGTACTATCTGTATGAATAAGTGAGGTGGTGTGTGTGTATAACTGTATAGGTGAGTAAATGTTATGTTATGTTAAATTATTTATAAAGCGCAGCGAACACCCAAGGGCGTCTTGGCGCTGAAGCAGAAGCAGCGAGAGGGGTAAGGAGTGAAATCATTGATTAAAAAGCCAGGTTTTCAGCAGCCTCCTAAATTGAGATAGGGAGGGAGCTGATCTGAGATTGAGTGGAAGGAGATTCCAGGCTGTCGCAGCTCTAACCACGAAGCTGTTGCCACCCCATTTAGATTTTTTAAATCTGATGGTATTTGCTCTGAAAGAGCCTGCTGATCTTAAATTTCTTGAGGGAGTATACCATGATAGGGCTTTCTTGAGAAACCAGGGTCCTGAATCATGGAGAGCCTTATCGGTCAGGCAAAGGGCTTTGAATTTGATCCTGTTTTTGACTCTCAACCAATGGAGATCCTTGAGAGCAGTAGAAACCGAATGGTGCCTAGGTACGTCCAGAAGGAGTCTGGCCGCCAAATTCTGAAGGACCTGCAACTTATTGACATATTGAGCTTGTAGGCTGATGTAGAGGCCATTACAATAATCAATTTTAGATAATACAAGTGTGGAAATGACTGACTTCCTGACTGACCTAGGCAAAAATATTAAGATTTTTTTGAGTATTCTCAGAATGTTATATGAGGACGACACCACTGCGTTAATTTGGTTTCCCAAGAGTAAGTGGTCATCAATCATGACGCCCAAGCACTTGGCTTTCCTGGTGGGTGCAGGAAGGGGGCCCATCTCCCTAGGTCAACACGGGGCAGACCAAAGGTTAGGGTTATTGCCGAGTAAGATCACCTCAGTCTTTCCAGCATTAAGCTTAAGATGGTGTCTGTTCATCCAACCATTGATGCCTTTCATGCAGTCATGTATGCGAGCACCAGTGTCGTTGGCATCCTGGGAGGCTGATAATACAATTTGTGTATCGTCCGCATATGAGGTAAGGGAAAACCCGAAGGATTCGACCAGGGGGCTAGGTCTGTGACGTATAAGTTGAAAAGAGTCGGGCTGAGCGAGGATCCCTGTGGAACCCCGCAGGGCAGGCAAAATGCTCTTGAGGAGAAGGCATCTAAATTAATTGTGTTTTCCCTATTTGACAGGAAGGATGAAAGTAATTTCAGGGCAAGATTTTTTATGCCTTTTGCTTCCAGCCGGTGTATCAGGTTGGAATGATCCACCGTGTCAAACGCCGCGGATAAGTCCAGCAGGATAAGGGCTGCTGATCCCCCATTGTCTAAGATAGATTTGAGCTCATCGGTGGCCTTAATCAGAGCAGTCTCTGAGCTATGTTCGGATCTAAATCCGAACTGAGTGGGATCCAAGCAGTTGGAATCCTTGATGCACTGATTTAGTTGCATGTTCATTACCTTCTCTACAATTTTCGCTGGGAAAGAGAGCCTGGAAATGGGCCGGTAATAGGCTGGGTCCTCGGGATCCAAGTTGACTTTTTTCGGTAGAGGCAGGATGGAGGCACGTTTCCATTGAGAAGGAAACAAACCAGTTCTAAACATATTGTTAAATATGTTTGAGAGATGGGTAGCAATGAAGTCAGGGACTAGCTTTATAATTGAAGGTGGACATGGGTCGTCTGAAGAGCCTGACTTGGTAGTTAGGATAAGGTCTTTTATAAATGCAGAGGAGACAGGTGAAAAATACTCAAAGCTTTTGATAGACAAATCCATGTCGCCAGCTGAGTCCACTTTGTCTTGACCAGTGACTGACAAAGAATTACCATGGGGAGCAAATGAGTAAAAAATTGAGTCGATTTTTTATGGCAGTGTAATTAATTCTTTGGGTGACTGACTAGGTTTTTGAGTAACTCTTTGGGTGAGTGGCAGTGTGTGAGTGTCTATATGGGTGTATGAGTGGATATATCAGTGGCTGTATTGATGAATGACTGCGTGTATGAGTGACTGTATGGGTTAGTGAATGGATGTGTGTGTAGATGTATGAATCACTGAGCGGGTATGTACTAACTGCTATTGGTCTGTCTATGGTTTCGATATTGGTAGTCTGTATTTTAGAGTGGGTGTATCAAAGGTTTTATTAGGGTGTGAGGAGGTGCATCAGATGATCATGTGGATGATGTCAACAGTGATGTCATTAGAGATGTCATCAGTGATGTCACTGACCATGTCATGAGTGATGTAATATGTGACGTCATCAGCAGTGCGCTGTGGGGGCACGAGTTATAGTTAGCTCTACTAACTATAACGGCCGAATTTCTCTGGTTTTATACAAGTGTAATGTCCAACTAACTATAACGTTCTTGAAACCTGTGTTTTTTCAGTGAATTTCTAAGGCTTTTTAAATGCTAATCCCTAACTATAACGTCCCTGAAACCTGTTTTTTTCAGTGAATTTCTAAGGTTTTTGAAATGCTAATCCCTAACTATAACGTCCCTGAAACCTATGGTTTTTTCAGTGAATTTCTAAGGTTTTTTAAATGCTAATTTCTAACTATGCCTACATAGGTAGGACATGTGCAGAATGAGGAAGAAAGGCACAGAAAGAAGCAAGAGAAGTGCAGAAAGAGGCAAGAGAGGTGCAGAAAGAGGCCTACTTTGACTGTACCTTACAACAGACTCATACAAAGTACCCTAATCACTAATCCTTCTCCGAAGATGTCTTGAGCCTCACTTTTCTCTTGAAAGTTCACCATTAATCGACTGCTCAGAATGTTAGGCCTACCAAATATAAAACAGCAATCCTAAGCATATCACTGTTGTAAGTCTGACCAATTTTGTGAAGGTATGCATGCGTGTCTATGCTTTTACCTAGTGACATGTTAAATGAAAATAAACATACAAACACTTGAATACCTGTGTTTCAAACAGCATACTCTGTAAATTTGTGTAAAAAAAGGTGTATGCATTTCTTTCTGCTCACAATACAGGGCACATGGGTATTCAAAAGTATATTTGAGGGCTCTATAACACATATATACATAAGACATGTCTGCCAGTGCAACCGAATGACAGAGCAGAACTGAGAAGATTTAACCACTTATAGGAGAAGTTACCCGCTTTTTAAGCTACCATCTTCAGATGCATAACACATGTAAGAATACATATACAAGTAGACATATACCTCAGTCACGAGAGCACGCAGACCTTTAAACTTGACAGCTTGCACTTCCCATTTGAGTACAGAAAGAGGCGAGAGAAGTTCAGAAAGAAGCAGGAGAGTTGCAGAAACAGGCAAAAGAGGTGCAGAAAGAGGGAACAGGGGTGCAGAAAGAGGCAAGAAGGGTGCAGAAATTTGCAAGAGAGGTGCAGAAAGAACCAAGAGCAGTGCAGAAAGAAGGAACAGTGGTGCAGAAAGAGGCAAGAGGGGTGCAGAAACAGTGAAGAGGGGTGCAGAAAGAAGCACGAGTGTTGCAGAAAGAAGCAAGAGAGGTGCAGAAAGAAGCAAGAGGGGTGTAAAAAGAGGAGAGAGGGGTGCAGAAAGAGGCACGAGGGGTGCAGAAAGGAAGAGATGTGCAGCAAGAAACAAAAGAAGTGCAGAAAGAAGGAACAGAGGTGCAGAAAGAGGTAAGAGGGGTACAGAAAGAAACAAAAGAAGTGTAGAAAGAAGCAACAGAAGTGCAGAAAGAGGCAAGAGGAGTGCAGAAAGATGGAAGAGGGGTGCAAAAAGAGGCACAAGGGGTGCAGAAAGAAGCAAGAGAGATGCAGAAATAAGAAAGAAAAGTGCAGAAAGAAGCAACAGAGGTGCAGAAAGACGGATGAGGGGCAAAGAAAGAGGCAAGCGAAGTGCAGAAAGAAGCAACAGAGATAAAAAAAAGGGGAAGAGGGGTGGAGAAAGAGGCAAGAGGGGTGCAGAAAGAAGCAGCAAGAGAGGTGCAGAAAGAGAAAAGAAGTACAGAAAGAAGGAACAGAGGTGCAGAAAGGAGCAAGAGAGGTGCAGAAAGAAGCACGAGAAGTACAGAAAGAAGCAACAGAGGTGCAGAAAGAGGTATGAGGGGTACAGAAAGAAGCAAGAGAAGTGCATAAAGAAACAACAAAGAAACAAAAGTGCAGCAAGAAACAAAAGTGCAGAAAGAAGGAACAGAGGTGCAGAAAGAGGCATAAGGGGTGCAGAAAGAAGCGAAAGATGCAGAAAGAAACAAAAGAAGTGCAGAAAGAAGGAACAGAGGTGCAGAAAGAGGTAAGAGGGGTGCAGAAAGAAACAAAAAAAGTACAGAAAGAAGGAACAGAGGTGCAGAATAAGGCAAGAGGGGTGCAGAAAGAGGGTAGAGGGGTGCAGAAAGAGGCACGAGGGGTGGAGAAAGGAGCAAGAGAGGTGCAGAAAGAAGCAAGAGAAGTGCAGAAAGAAGCAACAGAGGTGCAGAAAGAGGGATGAGGGGTACAGAAAGAGGCAAGAGAAGTGCAGAAAGAAGCAACAGAGATGCAAAAACGGGGAACAGGGGTGGAGAAAGTGGCAAGAGGGGTGCAGAAAGAAGCAAGAGAGGTGTAGAAAGAAACAAAAGAAGAGCAGAAAGGAACAGAGGTGCAGAAAGAGGCAAGAGGAGTGCAGAAATAGGGAAGAGGGGTGCAGAAAGAGGGAAGAGGGGTGCAGAAAGAGGCACGAGGGATGCAGAAAGAAGCAAGAGAGGTGCAGAAAGAAGCAAGAGAAGTGCATAAAGAAGCAACAGAGATGCAGAAAGGGGGGCGTGGGGTGGAGAAAAAGGCAAGAGGGATACAGAAAGAAGCAAGAGACTTGCAGAAAGAAACGAAAGAAGTGCAGAAAGAAGGAACGGAGGTGCAGAAAGAGCAAGAGAGGAGCATAAAGAGGGAAAAGGGGTACAGAAAGAGGCACAAGGGTTGCAGAAAGAAGGGACAGAGGTACAGAAAGAAGCAAGAGAAGTGCAGAAAGAAGCAACAGAGGTGCAAAAACGGGGAACAGGGGTGGAGAAAGTGGCAAGAGGGGTGCAGAAAGAAGCAAGAGAGGTGCAGAAAGAAAGAAATGAAGAGCAGAAACAAGGAACAGAGGTGCAGGAAGAGGGGTGCAGAAAGAAGCACAAGTGGTACAAAAAGAAGCAAGAGAGGTGTAGAAAGAAGCAAGAGTAGGGAGGAAAGAAGCAACAGAGGTGCAGAAAGAGGCAAGAGGGGTGCAGAAAGAGGGAAGAGGGGATGAAAGAGGCAAGAGTAGTGCAGAAAAAAGCAAGAGAAGTGCATAAAGAAACAGCAGAGATGCAGAATGGGGGAAGTGGGGTGGAGAAAGATGCAAGAGGGATACAGAAAGAAGCAAGAGAGTTGCAGAAAGAGACAAAAGAAGTACAGAAAGAAGGAACAGAGGTGCAGAAAGAAGCATGAGTGGTGCAGAAAGAAGCAAAAGAGGTGGAGAAAGGAGCAAGAGAGGTGCAGAAAGAAGCAAGAGAAGTACAGAAAGAAGCAACAGAGGTGCAGAAAGAGGGATGAGGGTACAGAAAGAGGCAAGAGAAGTGCAGAAAGAAGCAACAGAGATGCAAAAACGGGGAACAGGGGTGGAGAAAGTGGCAAGACGGGTGCAGAAAGACGCAAGAGAGGTGCAGAACAAAACAAAAGAAGAGCAGAAAGAAGGAACAGAGGTGCAGAAAGGGGCAAGAGGGGTGCAGTAGAGGGAAGAGGGGTGCAGAAAGAAGCACGAGTGGTGCAGAAAGAAGCAGGAGAGGTGGAGAAAGAAGCAACAGTAGTGCAGAACGAAGCAACAGAGGTGCAGAAAGAGGCAAGAGGGGTGCAAAAAGAGGGGAGAGGTGCAGAAATAGGCACGAGGGGTGCAGAAAAAAGCAAGAGATGTGCAGCAAGAAACAAAAGAAGTGCAGAAAGAAGGAATAGCGGTGCAGAAAGAGGCAACAGGGGTGAAGAAAGAGGGAAGAGGGGTGGAGAAAGAGGCAAGGGCTGCACAAAGAAGGAAGAGAGCTGCAGAAAGAAACAAAAGAAGTGCAGAAAGAAGGAACAGAGGTGCAGAAAGAGGCAAGAGGGGTGCAGAAAGAGGCATAAGGGGTGCAGAAAGAAGCGAGAGGTGCAGAAAGAAACAAAAGAAGTGCAGAAAGAAGGAACAGAGGTGCAGAAAGAGTTAAGAGGGGTGCAGAAAGAAACAAAAGAAGTGCAGAAAGAAGCAACAGAGGTGCAAAAAGAGGGGAGAGGGGTGTAGAAAGAGGCACAAGGGGTGCAGAAAGAAGCAAGAGATGTGCAGCAAGAAACAAAAGAAGTGCAGAAAGAAGGAACAGGTGCAGAAAGAGGCATAAGGGGGGCAGAAAGAAGCGAGAGATGCAGAAAGAAACAAAAGAAGTGCAGAAAGAAGGAACAGAGGTGCAGAAAGAGGTAAGAGGGGTGCAGAAAGAAACAAAAAGTACAGTAAGAAGGAACAGAGGTGCAGAATAAGTCAAGAGGGGTGCAGAAAGAAGGAAGAGGCCTGCAGAAAGAGGCACGAGGGGTGGAGAAAGGAGCAAGAGAGGTGCAGAAAGAAGCAAGAGAAGTGCAGAAAGAAGTAACAGGTGCAGAAAGAGGGATGAGGGGTACAGAAAGAGGCAAGAGAAGTGCAGAAAGAAGCAACAGAGATGCAAAAACGGGGAACAGAGGTGGAGAAAGTGGCAAGAGGGGTGCAGAAAGAAGCAAGAGAGGTGCAGAAAGAAACAAAAGAAGAGCAGAAAGAAGGAACAGAGGTGCAGAAAGAGGCAAGAGGAGTGCAGAAAGAGGGAAGAGGGGTGCAGAAAGAGGCACGAGTGGTGCAGAAAGAAGCAAGAGAGGTGCAGAAAGAAGCAAGGGAAGTGCATAAAGAAGAAACAGAGATGCAGAAAGGGGGAAGTGGGGTGGAGAAAAAGGCAAGAGGGATACAGAAAGAAGCAAGAGACTTGCAGAAAGAAACAAAAGAAGTGCAGAAAGAAGGAACGGAGGTGCAGAAAGAGGCAAGAGAGGAGCAGAAAGAGGCACAAGGGTTGCGGAAGGAAGGGACAGAGGTACAGAAAGAAGCAAGAGAAGTGTAGAAAGAAGCAACAGAGGTGCAAAAACGGGGAGCAGGGGTGGAGAAAGTGGCAAGAGGGGTGCAGAAAGAAGCAAGAGAGGTGCAGAAAGAAACAAAAGAAGAGCAGAAAGAAGGAACAGAGGTGCAGAAAGAGGCAAGAGGGGTGCAGAAACAGGGAAGAGGGGTGCAGAAAGAAGCACAAGTGGTGCAGAAAGAAGCAAGAGTAGGGAGGAAAGAAGCAACAGAGGTGCAGAAAGAGGCCAGAGGGGTGCAAAAAGAGGGGAGAGGGGTGCAGAAAGAGGCACAAGGGGTGCAGAAAGAAGCAAGAGATGTGCAGGAAGAAACAAGAAGTGCAGAAAGAAGGAACAGAGGTGCAGAAAGAGGCAACAGGGGTGAAGAAAGGGAAGAGGGGTTGAGAAAGAGGCAAGGGGCTGCAGAAAGAAGAAAGAGAGCTGCAGAAAGAAACAAAAGAAGTGCAGAAAGAAGGAACAGAGGTGCAAAAAGAGGCAAGAGGGTTGCAGAAAGAGGCATAAGTGGTGCAGAAAGAAGCAAGAGGTGCAGAAAGAAACAAAAGAAGTGCAGAAAGAAGGAACAGAGGTGCAGAGAGGTAAGAGGGGTGCAGAAAGAAACAAAAGAAGTGCAGAAAGAAGCAACAGAGGTGCAGAAAGAGGCAAGAGGAGTGCAGAAAGAGGGAAGAGGGGATGAAAGAGGCAAGAGTAGTGCAGAAAAAAGCAACAGAAGTGCATAAAGAAACAACAGAGATGCAGAATGGGGGAATTGGGGTGGAGAAAGATGCAAGAGGGATACAGAAAGAAGCAAGAGAGTTGCAGAAAGAGACAAAAGAAGTACAGAAAGAAGGAACAGAGGTGCAGAAAGAAGCATGAGTGGTGCAGAAAGAAGCAAAAGAGGTGGAGAAAGGAGCAAGAGAGGTGCAGAAAGAAGCAAGAGAAGTACAGAAAGAAGCAACAGAGGTGCAGAAAGAGGGATGAGGGGTACAGAAAGAGGCAAGAGAAGTGCAGAAAGAAGCAACAGAGATGCAAAAACGGGGAACAGGGGTGGAGAAAGTGGCAAGACGGGTGCAGAAAGACGCAAGAGAGGTGCAGAACAAAACAAAAGAAGAGCAGAAAGAAGGAACAGAGGTGCAGAAAGGGGCAAGAGGGGTGCAGTAGAGGGAAGAGGGGTGCAGAAAGAAGCACGAGTGGTGCAGAAAGAAGCAGGAGAGGTGGAGAAAGAAGCAACAGTGAGTGCAGAACGAAGCAACAGAGAGGTGCAGAAAGAGGCAAGAGGGGTGCAAAAAGAGGGAGAGGGGTGCAGAAATAGGCACGAGGGTGCAGAAAAAAGCAAGAGATGTGCAGCAAGAAACAAAAGAAGTGCAGAAAGAAGGAATAGCGGTGCAGAAAGAGGCAACAGGGGTGAAGAAAGAGGGAAGAGGGGTGGAGAAAGAGGCAAGGGCTGCACAAAGAAGGAAGAGAGCTGCAGAAAGAAACAAAAGAAGTGCAGAAAGAAGGAACAGAGGTGCAGAAAGAGGCAAGAGGGGTGCAGAAAGAGGCATAAGGGGTGCAGAAAGAAGCGAGAGGTGCAGAAAGAAACAAAAGAAGTGCAGAAAGAAGGAACTGAGGTGCAGAAAGAGGGATGAGTGGTACAGAAAGAGGCAAGAGAAGTGCAGAAAGAAGCAACAGAGATGCAAAAACGGGGAACAGGGGTGGAGAAAGTGGCAAGAGGGGTGCAGAAAGAAGCAAGAGGTGTAGAAAGAAACAAAAGAAGAGCAGAAAGAAGGAACAGAGGTGCAGAAAGAGGCAAGAGGAGTGCAGAAAGAGGGAAGAGGGGTGCAGAAAGAGGGAAGAGGGGTGCAGAAAGAGGCACGAGGGATGCAGAAAGAAGCAAGAGAGGTGCAGAAAGAAGCAAGAGAAGTGCATAAAGAAGCAACAGAGATGCAGAAAGGGGGGCGTGGGGTGGAGAAAAAGGCAAGAGGGATACAGAAAGAAGCAAGAGACTTGCAGAAAGAAACGAAAGAAGTGCAGAAAGAAGGAACGGAGGTGCAGAAAGAGCAAGAGAGGAGCATAAAGAGAGAAAAGGGGTACAGAAAGAGGCACAAGGGTTGCAGAAAGAAGGGACAGAGGTACAGAAAGAAGCAAGAGAAGTGCAGAAAGAAGCAACAGAGGTGCAAAAACGGGGAACAGGGGTGGAGAAAGTGGCAAGAGGGGTGCAGAAAGAAGCAAGAGAGGTGCAGAAAGAAAGAAAAGAAGAGCAGAAAGAAGGAACAGAGGTGCAGAAAGAGGCAAGAGGGGTGCAGAAACAGGGAAGAGGGGTGCAGAAAGAAGCACAAGTGGTGCAGAAAGAAGCAAGAGAGGTGCAGAAAGAAGCAAGAGTAGGGAGGAAAGAAGCAACAGAGGTGCAGAAAGAGGCAAGAGGGGTGCAGAAAGAGGGAAGAGGGGATGAAAGAGGCAAGAGTAGTGCAGAAAAAAGCAAGAGAAGTGCATAAAGAAACAGCAGAGATGCAGAATGGGGGAATTGGGGTGGAGAAAGATGCAAGAGGGATACAGAAAGAAGCAAGAGAGTTGCAGAAAGAGACAAAAGAAGTACAGAAAGAAGGAACAGAGGTGCAGAAAGAAGCATGAGTGGTGCAGAAAGAAGCAAAAGAGGTGGAGAAAGGAGCAAGAGAGGTGCAGAAAGAAGCAAGAGAAGTACAGAAAGAAGCAACAGAGGGGCAGAAAGAGGGATGAGGGGTACAGAAAGAGGCAAGAGAAGTACAGAAAGAAGCAACAGAGATGCAAAAACGGGGAACGGGTGGAGAAAGTGGCAAGACGGGTGCAGAAAGACGCAAGAGAGGTGCAGAACGAAACAAAAGAAGAGCAGAAAGAAGGAACAGAGGTGCAGAAAGGGGCAAGAGGGGTGCAGAAAGAAGCACGAGTGGTGCAGAAAGAAGCAGGAGAGGTGGAGAAAGAAGCAACAGTAGTGCAGAACGAAGCAACAGAGGTGCAGAAAGAGGCAAGAGGGGTGCAAAAAGAGGGGAGAGGGGTGCAGAAATAGGCACGAGGGGTGCAGAAAAAAGCAAGAGATGTGCAGCAAGAAACAAAAGAAGTGCAGAAAGAAGGAATAGCAGTGCAGAAAGAGGCAACAGGGGTGAAGAAAGAGGGAAGAGGGGTGGAGAAAGAGGCAAGGGCTGCACAAAGAAGGAAGAGAGCTGCAGAAAGAAACAAAAGAAGTGCAGAAAGAAGGAACAGAGGTGCAGAAAGAGGCAAGACGGGTGCAGAAAGAGGCATAAGGGGTGCAGAAAGAAGCGAGAGGTGCAGAAAGAAACAAAAGAAGTGCAGAAAGAAGGAACAGAGGTGCAGAAAGAGTTAAGAGGGGTGCAGAAAGAAACAAAAAAAGTGCAGAAAGAAGCAACAGAGGTGCAAAAAGAGGGGAGAGGGGTGTAGAAAGAGGCACAAGGGGTGCAGAAAGAAGCAAGAGATGTGCAGCAAGAAACAAAAGAAGTGCAGAAAGAAGGAACAGAGGTGCAGAAAGAGGCATAAGGGAGCAGAAAGAAGCGAGAGATGCAGAAAGAAACAAAAGAAGTGCAGAAAGAAGGAACAGAGGTGCAGAAAGAGGTAAGAGGAGTGCAGAAAGAAACAAAAAGTACAGTAAGAAGGAACAGATGTGCAGAATAAGTCAAGAGGGGTGCAGAAAGAAGGAAGAGGCCTGCAGAAAGAGGCACGAGGGGTGGAGAAAGGAGCAAGAGAGGTGCAGAAAGAAGCAAGAGAAGTGCAGAAAGAAGTAACAGAGGTGCAGAAAGAGGGATGAGGGGTACAGAAAGAGGCAAGAGAAGTGCAGAAAGAAGCAACAGAGATGCAAAAACGGGGAACAGAGGTGGAGAAAGTGGCAAGAGGGGTGCAGAAAGAAGCAAGAGAGGTGCAGAAAGAAACAAAAGAAGAGCAGAAAGAAGGAACAGAGGTGCAGAAAGAGGCAAGAGGAGTGCAGAAAGAGGGAAGAGGGGTGCAGAAAGAGGCACGAGTGGTGCAGAAAGAAGCAAGAGAGGTGCAGAAAGAAGCAAGGGAAGAGCATAAAGAAGAAACAGAGATGCAGAAAGGGGGAAGTGGGGTGGAGAAAAAGGCAAGAGGGATACAGAAAGAAGCAAGAGACTTGCAGAAAGAAACAAAAGAAGTGCAGAAAGAAGGAATGGAGGTGCAGAAAGAGGCAAGAGAGGAGCAGAAAGAGGCACAAGGGTTGCGGAAGGAAGTGACAGAGGTACAGAAAGAAGCAAGAGAAGTGTAGAAAGAAGCAACAGAGGTGCAAAAACGGGGAACGGGTGGAGAAAGTGGCAAGAGGGGTGCAGAAAGAAGCAAGAGAGGTGCAGAAAGAAACAAAAGAAGAGCAGAAAGAAGGAACAGAGGTGCAGAAAGAGGCAAGAGGGGTGCAGAAACAGGGAAGAGGGGTGCAGAAAGAAGCACAAGTGGTGCAGAAAGAAGCAAGAGTAGGGAGGAAAGAAGCAACAGAGGTGCAGAAAGAGGCAAGAGGGGTGCAAAAAGAGGGGAGAGGGGTGCAGAAAGAGGCACTAGGGGTGCAGAAAGAAGCAAGAGATGTGCAGGAAGAAACAAAAGAAGTGCAGAAAGAAGGAACAGAGGTGCAGAAAGAGGCAACAGGGGTGAAGAAAGAGGGAAGAGGGGTTGAGAAAGAGGCAAGGGGCTGCAGAAAGAAGAAAGAGAGCTGCAGAAAGAAACAAAAGAAGTGCAGAAAGAAGGAACAGAGGTGCAAAAAGAGGCAAGAGGGTTGCAGAAAGAGGCATAAGGGGTGCAGAAAGAAGCAAGAGGTGCAGAAAGAAACAAAAGAAGTGCAGAAAGAAGGAACAGAGGTGCAGAGAGAGGTAAGAGGGGTGCAGAAAGAAACAAAAGAAGTGCAGAAAGAAGCAACAGAGGTGCAGAAAGAGGCAAGAGGAGTGCAGAAAGAGGGAAGAGCGGATGAAAGAGGCAAGAGTAGTGCAGAAAAAAGCAACAGAAGTGCATAAAGAAACAACAAAGATGCAGAATGGGGGAATTGGGGTGGAGAAAGATGCAAGAGGGATACAGAAAGAAGCAAGAGAGTTGCAGAAAGAGACAAAAGAAGTACAGAAAGAAGGAACAGAGGTGCAGAAAGAAGCATGAGTGGTGCAGAAAGAAGCAAAGAGGTGGAGAAAGGAGCAAGAGAGGTGCAGAAAGAAGCAAGAGAAGTACAGAAAGAAGCAACAGAGGTGCAGAAAGAGGGATGAGGGGTACAGAAAGAGGCAAGAGAAGTGCAGAAAGAAGCAACAGAGATGCAAAAACGGGGAACAGGGGTGGAGAAAGTGGCAAGACGGGTGCAGAAAGACGCAAGAGAGGTGCAGAACGAAACAAAAGAAGAGCAGAAAGAAGGAACAGGTGCAGAAATGGGCAAGAGGGGTGCAGTAGAGGGAAGAGGGGTGCAGAAAGAAGCACGAGTGGTGCAGAAAGAAGCAGGAGAGGTGGAGAAAGAAGCAACAGTAGTGCAGAACGAAGCAACAGAGAGTGCAGAAAGAGGCAAGAGGGTGCAAAAGAGGGGAGAGGGTGCAGAAATAGGCACGAGGGGTGCAGAAAAAAGCAAGAGATGTGCAGCAAGAAACAAAAGTGCAGAAAGAAGGAATAGCGGTGCAGAAAGAGGCAACAGGGGTGAAGAAAGAGGGAAGAGGGGTGGAGAAAGAGGCAAGGGCTGCACAAAGAAGGAAGAGAGCTGCAGAAAGAAACAAAAGAAGTGCAGAAAGAAGGAACAGAGGTGCAGAAAGAGGCAAGAGGGGTGCAGAAAGAGGCATAAGGGTGCAGAAAGAAGCGAGAGGTACAGAAAGAAACAAAAGAAGTGCAGAAAGAAGGAACAGAGGTGCAGAAAGAGTTAAGAGGGGTGCAGAAAGAAACAAACGAAGTGCAGAAAGAAGCAACAGAGGTGCAAAAAGAGGGGAGAGGGCTGTAGAAAGAGGCACGAGGGGTGCAGAAAGAAGCAAGAGATGTGCAGCAAGAAACAAAAGAAGTGCAGAAAGAAGGAACAGAGGTGCAGAAAGAGGCATAAGGGGGGCAGAAAGAAGCGAGAGATGCAGAAAGAAACAAAAGAAGTGCAGAAAGAAGGAACAGACGTGCAGAAAGAGGTAAGAGGGGTGCAGAAAGAAACAAAAAAAGTACAGTAAGAAGGAACAGAGGTGCAGAATAAGTCAAGAGGGGTGCAGAAAGAAGGAAGAGGCCTGCAGAAAGAGGCATGAGGGGTGGAGAAAGGAGCAAGAGAGGTGCAGAAAGAAGCAAGAGAAGTGCAGAAAGAAGTAACAGAGGTGCAGAAAGAGGCAAGAGAAGTGCAGAAAGAAGCAACAGATGCGAAAACGGGGAACAGAGGTGGAGAAAGTGGCAAGAGGGGTGCAGAAAGAAGCAAGAGAGGTGCAGAAAGAAACAAAAGAAGAGCAGAAAGAAGGAACAGAGGTGCAGAAAGAGGCAAGAGGAGTGCAGAAAGAGGGAAGAGGGGTGCAGAAAGAGGCACGAGTGGTGCAGAAAGAAGCAAGAGAGGTGCAGAAAGAAGCAAGGGAAGTGCATAAAGAAGAAACAGAGATGCAGAAAGGGGAAGTGGGGTGGAGAAAAAGGCAAGAGGGATACAGAAAGAAGCAAGAGACTTGCAGAAAGAAACAAAGAAGTGCAGAAAGAAGGAACGGAGGTGCAGAAAGAGGCAAGAGAGGAGCAGAAAGAGGCACAAGGGTTGCGGAAGGAAGGGACAGAGGTACAGAAAGAAGCAAGAGAAGTGTAGAAAGAAGCAACAGAGGTGCAAAAATGGGGAACAGGGGTGGAGAAAGTGGCAAGAGGGGTGCAGAAAGAAGCAAGAGAGGTGCAGAAAGAAACAAAAGAAGAGCAGAAAGAAGGAACAGAGGTGCAGAAAGAGGCAAGAGGGGTGCAGAAACAGGGAAGAGGGGTGCAGAAAGAAGCACAAGTGGTACAGAAAGAAGCAAGAGAGGTGCAGAAAGAAGCAAGAGTAGGGAGGAAAGAAGCAACAGAGGTGCAGAAAGAGGCAAGAGGGGTGCAAAAAGAGGGGAGAGGGGTGCAGAAAGAGGCACAAGGGGTGCAGAAAGAAGCAAGAGATGTGCAGGAAGAAACAAAAGAAGTGCAGAAAGAAGGAACAGAGGTGCAGAAAGAGGCAACAGGGGTGAAGAAAGAGGGAAGAGGGGTTGAGAAAGAGGCAAGGGGCTGCAGAAAGAAGAAAGAGAGCTGCAGAAAGAAACAAAAGAAGTGCAGAAAGAAGGAACAGAGGTGCAAAAAGAGGCAAGAGGGTTGCAGAAAGAGGCATAAGGGGTGCAGAAAGAAGCAAGAGGTGCAGAAAGAAACAAAAGTGCAGAAAGAAGGAACAGAGGTGCAGAGAGAGGTAAGAGGGTGCAGAAAGAAACAAAAGAAGTGCAGAAAGAAGCAACAGAGGTGCAGAAAGAGGCAAGAGGAGTGCAGAAAGAGGGAAGAGGGGTGCAGAAAGAGGCATGAGGGGTGCAGAAAGAAGTAAGAGGGATGCAGAACTAAGAAAGAAAAGTGCAGAAAGAAGCAACAGAGGTGCACAAAGACGGATGAGGGGCGAAGAAAGAGGCAAGCGAAGTGGAGAAAGAAGCAACAGAGATGAAAAAAGGAGAAGAGGGTTGGAGAAAGTGGCAAGAGGGGTGCAGAAAGAAGCAACAGAGGTGCAGAAAGAGGCAAGAGGGGTGCAGAAAGAGGGAAGAGGGGTGTGAAAGTGGCACGAGGGGTGCAGAAAGAAGCAAGTGGGGTACAGAAAGAAGCAAGAGAGTTGCAGAAAGAAACAAAAGAAATGCAGAAAAAGTAACAGAGGTGCAGAAAGAGGCAAGAGGGGTGCAGAAAGAGGGAAGAGGGGTGCAGAAAGAAGGGACAGAGGTGCAGAAAGAAGCAAGAGAAGTGCAGAAAGAAGCAACAGAGGTGCAGAAACAGGGATGAGGGGTGGACAAAGAGGCAAGAGAAGTACAGAAAGAAGCAACAGAGATGCAAAAACGGGGGACAGGGGTGGGGAAAGTGGCAAGAGGGGTGCAGAAAGAAGCAAGAGAGGTGCAGAAAGAAACAAAAGAAGAGCAGAAAGAAGGAACAGAGGGGCAGAAAGAGGCAAGAGGGATGCAGAAAGAGGGAAGAGGGGTGCAGTAAGAAGCACGAGTGGTGCAGAAAGAAGCAAGAGAGGTGCTGAAACAAAAGAAAAGAAGTGCAAAAAGAAGGAACAGAGGTGCAGAAAGAGGCAAGAGGTGTACAAAAAGAGGGAAGAGGGGTGCAGAAAGAGTTAAAAGGGGTACAGAAGAAGTAAGGGAGGTGCAGAAAGAAACAAACAAAAGAAGTACAGAAAGAAGGAACAGAGATGCAGAAAGAGGCAAGAGGGGTGCAGAAAGAGGGAAGAGGGGTGGAGAAAGAGGCAAGGGGCTGCAGAAAGAAACAAGAGCTGCAGAAACAAAACAAAAGAAGTGCAGAAAGTAGGAACAGAGGTGCAGAGAGAGGTAAGAGGGGTGCAGAAAGAAACAAAAGAGGTGCAGAAAGAAGCAACAGAGGTGCAGAAAGAGGCAAGAGAAGTGCAGAAAGAGGGAAGAGGGGTGCAGAAAGAGGCACGAGGGGTGCAGAAAGAAGCAAGAGGGATGCAGAAATAAGAAAGAAAAGTGCAGAAAGAAGCAACAGAGGTGCAGAAAGACGGATGAGGGGCGAAGAAAGAGGCAAACGAAGTGGAGAAAGAAGCAACAGAGATGAAAAAAGGAGAAGAGGGGTGCAGAAAGAGGGAAGAGGGGTGTGAAAATTATTTAACCCTCTGCACTGAGATAAATAAAACCCTAGATCAAAGAATCCCAGTAAAGAGGCTGAAAAATAGAGATTAACCTTCTGCCCTTTGGTACAGTGAGGACCTGAGGTTACTGCGGAAGGAATGCAAATTGTCTGAAAGAAAATGGAGGCGGATATATGCTGAAAAAGATTAAAAAAAATTACAAAACTCAATTGTATAAGTATAAGGAGGCAATTGCCAGATCTAAGGCTGAATACTTTGCAAATACCATCTTGCAATCATTGAATAAGGCTAGAACTATTTTTAATATAGTAAAGGATCTTTCTAAGCCAATTTGCGTAAGTAATAAGATTGTAGCCACACAAAAGCTATGTGACGATTTGGCAACCTATTTTAATGAAAAGATTAACAAAATTATCAACAGCCTTAATTTAAAGAAGCAGACTGGAGTGGGAGGTGATAACAATGCACCCATAAAGGCGGAGAATGATTTATTGGGGCCAACGGTGCGGGAAACACAGATTGAGAGCCTAGATAGTAACCATCAGCCTACTTTGGAGTGGTTCCAATTGCCTCTGGAGGAAACGTTTAATAATATAGCGCTGACCGTTTCCTCAGGGTCACCACTTGATCCCCTTCCCTCAGAGGGTGTGGAAGGAATTTGAGGCGGAACTTTTCCCCCGGTTGCGTCAGATATGCTGCCAATCGCTACAGGAAGGAGAGGTCCCAGAATGCTGGAAACAGGCAATAGTGACCCCGCTACTCAAGAAACCAACACTTGACCCCTCTGATATGTCTAGTTATAGACCTATCTCCTTACTACCTTATCCAGTAAAAATCCTTGAGCGAATAGTGAGCAAGTCTTTGTCCCACTACCTAGAGGCTAATCATCTACTAGATGAACGGCAATTTGGATTCCGTCCAGAGCACGGAACAGAAACAGCCCTAGTAACTATGTTTGATGACATGAGAATGCGAGCTGACAATGGACAATCGGTCGTCTTGGTGCTGCTGGATATGTCAGCAGCATTTGACATGGTGAACCATAGGATCCTGCTAGAAAGACTCGGAAATATTGGAGTTAAAGGTCAAGCATTAAAATGGCTTCAGTCCTATTTAGTGGACAGGGCGCAGGCAGTGAGTATTCAACCTTTTACATCATTAAAGACAGCTGTTCTTCATGGGGTTCCGCAGGGTTCTGCTATCAGTCCGATTTTATTCAACATCTACCTGCGCCCACTCATTCCCATAATTAAATCCTCTGGAGTGGAACTGGTCAACTATGCTGACGATACACAGCTTATGTTCTCGATGGAAGGAGATAAAACAATTTCCATGGATATATTTCATCAGTGCATGGAAAGCACTACAAACTGGCTTAGAAATAACTTTCTCCAATTTAACGGAGACAAAACAGAGGTTGTTTTCTGCACCACAAGCAAAATAGCCCGTCCCCTTCCTGCTGATTTCCGGCTTACCCCTACGGATAGCGTGTTAACTCCAACTAAAACAGTACGCAATCTGGGGTGCTGATGGATAGCAATCTCCAATTGGATTCACAAGTTAACAAAACAGTCGGCACTTGTTTCTCCTTGATTAGAGTTCTACGTAAGATTCTCCCGCTATTACCAGTCTCTGCCAGAATACAAGTGGTGAGGAGTGTTATCTTGAGCAGACTGGACTACTGCAACTCGCTGTGTCTTGGAGCCCCTAACTCCATGATACTGAAGTTGCAAAGAATTCAAATAATAGCAGCAAAGCTGGCCTTAAATCGGCAGCGCAGATCTTCTGCATCCCTAGCTCTAAGAGACCTTCATTGGCTACCGATACAGCAGAGGATTTATTTTAAATCTCTCTGCATTGTTTTTAAGGCAGCACACGGCCTGGGCCCTAGCCCACTGCAGAGAAAATTTACATGGTATACTCCTATAAGAAACCTCCGCTCATCAACAGCAAATCTGGTCAACATCCCAAGATTTAAAAGAGCTAGGACAGGAGGAAGAGCTTTTAGCTCAGTGGCCTCACAACTGTGGAATGAGCTTCCATCCAACATCAGGCAGAGTGAGAATGTAATGCAATTTAGGAAGAAACTGAAGACATGGTTATTCCCGAGGGAGAAATAATACACAGATGTAATGTCACTGATCCATCTTCTGATCTCAGCTGTTTCTCCCCTCTCTCTAACCAAGTTCCTGTATTTCTTTTTAGGGTGACTGATCAAGCATGCTTATAACAACAAGGTATTCTCTCAGCGCCAAGATACCCGTAGGGTGGTAGTGCGCTATAGAAATCTATTTTACATTACATTACATTACGAAAGAGGCACGAGGGGTGCAGAAAGAAGCAAGTGGGGTACAGAAAGAAGCAAGAGAGTTACAGAAAGAAACAAAAGAAATGCAGAAAAAGTGACAGAGGTGCAGAAATAGGCAAGAGGGGTGCAGAAAGAGGGAAGAGGGGTGCAGAAAGAAGGGACAGAGGTGCAGAAAGAAGGAAGAGAAGTGTAGAAAGAAGCAACAGAGGTGCAGAAAGAGGGAAGAGGGGTGGAGAAAGAGGCAAGAGAAGTACAGAAAGAAGCAACAGAGATGCAAAAACGGGGAACAGGGGTGGAGAAAGTGCCAAGAGGGTTGCAGAAAGAAGCAAGAGCGGTGCAGAAAGAAACAAAAGAAGAGCAGAAAGAAGGAACAGAGGGGCAGAAAGAGGCAAGAGGGATGCAGAAAGAGGGAAGAGGGGGGCAGAAAGAAGCACGAGTGGTGCAGAAAGAAGCAAGAGAGGTGCAGAAACAAAACAAAAGTCCAAAAAGAAGAAACAGAGGTGCAGAAAGAGGCAAGAGGGGTGCAAAAAGAGGGAAGAGGGGTGTAGAAAGAGGTAAAAGGGGTACAGAAAGAAGCAAGCGAGGTGCAGAAAGAAACAAACAAGAAGTACAGAAAGAAGGAACAGAGATGCAGAAAGAGGCAAGAGGGTGCAGAAAGAGGGAAGAGGGTGGAGAAAGAGGCAAGGGGCTGCAGAAAGAAACAAGAGAGCTGCAGAAACAAAACAAAAGAAGTGCAGAAAGAAGGAACAGAGGTGCAGAAAGAGGCAAGAGGGGTGCAAAAAGAGGAAGGAGGGGTGCAGAAAGAGGTAAAAGGGTGCAGAAAGAAGCAAGAGAGGTGCAGAAAGAGACAAAAGAAGTACAGAAAGAAGGAACAGGTGCAGAAAGAGGCAAGAGGGGTGCAGAAACACGGAAGAGGGGTGCAGAAAGAGGCACGAGGGGTGCAGAAAGAAGCAAGAGAGGTGCAGAAATAAGCAAGAGAAGAGCAGATGAAGCAAGAGAGGTGCAGAAAGACAGATGAGGGGCGGAGAAAGAGGTAAGCGAAGTGCAGAAAGAAGCAAGAGAGGTGCAGAAAGAGGCAAGAGGGGTACAGAAAGAGGCAAGAGAAGTGCAGAAAGAAGCAACAGAGGTGCAGAAAGAGGCAAGAGAAGTGCAGAAAGAAGCAACAGAGGTGCAGAAAGAGGCAAGAGGGGTGGAGAAAGAGGCAAGGGGCTAAAGAAAGAAGCAAGAGAGCTGCAGAAGCAAAACAAAAGAAGTGCAGAAAGAAGGAACAGAGGTGCAGAAAGAGGCAAGAGGGGTGCAAAAGAGGGAAGAGGGTGCAGAAAGAGGTAAAAGGGTGCAAAAGAAGCAAGACAGGTGCAGAAAGAAACAAACGGAAGTACAGAAAGAAGGAACAGAGGTGCAGAAAGAGGCAAGAGGGTGCAAAGAGGGAAGAGGGTTGCAAAAGAGGGAAGAGGGTTGCAGAAAGAGGCACGAGGGTGCATAAAGAAGCAAGAGAGATACAGAAATAAGCAAGAGAAGTGCAGAAAGAAGCAACAGGGTGCAGAAAGACGGATGAGGGGCGGAGAAAGACGTAAGCGAAGTGCAGAAAGAAGCAACAGAAGTGCAGAAAGAAGCAAGAGAAGTGTGGAAAGAAGCAACAGAGGTGCAGAAAGAGGCAAGAGAAGTGCAGAAAGAAGCAACAGAGGAGCAGAAAGAGGCAAGAGAAGTGCAGAAAGAAGCAACAGAGGAGCAGAAAGAGGCAAGAGGGGTGCAAAAAGAGGGAAGAGGTGTGGCAAAAGAGGCAAGAGGCTGCAGAAAGAAGCAAGAGAGCTGCAGAAAGAAACAAAAGAAGTGCAGATAAAAGGAACAGAGGTGCAGAGGTGCAGAAAGAGGCAAGAGGAGTGCAGAAAGAGGGAAGAGGGGTGCAGAAAGAGGCACGAGGGGTGCAGAAAGAAGCAAGAGGGATGCAGAACTAAGAAAGAGAAGTGCAGAAAGAAGCAACAGAGGTGCAGAAAGTCGGCTGAGGGGTGAAGAAAGAGGCAAACGAAGTGGAGAAAGAAGCAACAGAGATGAAAAAAGGAGAAGAGGGGTGCAGAAAGAGGGAAGAGGGGTGTGAAAGAGGCATGAGGGGTACAGAAAGAAGCAAGTGGGGTACAGAAAGAAGCAAGAGAGTTGCAGAAAGAAACAAAAGAAATGCAGAAAAAGTGACAGAGGTGCAGAAATAGGCAAGAGGGGTACAAAAAGAATGAAGAGGGGTGCAGAAAGAGGTAAAAGGGGTGCAGAAATAAGCAAGAGAGGTGCAGAAAGAAACAAAAGAAGTACAGACATAAGGAACAGAGGTGCAGAAAGAGGCAAGAGGGGTGCAGAAAGAGGGAAGAGGGGTGCAGAAATAAGTACGAGTGGTGCAGAAAGAAGCAAGAGAGGTGGAGAAAGAAGCAACAGTAGTGCAGAAAGAAGCAACAGAGGTGCAGAAAGAGGCAAGAGGGGTGCAAAAAGAGGGGAGAGGGGTCCAGAAAGAGGCACGAGAGGTGCAGAAAGAAGCAAGAGATGTGCAGCAAGAAACAAAAGAAGTGCAGAAAGAAGGAACAGAGGAGCAGAAAAAGGCAAGAGGGGTGCAAAAAGAGGGAAGAGGGGTAGAGAAAGAAACAAAAGAAGTGCAGAAAGAAGGAAAAGAGGTGCAGAAAGAGGCAAGAGGGGTGCACAAAGAGGGGTGCAGAAAGAGGCATAAGGGGTGCAGAAAGAAGCGAGCGGTGCAGAAAGAAACAAAAGAAGTGCAGAAAGAAGGAAGAGAAGTGCAGAAAGAGGGAAGAGGAGTGCAGAAAGAGGCACGAGGGGTGCAGAAAGAAGCATGAGAGATGCAGAAATAAGAAAGAAAAGTGCAGAAAGAAGCAACAGAGGTGCAGAAAGGCGGATGAGGGGCGAAGAAAGAGGCAAGCGAAGTGCAGAAAGAAGCAACAAAAATGTAAAAAGGGGGAAGAGGGGTGGAGAAAGAGCCAAGAGGTGTGCAGAAAGAAGCAAGAGAGGTGCAGAAAGGAACAAAAGAATTGCAGAAAGAAGCAACAGAGGTGCAGAAATAGGCAAGAGGGGTGCAGAAAGAGGGAAGAGGGGATGAAAGAGGCACGAGGGGTGCAGAAAGAAGCAAGAGAGGTGCAGAAAGAAGCAAGAGAAGTACATAAAGAAACAACAGAGATGCAGAATGGGGGAATTGGGGTGGAGAAAGATGCAAGAGTGTTACAGAAAGAAGCAAGAGAGTTGCAGAAAGAGACAAAAGAAGTACAGAAAGAAGGAACAGAGGTGCAGAAAGAAGCATGAGTGGTGCAGAAAGAAGCAAGAGAGGTGGAGAAAGGAGCAAGAGAGGTGCAGAAAGAAGCAAGAGAAGTGCAGAAAGAAGCAACAGAGGTGCAGAAAGAGGGATGAGGGGTACAGAAAGAGGCAAGAGAAGTATAGAAAGAAGCAACAGAGATGCAAAACGGGGAACAGGGGTGGGGAAAGTGGCAAGAGGGGTGCAGAAAGACACAAGAGAGGGCAGAAAGAAACAAAAGAAGAGCAGAAAGAAGGAACAGGTGCAGAAAGAGGCAAGAGGGGTGCAGAAGAGTTGTGCAGAAAGAAGCACGAGTGGTGCAGAAAGAAGCAAGAGAGGTGGAGAAAGAAGCAAGAGTAGTGCAGAAAGACGCAACAGAGGTGCAGAAAGAAACAAAAGAAATGCAGAAAGAAGGAACAGAGGTGCAGAAAGTGTTAAGAGGGGTGCAGAAAGAAACAAAAGAAGTGCAGAAAGAAGCAACAGAGGTGCAAAAAGAGGGGAGAGGGGTGTAGAAAGAGGCACGAGGGGTGCAGCAAGAAACAAAAGAAGTGCAGAAAGAAGGAACAGAGGTGCAGAAAGAGGCATAAGGGGTGCAGAAAGAAGCGAGAGATGCAGAAAGAAACAAAAGAAGTGCAGAAAGAAGGAACAGAGGTGCAGAAAGAGGTAAGAGGGGTGCAGAAAGAGGGAAGAGGGGTGCAGAAAGAGGCACAAGGGGTGGAGAAAGGAGCAAGAGAGGTACAGAAAGAAGCAAGAGAGGTACAGAAAGAAGCAAGAGAGGTGCAGAAAAAAGCAACAGAGGTGCAGAAAGAGGGATGAGGGGTACAGAAAGAGGCAAGAGAAGTGCAGAAAGAAGCAACAGAGAGGCAAAAACGGGGAACAGGGGTGGAGAAAGTGGCAAGAGGGGTGCAGAAAGAAGCAAGAGAGGTGCAGAAAGAAACAAAAGAAATGCAGAAAAAGTGACAGAGATGCAGAAATAGGCAAGAGGGGTGCAGAAAGAGGGAAGAGGGGTGCAGAAAGAAGGGACAGAGGTGCAGAAAGAAGGAAGAGAAGTGTAGAAAGAAGCAACAGAGGTGCAGAAAGAGGGAAGAGGGGTGGAGAAAGAGGCAAGAGAAGTACAGAAAGAAGCAACAGAGATGTAAAAATGGGGAACAGGGGTGGAGAAAGTGCCAAGAGGGGTGCAGAAAGAAGCAAGAGAGGTGCAGAAAGAAACAAAAGAAGAGCAGAAAGAAGGAACAGAGGGGCGGAAAGAGGCAAGAGGGATGCAGAAAGAGGGAAGAGGGGGGCAGAAAGAAGCACGAGTGGTGCAGAAAGAAGCAAGAGAGGTGCAGAAACAAAACAAAAGTCCAAAAAGAAGAAACAGAGGTGCAGAAAGAGGCAAGAGGGGTGCAAAAAGAGGGAAGAGGGGTGTAGAAAGAGGTAAAAGGGGTACAGAAAGAAGCAAGCGAGGTGCAGAAAGAAACAAACAAAAGAAGTACAGAAAGAAGGAACAGAGTTGCAGAAAGAGGCAAGAGGGGTGCAGAAAGAGGGAAGAGGGGTGGAGAAAGAGGCAAGGGGCTGCAGAAAGAAACAAGAGAGCTGCAGAAACAAAACAAAAGAAGTGCAGAAAGAAGGAACAGAGGTGCAGAAAGAGGCAAGAGGGGTGCAAAAAGAGGAAGGAGGGGTGCAGAAAGAGGTAAAAGGGGTAAAGAAAGAAGCAAGAGAGGTGCAGAAAGAGACAAAAGAAGTACAGAAAGAAGGAACAGGTGCAGAAAGAGGCAAGAGGGGTGCAGAAAGACGGAAGAGGGGTGCAGAAAGAGGCACGAGGGGTGCAGAAAGAATAAAGAGAGGTGCAGAAATAAGCAAGAGAAGTGCAGATGAAGCAACAGAGGTGCAGAAAGACAGATGAGGGGCGGAGAAAGAGGTAAGCGAAGTGCAGAAAGAAGCAAGAGAGGTGCAGAAAGAGGCAAGAGGGGTACAGAAAGAGGCAAGAGAAGTGCAGAAAGAAGCAACAGAGGTGCAGAAAGAGGCAAGAGAAGTGCAGAAAGAAGCAACAGAGGTGCAGAAAGAGGCAAGAGGGGTGGAGAAAGAGGCAAGGGGCTACAGAAAGAAGCAAGAGAGCTGCAGAAGCAAAACAAAAGAAGTGCAGAAAGAAGGAACAGAGGTGCAGAAAGAGGCAAGAGGGGTGCAAAAAGAGGGAAGAGGGGTGCAGAAAGAGGTAAAAGGGGTGCAAAAAGAAGCAAGACAGGTGCAGAAAGAAACAAACGAAGTACAGAAAGAAGGAACAGAGGTGCAGAAAGAGGCAAGAGGGGTGCAAAAAGAGGGAAGAGGGTTGCAGAAACAGGCACGAGGGGTGCATAAAGAAGCAAGAAAGATACAGAAATAAGCAAGAGAAGTGCAGAAAGAAGCAACAGGGGTGCAGAAAGACGGATGAGGGGCGGAGAAAGAGGTAAGCGAAGTGCAGAAAGAAGCAACAGAAGTGCAGAAAGAAGCAAGAGAAGTGTGGAAAGAAGCAACAGAGGTGCAGAAAGAGGCAAGAGAAGTGCAGAAAGAAGCAACAGAGGAGCAGAAAGAGGCAAGAGGGGTGCAAAAAGAGGGAAGAGGTGTGGCGAAAGAGGCAAGAGGCTGCAGAAAGAAGCAAGAGAGCTGCAGAAAGAAACAAAAGAAGTGCAGAAAGAAGGAACAGAGGTGCAGAAAGAGGCAAGAGGAGTGCAGAAAGAGGGAAGAGGGGTGCAGAAAGAGGCACGAGGGGTGCAGAAAGAAGCAAGAGGGATGCAGAACTAAGAAAGAGAAGTGCAGAAAGAAGCAACAGAGGTGCAGAAAGACGGCTGAGGGGTGAAGAAAGAGGCAAACGAAGTGGAGAAAGAAGCAACAGAGATGAAAAAAGGAGAAGAGGAGTGCAGAAAGAGGGAAGAGGGTGTGAAAGAGGCATGAGGGGTACAGAAAGAAGCAAGTGGGGTACAGAAAGAAGCAAGAGAGTTGCAGAAAGAAACAAAAGAAATGCAGAAAAAGTGACAGAGGTACAGAAATAGGCAAGAGGGGTACAAAAAGAATGAAGAGGGGTGCAGAAAGAGGTAAAAGGGGTGCAGAAATAAGCAAGAGAGGTGCAGAAAGAAACAAAAGAAGTACAGACAGAAGGAACAGAGGTGCAGAAAGAGGCAAGAGGGGTGCAGAAAGAGGGAAGAGGGGTGCAGAAATAAGTACGAGTGGTGCAGAAAGAAGCAAGAGAGGTGGAGAAAGAAGCAAGAGTAGTGCAGAAAGAAGCAACAGAGGTGCAGAAAGAGGCAAGAGGGTGCAAAAAGAGGGGAGAGGGGTCCAGAAAGAGGCACGAGAGGTGCAGAAAGAAGCAAGAGATGTGCAGCAAGAAACAAAAGAAGTGCAGAAAGAAGGAACAGAGGAGCAGAAAAAGGCAAGAGGGTGCAAAAGAGGGAAGAGGGGTAGAGAAAGAAACAAAAGAAGTGCAGAAAGAAGGAAAAGAGGTGCAGAAAGAGGCAAGAGGGTGCACAAAGAGGGTGCAGAAAGAGGCATAAGGGGTGCAGAAAGAAGCGAGCGGTGCAGAAAGAAACAAAAGAAGTGCAGAAAGAAGGAAGAGAAGTGCAGAAAGAGGGAAGAGGGGTGCAGAAAGAGGCACGAGGGGTGCAGAAAGAAGCATGAGAGATGCAGAAATAAGAAAGAAAAGTGCAGAAAGAAGCAACAGAGGTGCAGAAAGGCGGATGAGGGGCGAAGAAAGAGGCAAGCGAAGTGCAGAAAGAAGCAACAGAAATGAAAAAAGGGGGAAGATGGGTGGAGAAAGAGCCAAGAGGTGTGCAGAAAGAAGCAAGAGAGGTGCAGAAAGAAACAAAAGAATTGCAGAAAGAAGCAACAGAGGTGCAGAAATAGGCAAGAGGGGTGCAGAAAGAGGGAAGAGGGGATGAAAGAGGCACGAGGGGTGCAGAAAGAAGCAAGAGAG